>CAUZWR010000008.1:0-151644 GCA_963583895.1 Melanophora roralis | reverse complement strand
AATGTTTTGCAAGAGCTAAATGCAATTAAGGTAAAAATTTACTGCTTCTGTTTATTATATTAAAATGAGAAGAAAATGTGCTCTTTCATTTATTTTAAAATTTACAAAGGAGATGCTTGAACTGCCTTAGCTCAATGGCACAAAAGAAAAATTGCTAGAATTGCCTTAAATTTGTCCAATTAGCTGGACTTATTAAGAAACCTAAGGAAAATATCTTCACCTAATGTATTAAGCCTAAGACAATTTGATTGGCAAACAAAATTAAACTGAAACGATGTTGGCGGCTAAATATTTTGGTTTTACGATATATCAAGGGTAAAAAATATCTTATCCACCATCTAACAGAATGGGTGGTATTTAGTAATATGGAACGATTTCATACTATAAAACCCTACTGCTTGAGGGTCTTTATTAAATAAAAGCTATTTTTGGATCCCTATTGTGAATTTATCAATATAATGATGATCAAATGCACACGTTACGTGCAAATCAATCGCGGATTAAAAATAAAAATGTTAGGATTTTAAGTGGGCCGCCCTACTCGACTGAATTATAGAAAATCTTTAGAGATGGCTTACTTAAAAGATGAAAATTATTATGAAACTAATACTAAGTAAGCACTTGGTATTTTTAATGTCATCATGTATTGACGTCACATTTTAAATATTTGTAATGTGCGGCAAAATGAGTATACTCTGGCATTTTTTTTTGTCCTTGTATTTTATTTCGCCCATCACTTGCGTTAAATGCAAAAATTACATCAGCTAACACTATCGTAATTTTTACGATGTCAGAAAATGCCATAGTGTTAATTAAGCATTAGAATGAACATATTAAAAAAAATATCAGTGAACATTTTTAAATTAAACAAGTAAGAGCGCTTTTTTCGGCTGTGTCTCATTTTATGTACCCTTCACATTGGTCTTTTAATATACCCAGTCATCATTTCTATCCGAGTTATTTTGTACTGCAAATAATATAATAAAAATACCTTGTGCCAGTTTTAAAGTCCATAAAAAATTTTACAAAATTTTAACATTCGTATGAATAATAGAAATAGAAGAAGAAGGTTTGGGATCAAGAGCTTTAAAATTTTCTAAATTTTTGATAATAAAAGGCTAAAAAAAGTTGTTAATTTTTATGGGATGTTTAAGTCCCACTGCTCCTCTTCAACTTTTTTTCCAAAATGTATGAATTATTTGATTTTTCTTTGTGTAGAATATTCGAAATCGATAGCTGCTAGTGTTTCCCAGATGTAGCGTACCGAGAATTTCATAAAAATTGTTAATTTGTATGGAAGCTACCCCTTGTTCTGCCCCCACCCAAAAAATTTTTTCTTTAAAGTGAAGGTCTTACTGTACAATAACTTTTTGTAGAAGATTTGAAGTCAATAGATGATATAGTTTCCGATATATAGCGCATAAAATATTTCACCGAATTTGTGCAATTGTTGGAAAAATACCACTTTCCCTGATCCTATCTAAAAAATACTTTTTCATTATTTAGGTTTGTGCTCTAAGAGTATCCGTGCCAAGTTTTGTGGAAAGAGTGACTATAAATACTGAGATATATAGGGACATATGCACGGATTATGTCCTTAAAGAAATGGATTATTATGGGTTTTCGCTTATATCTCGGTCAATAGGGAACCGATTTTGCTCTGGAAACTTGACTTCAACAGACGGACAGATGGACGGACGGACAGACGGACATGGCTATATCAACTTCTCAATCTATAAGGATTCTTATTATATATACTTTATGGGGTCGCAAATGGATAACAAAGAAATTACAAACGGAATGACAAACTGATATGTACCCTTATCACTATGTGAAGGGTACAGAAATCAACTTGAAAACAAAAGTTTTCCAAAAATCATGCTTAATGCCAACAATTTGGTGTTTTTAATAAAAAATTTCTGATATTTCCTTGTAAGTGATTTTTTTAAAATAAATTTAGGAATTATTCTTAATTAACAGACCTTATTAAAAAGTAAAGAATATTATAAGGAATGAACTTATTTTAAGGGCCAATGTTGTATGTGAACCACACCTAAACGTCAAGCTTTTTTCTGCATTTCATTTGACATTTGAGGCGCTAAAAGATATACAATCGAGCAACGCGTTAAAGCAAGCTATTGAGGCTTATTTTGATAATGGGCTTTCAATTCAGAATCCATATAGCTATAGTGTGGCTGAAGAGCTGTCCAAATCAACTCGTCGCCGTGTCTAGCATTTGCACCTCTCACGCTTGTGGTGGGTGAATATTATGCATAAGGATTTGCATTTACGCTTGCAAGGTGCAATTAACTCAGCAACTCCAGCTTCTTGAACATTCGAAACATTGCCAGTGGTCAGAATATTGGCAGGGAATGGCAACCATGAATGATCAATTTTCGAAAAAAATCATCTTTAGTGATTAGGCACATTTTGGCCTCTGTGGACTCGTCAATAAACAGAGTTGCCGCAGTTGGAAGAATTTTAATCCAAGAGTGAATGTCGAAAAACCAATGCACCCACAAAGAGTGACTGCTTGGTGCAAATTATTGGCTGGCGTCATCGGGCTGAATTTTTTTCAAAACAAATTCCGTCAGACAGTTACTGTGAATGGTGTTCGCTATCGTCAGATAATAGCGAAATTTTTATGGTGCAAATTAAAAGATACGGATGTGGGAATTATGTGGTTCTAACAGGACGGTGCCACTTGCAACACAGCTAACGACACAGGACTCTCTTGCATGACATATTCAATGGTGATGTCAATTGGATACCATGATCATGCTATTTGACACTATTGGACTTCTTTCTTTTGAGTTATTATGAAACAAAGGTGTACATTGATAACTCAGCAACAATTCAATAGCTAAATGATGAGATAATTCTTCACACTAATGTCATAGAACCTCAATTATGCCTCAGCGTCATCAAAAATGTAGACAACCGGATGGAGGTTTGCCGCCGACGTCACGGCAGCCATTTACCCAATATTTTGTTCTATACATAATCGAACCATACTAAAATAATCATAATTAAAAGAAACGACAATAATTTTAACATCAAAACCAGCCCTTAAAATTTGACTACCCAGTACTTTAATTTTAATAAAGAAGGAAAAACACCATTACAAACCACTAAGATTTATTTCTTTGTCTCAAAACTGTCATTTTAAAATCTTGTAACCTTTTGAAGTATTAAATCAATTTTTTTTCTTTTGTGTACGCAATGTAACGTGTTTATAGAATTAAATTTGTTCGCTCTATATTGATGAACCGCACTGTTCATACACATATACTCATCGATTTCTAATTTCATTTTTCATGTTTCATATTATTTTAATATTGAAAGCAATTTCATTACAATTTTATTTAAATCAAAGACAATTCTTATCTAATGTTAAATCTTTTTATGACAAAAATTTTATTTGTAAATACATTAAAAATTTGTTAAACTGTTCATTCAACTGTTTTATTATAATTAGAATCGAAGTATTAAAAAGAAGAAGTTTTAAATTATCTTTCGGAGTCAGAAAACAAGAGCAAGAATCAGAAAAAACACAACTGAATGTTGGTATACACAAACGTTCATATAGTTATATGCATAAATGTCAAATGAATGTACATATTTTGGTAAGTTTTTTTCTCTTAAACGCCACGTAGCTTGACCATTTTTCTTTTCAAAGACTTTAAAGAATTTTAACATTAAGTATCCAATTACACACAAACTCTTCTTTGAAAAATGCAACGAGATTACTTCCTTATCAGAAGATATAAAAGATTTGATTTTCAAAGCATTCTTACAAATGCTTGAAAAACTTTTAATATTAAATTAAATTCTTAAGGAATCTCTTTCATGAAGTGAATATTTACAATTGAAAACTTGATTCTGTTACCGTCATTTAATAAATTCACTATAAACATCTATATCAACCATAAAACCCTTCAAAAAAATTGTGTTTTTTTTAATTCAAAGTTATGTATTTAACTACAAAATAAGTACAAAACTTGAGAGAACGAAAATAAAAATCATTTAAACTTTTAAAGAATTCTAAAACTGTTTAAGAATAAATATATAAAAAAGTATTTTCTGCTTGCTTTCGGTTCATGTAGTTTATTTTTTTAATGTTGAGCCTAAAAAAATCACACAACATTTTTAAAATTATATAAAAAACGTAATTATTAACCCAAAGATTTATCAATGGCATTGAACGATAGAATCAATTCTTTGATATTAAAGTGTTCAACTTATGTTGTAGAGGTTCAATTGTTTCACACTAACGAAAGGGCGATTATTTAAACTCATTTAAAAATCAGTCATTCGCAAAGCAATTTTATTGTCTTTTAAGGATTTTTTTGTTTTATTCTTTAACAAATTTCAATTTGTTCCACACTAATGCTTTGCATTATAATTGAAACAATATGGCGCATAACAAAAACAAAACAAATAAAGACTTAAGCGAATAAAACTTGAGAGTAAAAAAGCGACATCTATATGCAAATGTCAAATTCAATTAAATTAAAGTATTTTTATTGTTATGGGCGTAATAACATCCTGCATTTGGGTTTTACTTTTGTTACATGTTTTTAAATAACAAATGTGGTATTTACGTAACTTTTAACAGTATAAATTGTAAAAATGTATTGTTTTTCCAAATTTTTTTTATTATTTCGACTGCAACTGTTCAAATTCCTAGCAAATTCGAAATGTCCTAATGTGTTGCATTTACTTTTTATTCACTGCAGGAAAATGATTTTAAAAATAAATTTAAATCATTGATACGAATAAAACAATGCCGCGCAAATTGCCGCTTTTATCTTCCCCTATATACGAAGCATTATTTGTTATTACATTTTTAAATATTATTTAGGATTTTATCCCAATTTTCTTTTGTATATTTATAGGATTTGTTGTAGGTTAAGTTTGTCCATATGCATTTCATTGGTTCTTACACAAAATCATCAGTAGAGAATAATAACCATTGGTTATTACTTAATGTATGATAAGGGCTTCCGAAAACAAAACATTGTTGTTTTACAACACTTTTTAAATATTATTTAGGATTTTATCATAATTTTGTTTTGTATTATGGTTATTCAAATGTAAAGGGGAAAGAGCAAATCAAAACAGCGTATGGCGAATATTGGTTTGTTGGATTCTTAAAAAACTCAAACGTTTTGATTTGCTTATATTCACAATTTCTTTATTGAGGTTATTATACAAAGACAGAAAATATTCATAAGGTTTTTTAAGAATTTAGGTTGAAGTCTACTGATGATTTGGTGCTAAGCTGCACATTAATGAAATCAAATACTTTAGTATAAGTTGCTTTTCCTGTTTAACCTTTATAAGGTCTTTGGGTCAATTTTGACCCATTTTAGGAAAAAATGTTATTTTTTTCTGAATATTATTGCATTTATTTTTTGATATTTTATGACTTTTATTAATTTACAAATCTAAACAGCTATTAGAGATTTTTAAAGGAATAATTTTGCAAAAAAAATATTTATTTAATTTTTTACACTTAAGGTCTTCGGGTCAAATTTGACCTAGAGTAAAAAGCTTGAATTTCTACATTGCTGAACAGCCCATTGTGTGACATAAATAAGCTTTAGTACCAATTAATTTTAATTTTCTTATATATTGAGCTTTGGCACCACTAAATTATAATATATCTGTCTCTTGTGCTCTCATTACACTAGTAGTAATGAAAACGAGGGTTCACCGGGATATTTTTTTACTTTTGCTATACGAAACTAACGTGATGTTGTTGTTGGATTGCGCTGTAATAGTTATCGTTCAACAAATAAACACGGTAAAAATAAAATAAAACGTTTCAAAATTTGAAATTGTGGTGTCTGTTTTTTCTTGTATACAAATAAATGAATAAAAATGCTTCGTCAGACAAAGAAGAAATTTGTGTAGAAAGTGAAGATCATCTGAAATATCCCGAGCAATCTGAGAGTTCTAGTGAGAATGAAAGTAAGGTTGTGCCTTCTCAGGCAATGATATTAAAATATGGTAAAATAAAATATTTCAAGGAACTTTTTATAAAAAAAATATGGAAGAGTCCGAAAAAAAAGCAATGTCAGCATGTTACTGGGCTTCACCCGATATTCTTGTTGAAGAATTACAAAGGAAGAGATTTCCAGTTTTCAGTTATTTTTCCCACCTCCCGTAATAAACATAATTTTGAAATATACCAATAATGAAGGTACACGTGTTTATGGTCGATCTTTAGGACAATCATGACATTGAATAGATTAAAAAATCTTTCAAGAGTAATAAGATTTGACTTCAGGGATACTCACAGTGAATGAAGAATTTTAAATAAGTTTGCACCAATTCGTGAATTGTGGAATCAACGGATTGACATATCAACAAACCTTTACAATCCATCTCAAAGTGTTACTATTGATGAGCAGCTAGTCGTATTTAGAGGAACATGTCCACTACGTTAATATATACCATCAAAACCAGCTAAATATGTTGCAAAATTTTGGTTACTTTGCGATCGCGCTACAAGTTATGCCTGGAATTTTCAACTGTATACAGGCAAAAAAAGGAGCTATACCTGAAAGAAAACAAGGTACGCGTGTAGTTTTTGATTTGCCAGTTCGTCTGAAAGGTCATAATTTGACTGCGGGAATTTTTTTATATCATGTCAATTGGGACAAAAATTACTGGAAAAACAGATAACTTTAGAACTATATGTAAAAATATATTACCACAAGAAATATTCGAAAATTTGAAGTGCATGCTTTTATATATTTAAGGTACTCAAATGCTTGCAAAAAATTTTTATAAAAAATATACCTAACATATACTGAAAATAGCTAGAAATAATATGTAGACTTTAATAACACACATAAAACAAGAAAATTTTTACCTATATTTGGAATTTTCTTTTTGGGTCGAATTTGACCCAAAGAACGTTAACGTAAGTAATTTTGAGGACCTTATGAAGGTTAATACCACGCAAAGGCACCTTATACATTGATTTTTGAAATGGTATATGTGATGTTCTAGCTTAATTAAAACTTAAGAAACATAATTAATAGGATAAAGGCTGTAGGGTACCACAAGCGAATATTGTATCCTTATAAGTTTCGTTTGAATATGTGGTTTGTAAGGTAATAAGAACATTTTTTCTTTACGTTTGCTTTTACTTTTTCTAAAATTACTGGCTGGTGTTTACCAGCCCGCTTACTATCTTAATGAAGATCAAGTTATAGCTCTGGGTTGTTTTTTACTTATCAAAACTTTTTTTGTTGCATTGCTTCTTTTGCAGCTTTAAATTTAATAAAAATTTTTTACTTTGCTTTTTAACAATGTCTCGGGAATGATTATATGTTTAGAGTTTCGTAGTATAAAGTCAGAGAACTAATGCTAATACCACAGCTTAGAAAAAAAGGATGTTAAAAAATTTGTTGTTTTTTTAACAACTTCTTGGATTTTTGGATGTTTGTGATAATGTGTGTGTTACTAACACAAAAATAAACTTGATAGGCGAGTTTCTCTAAGATTTTTCAAAAACAGGCAAAACCCCATTCAGCCAAGAAAACAACCAAACAAAGAAGCAAGTTTTAAAGTTTAGTGCATAATTTTAGGGGGGATTTTAACTTACAAAAATGTTTTGTTTTAAAAATAAGATTTTTGCCCTTTTCTTTAAAACAATTGCTGATTTCACTTAAAAATTTTTAAATAAAAAAAATTGTAGGTAAAAAATATGTTCAAATTTGTATGAATTCCTAATTGGAGAATCAAAACAATGTAAAGCTAATAAAAAAATTTTACATTTGCCTAAAACCCAAAAACCCCTTTAGGGTTTCAAGGAAAGAAACAATATTTAAGCCAAAAAAATTTTCCAAGTAATAATAAATTTATCAGAAAGTTCAACATCAGAGCCAATGTTTTAAAATTCTACAGAATTTAAAAAATTTTCAATCCTAACTTTAAAGAAATCTTTGAGGCTTTAAATTATAATAAACACTTTTTAAAATATGTTAAGGATTAATTAAAAAAACAAAGAAAATCCTTTTTAAAGTTAAAAATGTTATTAAAAAATGCATATATTGAAACTCTTTATTCATATTTGTAGAAAAGAAAAACCGAAACTGGAATGGAAGCATCAACTGGAAAAAGGCATCTCGAAACTTGGTACCAGAAATTGGAGAAAAAATGCAGAAGATCCATGCTACTAGAACAAACGTTCTGTAATGGCTATCTAAGTTAGTAAGTAAGTACATTTTTATAACTGTAAATATTTGATTAGTAATACCTAAAAATAAGCATTTTTCTATGATAATTTCATTTGGTTTATATTAAATAGAAAATAATCTGTCTCAAGATTTATTTATGAAACTCAATCGGAATCTCACAACACAAAAACAAAGTACAATGTTTTCTAAAAAACAGAAAATTTATCTTATTTTAATGTGTGAAACTTTCATTACATCTAGTAGCATCTTCCAAAACAAATTGTCATACCTTTAATAAAACGAAAAAACCCAGAGATATGTCAGATTGTGGCTCTTCCATACTAACAAAATCGAAAATTATATGCCTTATAAGAGGTGGCCTCTCTAAATCTAAAACTCAAGAGAGTTATGTCTGTGTTGATTGTTTTTTCTGGGCTTTGTTATTTGTTCGTTTTTTTATTTGTCCAGATTTAAGAAAAATAAAATCTTTAAAACCATTTGCGTGAATTTTTAGGCGCCCGCTTTATTGCTGCTGGCGACCATATAGCTAAACTGAGGTTACTTCTTGTATGATTTTATATCTAAATTGGGACTAAATGTCATTTCAAATAGACAAGCAACTTTTTGGCCAAACCACCAGAATAAAATGAAACTTTAAACAAAAATGATTTATTTTGATAAGGAGTTACTGCACATATGGAGTACCTGTTTCTGTATCATAAACATCCTACTGCTAGTAAAGTATTAGATACGAACTTTCTGCTAAATACCAATTTGTGGGATATTTTCTTAAGTCATTTAAGCATTTTGCAAAGTAAACTGATTGTGTTTTTATTTTTTTTATTTCTTATAACTTGTTATTTGTTCTCACTCTTAATTGATTTTTTTTTTAAATTTTAAAAACAAAAAATCTAAAATTTATGACATATATTTATTTAATATGAATGTTTTTCTATGTTTTTTTCATTTGATTAGTAACATACTTAACAATGACAAAAGTTAACTTTTGTTGACATTTTCAATTGTTGCATGGGACCTCAGACTTTTCTGAACTTTTTAGTTTTTAACACTTACTGACGGTTACATTTTTCTCAAATGAAAAAAATACGTTTTACAAGGTGCATATCTTAACAAAATTAAAAATATATTTTTTTTTTTTTTTTTCATATATTTTATTATTGAATCTTCGCTTAAGCGAACTAACAATAAGTATTCAAATCTTAAGACTAAGTAATAAATATTAGCCCAGCCAGTGCCAGACTAAAATTTAAGTTCTCATAATAAAATAGTTATCTTCATCTAAGCGCAATAGTATTCCTCTTTTTCAGTCGGGAGTGTCTACTATGTTGCAAGATACTTCGAGCGAGCGGATTTGGATGCGTTTCCAGCTTATTTAAATACTTGTCCACATATTTCAGGATTTCGCTTTTAACTAGTGGAACTTCTAGATCCTTATGGATGTTGCTGTTTTTCACATACCACGGAGCACCAGTTATCATTCTTAGGATTTTATTTTGACGGCGTTGTATTTTTTCGATGTTAGAGGCGGAAGCAGTGCCCCATACTTGTATACCGTAGCACCAAATTGGTTTTAAAATCGAGTTGTATATTAGAAGCTTACAATCAAGACGTAGCACAGAGTTTCTACCAATTAGCCAGTGGATTTGAGCAGCTTTAAGTTTCATTTGCGTCAGCTTAGCATCTATATGAGGCTTCCATGTAAGGCGGCGATCTAGGTGAATACCAAGATATTTTGTCTCAGATCGTTGAGGCACATTATGGTTGTTGATAGTGATTGGAGGGCACGTTTCTTTGCGTAAAGTAAAAGTTACGTGGGTACATTTTTGTTCATTTATCTTTATTCCCCATAACTTTGCCCATTTCTCGACTTGGGTTACGTGTTGTTGCAGCTGGTTCGAAGCCTCTTTAGGGTCTTTGTGAATATGTACTAAGAAAAGCAGTGTCGTCAGCAAATGTCGACGTGTGTGTGAAACTATTGGTTGGCATATCTGCCGTGTAAAGCAAGTACAAAATTGGACCTAGTATACTTCCTTGAGGGACACCAGCCTCTATATAAACAAAATTTTTTTACAGAAATAAGAGCGACATTTGTAAAAATTAAGTCATGTTTGTATTTTTAGCCAATTTATTCAATAATTTTTTATATTTTTAAAAGATCTTTTTTATTTTATTTTTTCGGTGGCTTATCTGTTTAAATAATAGAATACAAATTCAATCTTATTTATTACATAACATTCTTAAGACTAAAAAATCAAGGAATAAATGATTTACCTTAAAAATTATACATTTTAAAGATGTACATGCACTCGTATTTTTGTATGTTGAATATCCAAAAATTATTCTTTCCACACAAGAAACACGGGTTACAGGCCAACCCTATACAATAAAATTTTGCATCAATTGCTTAAGATCAAAATACTTTGTGTGTATTAACGCGTGTTTGTATATATTAACAGATGTATGTTATATGTTTTTCTATTTTTTCCCCTAACGTCTTAAGCACCTTTTAACCAGTTATTTGATGTGTGTCTTTTTAACCGATCACGACCAATTACTTTTGTCCAATTCATGTTTTGTACCTGTGACAGGACGAGTGCGCCAACCAATTGACCCACATTTCTCGCAGGGTTAAAGTTTTAATACAGGAATAATATTTTCAAACTTAAATAAAAAACCAAATAATTAGCACAAATTTTATTAAGAACAGATAACGATAGAATGGACTTTATTTTTTAAAGGGTGATACATCTAGATGTCTGCCGTCAAGTTGGGCACACTGTTTAAAACGAAGCCTTGTGTTCTGTGCCACATGCGGCAGTAAACTTGGAACATGAGCTGATTTCTGGATAAGCATTTTCCTTTAAAGCCACAAGAGGTTTGAAATTGTCATTATGAGGTGACCCATAAAAAGTTCATTGTAGTTTGATCAGGCAACCTGGGCTGCAACTAGATATCTCTAAAGTGATTGATCAGTTTTTAGGGGAAATTGTCCCGAATCAAATTCATCGAAGCTTTGGCTATATGTGCAATCTTCTCATCTTATTGAAACCGTGCGCCTGAAAAGCACCATAGATGAGCTCGCAGGTTTGTTAAAAATAATTTCGTTATCATGGGTCGATAATTTTTACCGTTGATATTCATCGATTGGCCTAAGGAATTTCCGTAAAAAGTAGTCCAATTATCTTATGCGTGACTTAGGCACACCAAACAGTTACCCGGGTGTATTGCAATGTTACTTGCTGTTTTAACCGAGGGATGCGAACTCTTGGGGCCCAATAGCGGCAGGTTTGTTAATTGATGTGGCCTTTTAAGAGGAAATAAAACTCATCATTCCAAAAATGGCATCTAAGTGCCAAATAGCTCCAACATTGTTCCGCAAACATTTATTCGTAAATCAAAGTCACTTTCTTTCCGTTCTCGAACGATTCGAATTTTAAATGTGTGGATCTTAAGATCCTTTTTAAAAATGTCGTATCTTGGAAGTCCCAGTCAGGCTGTTCTTTTCCGTATTGAAAGTCGCGGATTTTTACGTAAACTGCATTCAACCAGTTTAATGTTTTCAGGAGTTCTTGAAGATCAACTGCACCACGTCGTTAGACATTTATAGCCAAAGCAGTTGCAATTAATTTTTGACAGGTACTTGCCTTATACCGTATACGTAAGAATCGTAACTCCTAAAAATTGTCTATATAGCGAACGCGCGATACTCACTGGACCACTGCGATATCGTGACTGACCAATCCACACAATCGATAATTCCAACGGCGCCAATTAAATAATTATATTTAAAAATGTAAACTTACTACCAGGGACCCTGTATTTCCATGAATTAAATATACTAAAAATTGCTTTAAGTAAAGGTTTTCTTCAAGTACACAAATCACTAATACTCAAACAAATGTGCTTTAACTGATTGGTAAGAAACTGTTTTGTGTGTGAAATTTTGGCAAACATCAAATGGTAGAACCTGTGTCACTAAATCCTGTTTTACTTTTTGATTACATGTTGCAATAGTTCTTTTCTCTTAATGTTTTTATAGGTGAATATCTAAGTATGTTTAAATGTGTATTTGTACTACGAATATTATAGAAAGGACCTTAATAAGATTTATCCGTACTATTGTAATTTGTATTCTCTTGTTTTTTTATCCTTGATTATCTTATTTAAGATTCACACGTTAACTTTAATGGTTCATAATTGTATGTCATTCATTAAGTTAATTACCCATAAACGTTATATGATACTTAATTTTATTTTATATCCCTGTGTATTGTGCATAAGATACACATTTTTATTCTTATTTGAAAGCAAGAAGTACAATAAATCCTTAAATTCCTATCTTTTTCGTAGAAGAACTTCAATATATTTTGACAAACACACCGACGATATAAAAAAATATTTTTATACGCCATTTGTTTTACCTGTTTGAGTTTAATATAAAATAGTTTAACTTTTAATTTACAAAGTAACTGTACTTTAAAAATTATAATTTTAAAACAGTCTCAAATTTTAATCCTTCGCATATAGTTTAGAGATTATTTGAAATAAAAGCAATAAAAAAAATGGAAGTTAATTTCTGATGATAAACAATTTTATTATATTTGTTAATTTGTATCAAATGGGTTAATTACTAGCAAGCACATAATTTTAACAAATTTAAATTACTCCATACGATAAGTTTTATTGTCATTAAAAGCAAGCATGTAATTATTTCTTATCGTTTTATCAATTTTATTTGCATATAAATGCTTATTATAAAACGTTATTAAAAGAAAGAACAATCAAAGCATCAGGACAACATATTTCTTTTTAAGTTGTAACATTGCGTTTAGGACGTTTTAAATTGAACACGTTAATGGTAGAAAAGAAAACTTTTCTGATGAAATTCATTACTAGATTTAATTGGAAAAATAATGAGAAAAGAAATTATTAATTAATTTTCTTTAATACTACTTTGGTAATGAAATTAATATTCAATTCCCAGCTTTAAGTTAGTATAAATCAAGTAATAAATAATTTTTTGTTACAGATAAGGCATCTTTAAAGCTACTTTTTAGTGTACGTTCTAGCTGATTTTATGTTGCAGTACTTTACTGGCTTAATATATTTTATATTTCACTGATATTTTATTATAACGAATGCCTCTAAAATATTCCCAAACAGCAAAATTACCATAATGATCCTTAACTTTAAATAGTCCTGGCAAGGGATTGTGTAAAGCGAAATTTGCTCAATCTACGCGTGAATCAGAGCAAGCCGAAAAACCATGTTTTTTGCATAGAACCAGATCAAAAGGAATTTTTTTATTTGCGGGGATCAATTTAAGGATTCCAGTGTATTAATGAATAAATATTTAGGTTATTTGCAAAATATTACATATTTTAGAAAAATTTCGAAATATTTTGACTTTGCTGGCAATTTACACTTAAAAAAAATTGATGTAAAATCAACTTAAAATGCATTTTAAAATAAATACATATATATTTGAAACCCCTGCGAGAAGCCATTGGTTTATATAAGCACATTATTTTACTTAAATTCAGACTTAACAAATTTGACTTATATAAACTTCTTTAACTAACTAGATTATCCTTTATATACAGAAAAATACCAAGTATTAAAAAACCTAAGTTCTTATACAAAATAGCTTTAACTTAAACTCAAAATTTTGTCCAAATGAAGCTTTGAAAAATTTTTATACACGCTTAGAAGAAATATATTTTTTAATTTTATCTACTGTTTTCTTTATTTTAAAGCAACCTAACATAGTACCATCGAATAAAACCAGAGATTGGTACAGATTATAAGAAAAGCCTTTGTAGGAAAAAAGTACTGCTCTGCGCTCTATATTGATCTCTCTTAAGCTTTTGATAAAGTTTGGTATGAAGTCTTATTAAACAAGTTAATTTTGATTTTATCAGTGAATACCTTTTTTGGAAAAAGTACATAAGTGGCTGAAAATTTATGATTTAAGAAGAAAACTGCTTAAGCTGTCCTAATCCATTTGAGCGGCGAACCTCAAGGGAGTTTATTAGGTCCAACTCTGTATTTGCTTAACAAAGCAGATATGGTCACAAATAATATTTCTCGTACGTCGACATTAACTGATGACACCGCCTTTCTTAGTAATCATACAGACCCTTTAGAGCCTTCAAAATAACTTTAACATCACGTATCCCAAATGGAGATATGGGGAAAAGTAATGGGGTATAAAATAAATGAGTAAAAATGCACCCACGTTACTTTTACTTTACGCTTGGAAAGTGATCCCGATTCTTATAACAACCATACGGTGCCGCAATTAATTTTGACAAAATGCCTTGGCATTCACCTGGATTGGCGCCTAACATGGAAGTCACTTATAGATGCGAGGTTGACACAATTGAAACTAAAAACGGCCTAAGTCCACTGGCTAATTATAAAAAACTCTCTGCTGCGTCTTCAACGACTCAATTTTGAAACCAATTTTGTACTATGGGATACAATAGTGGGGCACTGCTTTTGTCTTCAACATTGAAAAAATTCAACGTCGTCAAAATAAAATCTGAAGAATGATAACTGGTGCTCCTTGGTACATTAAAACAGCAACATATACAAAGATCTACAAGTTTCACTAGTTAAATGCGAAATACTTAGTTATGTGGACAAGTATATAAACAAGCTGGAAACACATCTAAATCCACTCGTTTGAAAAATTTTGCAACATAGTGGACACACTTGTCTGAAAAGAAGGGATACTATTTCGCTTAGATGAAACTATTAAAATTAATTTATTTTATTATGAGAACTTGAATTTTAGTCTGGCACTAGCTTGTCTAATATAAAGTTAAAAGTTTTAAGATTTTAATACACTTATTGTTAGTTCGTCAAAGGCGAAGATTCAATAACAAAAATATGAAAAAACAAAATTTATCAATTAAGTGGACAAATTTCTTTAAGTTTTATAAAATAATTAAAAATTAAATGTGACTTTATCAGTAAAAAAAGAACAAAAACATTAAATACAATATTTTGTTTGTGAAGTGATTTTAGATTACTCTATACTAAAACCTTTTTACAAGGGCAAGTCCTATTGGTTTTGCAACTTTAAAATATTTTTTATTATAATTTTTTTTTAAGAGATCAAAAGTATTTACGACTCATTAATATTGTCGAACATGTCCTTTTATGTGTACCAATATTAAATTAAAAAGCAAATAATTTTCAATAAACTAAGTTAAACCCTGCATATATTAACTTACATATATTTTTTTAAAGGTAAACATTTTGAGAAAATATATAACAAAATTAATGGAAAAGCAGTAAGCTTTAAAGGTATTTAAAAAAATAATAGCTTGGTTGAAGTTAGGTTTTTAAATTAAACCTTGTAAAATGAGTGGTAGTGCATTATTTTAAAATACAGAGATAAAAAAACTTATCCTTGATATTTAAGATTCTTTTTACATCAATTTACTTTTTGTTAAACATCACTATTTAATTAAGATGGTTTCTTTAGGTTTAATGCAAATTATGGGAATTTTCTAATGACACACTTTTTACACTATTAGGAAAGGAAAGAAAGGAATTACTTTTACAACAAATATATCGCAATCACTTTGATTAGGTATTTAAACGATCAAATAATGAGCCATGTCACGTATGAGTAATAAGAAATACCACCAATGTATAAGTAACAAATATTAAGTATACGCAACGAGGTTAAGTTGACAGTTTTAAAATTCCCCCTTTATAAAATACCACACAAACGGATTTTAAAAGTAGTTTTAAACAAGTAAAAACGTTATAGTAGGTTTATTTATATTAAAAAATTGCTAACAAAATTTTCGTTTAAGCCCCTACCATGGCAGGTACGAACAATAATGCACAAATCTTAGCACAATTCCTATTCTTTAATAACATTAAGCAAGAAAGAAAATTACATTCGGTCAAACTTTACCAATTAACCACATTTGTGTGGGGTATTTATGAAAAAAATAGACCGAAATTTTTTGTAATCAGTATACTAGTTGGTGGCTTAAATATAGACACATGTAAACATTTTTGTCTAAAGTTCATCAAACGGGCTTAAAAAATGCGACTTGCGATTTGAGTTTTAAAATACATTAAGCCCGACGGATGTACGGACAGACTCAAAAAGTGTTTCTGATTTCTAAGGACAAACACCTGAGTAAACAAACATCATTAGCTGGTAAATTAAAATACCGAAACCCATATTTATGTTGAATAAGTTTACTGATATTTTTCGGAAACAACGAACAAGCTCAGATTTAATTTTACTAATAAATTTATTAGAAAAAAGTATGAACTTCTTTCTAACTGGGCAATTATAAAAATGTTAACTTTGTTTATTGCCAATTACTTCATCTATTTAACCAAATCCATACATTTCTAGTTTGATTGTTGTGCTGTTGTATGCTAGTTCAATGTCGAAAATCCTATTGATGTTAATTTGATTTAAAATCTATTTCCGATTTTTGGTAAACTAAAAAAGAGTATCGTCAAAACTTAAATAAAAAAACTTAGTTTTCTTTTTCTATGTGTTTTCCTTTACTTATTCATGTTAAATGCATTTTGCAATAAAGCAAGACTAGGTTTGCTACAGAAAGAAAGCAAGAAACAAAAAAAGGGATAAAGTTCACTTTCGTCTATTGCTTTCGTCCCATGCATTACACAGTATTACAACAAAAGCTACCAAGAATCTGAAAATATAGAGATACAAAAGCAAAGCAGATTAACTTTGCTTAAACAAGCACTATTTAGCTTCATAGATACACAATTTTGTACACATCTACATATGTGAATCCCTTTCTATTTATATTTTTTTTTATGCAAATGTAAGAATTTCTATACTGAAAAGGCACAAACATAGTTATAAAACATAAATCTTCGCCATATTAAGAAATGACTAAGACTGTATGTATATATGCAAATATTATAGTTCTTGGTAAGTGTTTAAGTTCCTGGCGGAACCGACAAAATTTTTTGTAAAAAAAATTTACATTAAAAATTTCAAATTTGAAGAAATATTTTTGTTACTAGCCATTTTAAATTGATTTTTTTTTATCGCAAAAACCTATGAAAGATTTTCAAAATATATATTTTTGCACACTCATACAATTAGTTTACCCAACAAATTTTTTAATATTACTTAAAAGATTCTAGAAATCCTTCATTTATTTTTTATCCTTTTATATTTTTTCTGTGTAACCACTTATTTGTTATTGGAAAATTCATGTGAAACCTTTGTTAAAGCAAATTTTTGTGACATAAAAATGTGCTTTGTGCTATCTTTGAAACTAAAAAGCTAAGGAAATAACTTGATCCAGTAAATACATACATTTATTGCTCGTTTGCTACATTACCATCATAACTCAAAAGAAACGATTTCAAGAAAAACACATTTTAAGCCTTCGACAAAAAGTTTTATTCTTTGGTTAAACACAAAAAATATAAGCAATTAAAAGATGTAAAAAATTCAGATTATTAAGCGCAACATAAGCAATAGTTCTGTATCGAGAACTTTAAAAATGCTTTTTTCAGGTTATGACGTTCTTCTGGCAAACGATCAATTTGTAAATATAATTATGTATATGTATTCAACTAAGGATATTGATGTTGAACTACAAATACTTAAATCCCTTTCATAGTCAAGTATTAAAAAGACCAGTCTCAGCAAACAACATGAACAATTTTGTTTTTAAATAATCTTTAAAAATTATAAAAAAAAATCATAAATAACTGCTTTAGCTTTTAAAACTCAACTTTAATTTATGAGTTTAAGATCAAGCATTATTTTCTGTTTTGAGAGGTAAAATTTAAAGATTGCACTTATTCAATTTAATGATAAGGCATGATTTTTACAACCTAGAATAGTCACGTAATTTAGCTCATTGCTCTTGTACGGCATAATAACCATTTATATTCACTTTTCCCAATTTGAAATAAGGAATCAAAGGAAATAAAATAAAATAAAATAAAATAAAATAAAATAAAATAAAATAAAATAAAATAAAATAAAATAAAATAAAATAAAATAAAATAAAATAAAATAAAATAAAATAAAATAAAATAAAATAAAATAAAATAAAATAAAATAAAATAAAATAAAATAAAATAAAATAAAATAAAATAAAATAAAATAAAATAAAATAAAATAAAATAAAATAAAATAAAATAAAATAAAATAAAATAAAATAAAATAAAATAAAATAAAATAAAATAAAATAAAATAAAATAAAATAAAATAAAATAAAATAAAATAAAATAAAATAAAATAAAATAAAATAAAATAAAATAAAATAAAATAAAATAAAATAAAATAAAATAAAATAAAATAAAATAAAATAAAATAAAATAAAATAAAATAAAATAAAATAAAATAAAATAAAATAAAATAAAATAAAATAAAATAAAATAAAATAAAATAAAATAAAATAAAATAAAATAAAATAAAATAAAATAAAATAAAATAAAATAAAATAAAATAAAATAAAATAAAATAAAATAAAATAAAATAAAATAAAATAAAAAAAATAAAATAAAATAAAATAAAATAAAATAAAATAAAATAAAATAAAATAAAATAAAATAAAATAAAATAAAATAAAATAAAATAAAATAAAATAAAATAAAATAAAATAAAATAAAATAAAATAAAATAAAATAAAATAAAATAAAATAAAATAAAATAAAATAAAATAAAATAAAATAAAATAAAATAAAATAAAATAAAATAAAATAAAATAAAATAAAATAAAATAAAATAAAATAAAATAAAATAAAATAAAATAAAATAAAATAAAATAAAATAAAATAAAATAAAATAAAACAAGTAAGAGCGCTATATTCGGCTGTGCCGAATCTTATATACCCTTCACATTGGTCTTTAAATATACCCAGCCGAGTAATTTTGTACTGCAAATAATATAATAAAAAACCTTGTGCGAGTTTTAAAGTCCATAGAAAAAATAACCAAAATTTTAACGTTTGTATGAATAATAGAAATAGATGAAGAAGATTTGAGGTCGAGAGTTTTTAAAGTTTTCGACATTATTCATATTTAAAGGTTAATAAAACTTATTAAATGTTCTAGTCCCCCTGCTCTTCACCAACTTTTTCACCAAAATGTATGAATTATTTGATTATTACTTTTTGTAGAATATTCGAAGTCGATAGCTGTAATAGTTTTCCAGAAGAAGCGTATGGAAAAATTTTATAAAAATTGTTAATTTGTATGGGAGCTACCCTTCTTCACCCCCCATCCGAAATTTTTTTTCTTTAAAGCGTAGGCTTTGTGTTCCAATTACTTTTTGTAGAACATTTGATGTGGATATCTGTTATAGTTTCCGAGATGTAGCGTATCGAATATTTCATAAAAATTGTTAGTTTGTATGGGAGCTACCCCTTCTTTTGCCCCCACCCAAAAAATTTTTTCTTTAAGGCGTAGCCCATAGAATGCAATTACTTTTTGTAGAACATTTTATTTCGATATCTGTTATAGTTTCCGAGATATAGCGTATCGAATATTTCATAAAAATGGTTAGTTTGTATGGGAGCTACCCCTTTTTTTGCCCCCACTCAATAAAATTTTTCTTTAAAGCGTAGGCATTCTTGCCCATTTACCTTTTGTAGAACATTTCATTTCGATATCTGTTATAGTTTCCGAGATATAGCGTATCGAATATTTGATAATAATTGTCGATTTGTATGGGAGCTACCCCTTTTTTTGCCCCCACTCGAAATTTTTTTTCTTTAAAGCGTAGCTCTTAGCGTGCAATTACTTTTTGTAGAACATTTCATTTCGATATCTGTTATAGTTTCCGAGATATAGCGTATCGAATATTTGATAATAATTGTCGATTTGTATGGGAGCTACCCCTTTTTTTGCCCCCACCCAAAAAATTTTTTCTTTAAGGCGTAGCCGTCAGCGTGCAATTACTTTTTGTGGAACATTTCATTTCGATATCTGTTATAGTTTCCGAGATATAGCGCATAAAATATTTCACCAAATTTGTGCAATTGTAGGAAAAATACCCCTTCCCCTGGTCCTATCTGAAAAAATTTTTTGTATTATTTAGGTCCCTTCTTTAGGAGTATCCGTGCCAAGTTTTGTGGCAAGAGTGACTATACTTACTGAGATATATAGGGATATATGCACGGATTTTGTCCTAAAAAAAATGGGTTGCTCTGGGTTTTCGCTTATATCTCGGTCAATAGTAAACCGATTTTGCTGATTTTAAATAGCGATTGTCTCCAGGATATTTGTAATAGTTTGACACCATTAACTGGTCTGTATCTTTTTATTTGACTCCGGAAACTTGATTTCAACAGACGGACAGACGGACAGACGGACAGACGGACAGACGGACAGACGGACAGACGGACAGACGGACAGACGGACAGACGGACAGACGGACATCGCTAAATCGGCTTCCCTATCTATAAGGATCCAGAATATATATACTTTATGGGGTCGCAAATGAATAATAAAGAAATTACAAACGGAATGACAAAGTGATATATACCCTATCACTATGTGAAGGGTATAATAAAATAAAATAAAATAAAATAAAATAAAATAAAATAAAATAAAATAAAATAAAATAAAATAAAATAAAATAAAATAAAATAAAATAAAATAAAATAAAATAAAATAAAATAAAATAAAATAAAATAAAATAAAATAAAATAAAATAAAATAAAATAAAATAAAATAAAATAAAATAAAATAAAATAAAATAAAATAAAATAAAATAAAATAAAATAAAATAAAATAAAATAAAATAAAATAAAATAAAATAAAATAAAATAAAATAAAATAAAATAAAATAAAATAAAATAAAATAAAATAAAATAAAATAAAATAAAATAAAATAAAATAAAATAAAATAAAATAAAATAAAATAAAATAAAATAAAATAAAATAAAATAAAATAAAATAAAATAAAATAAAATAAAATAAAATAAAATAAAATAAAATAAAATAAAATAAAATAAAATAAAATAAAATAAAATAAAATAAAATAAAATAAAATAAAATAAAATAAAATAAAATAAAATAAAATAAAATAAAATAAAATAAAATAAAATAAAATAAAATAAAATAAAATAAAATAAAATAAAATAAAATAAAATAAAATAAAATAAAATAAAATAAAATAAAATAAAATAAAATAAAATAAAATAAAATAAAATAAAATAAAATAAAATAAAATAAAATAAAATAAAATAAAATAAAATAAAATAAAATAAAATAAAATAAAATAAAATAAAATAAAATAAAATAAAATAAAATAAAATAAAATAAAATAAAATAAAATAAAATAAAATAAAATAAAATAAAATAAAATAAAATAAAATAAAATAAAATAAAATAAAATAAAATAAAATAAAATAAAATAAAATAAAATAAAATAAAATAAAATAAAATAAAATAAAATAAAATAAAATAAAATAAAATAAAATAAAATAAAATAAAATAAAATAAAATAAAATAAAATAAAATAAAATAAAATAAAATAAAATAAAATAAAATAAAATAAAATAAAATAAAATAAAATAAAATAAAATAAAATAAAATAAAATAAAATAAAATAAAATAAAATAAAATAAAATAAAATAAAATAAAATAAAATAAAATAAAATAAAATAAAATAAAATAAAATAAAATAAAATAAAATAAAATAAAATAAAATAAAATAAAATAGCTACAATAAAAGAAATATTTAATTTTATAATAAGAAACTGCGCAATTTAAGATTTGGACTATGAAATTTTAAATCTTTTCATTTTTGAGCCGTAACACACGTGAAACCAGAAGCTAATAACAGCCTTTAATTTTTTGTGAATTTAGAAAATTTATTCACAACAAGTGATATGCGGTCATGGCAGGATACTTGGGAGCATAAAATGTAGCAGTGACTACACGATCCTCAGAAAAAGCTTCATTGGGAAGCCAGGTGTAACTGTGAAGGAATAAGGTTGTTTGCCAGATTGCAAAGAATAACAACAGAATAACTGAGTTAAATATTTTTTTTTTTTTTTTCATATATTTTATTATTGAATCTTCGCTTAAGCGAACTAACAATAAGTATTCAAATCTTAAAACTAAGTAGTTAATACTAGTCCAGTCAGTACCAGACTAAAATTTAAGTTCTCACAATAAAATTAACTAATTTCAAAGGTTTCATCTAAGAGCAATTGTATCCCTTCTTTTTAGGCGGGTGTGCCCACTATGTTGCAGGATGCTTCGAGCGAGCGGATTTGGATGTGATTCCAGCTTATTTAAATACTTGTCCACATATTTCAGGATTTCGCATTTTACAAGTGGAACTTCTAGATCCTTGTGGATGTTGCTGTTTTTGATATACCAAGGAGCACCAGTTATCATTCTTAGAATTTTGTTTTGACGGCGTTGGATTTTTTCGATGTTAGAGGCGGAAGCAGTACCCCATAATTGTAAACCGTAGCACCAAATTGGTTTTAAAATCGAGTTGTAGAGTAGAAGCTTACAATCAAGACGTAGCACAGAGTTTCTACCAATAAGCCAGTGGATTTGAGCAGCTTTAAGTTTCATTTGCGTCAGCTTAGCATCTATATGAGGCTTCCATGTAAGGCGGCGATCTAGGTGAATACCAAGATATTTTGTCTTAGATCGTTGAGGCACATTATGGTTGTTGATAGTGATTGGAGGGCACGTTTCTTTGCGTAAAGTAAAAGTTACATGGGTACATTTTTGTTCATTTATCTTTAGTCCCCATAAATTTGCCCATTTCTCAACTTGGGTTACGTGTTGCTGCAGCTGGTTCGAAGCCTCTTTAGGGTCTTTGTGAATACTAAGAAAAGCAGTGTCGTCAGCAAATGTCGACGTGTGTGTGAAACTATTGGTTGGCATATCTGCCGTGTAAAGCAAGTACAAAATTGGACCTAGTATACTTCCTTGAGGGACACCAGCGTCTATTGGTTGGGGACAACTTATTTGGTTTCCCTCTTTGATCATAAATTGTCGGCCTGTTATGTATTTTTCTAACAGGTTGAAAATATTAGCTGGAAGGTTGAGCTTTAGTTTGTTTAGAAGGCCTTCATGCCATACTTTGTCGAAAGCTTGTGAGACATCGATAAAAAGTGCGGAGCAGTACTTCTTTTCCTCAAAGGCTTTTCTTATAACCTGTATCAACCTGTGAGTTTGTTCGATGGTACTATGTTGACTTCTAAAGCCGAATTGGTGATTTGGAATGCAGTTGTTGTCATTCAGGATCGGATTTAGCTTGTTTTTTAACAGTTTTTCGAACAACTTTGACATTGTGGGTAACAAACTTATGGGCCTATAAGATTCTACCTTCGAGGGATCTTTGCCAGGCTTAGGAATCATCTTTACTAAGGCAACTTTTCATATAGGCGGAAAATGTTCAAGCCGAATTATCGCATTAAAAATAAAAAGAATGATTCTTTTAGCAGTAAGAGGCAGCTCTATGAGCATTTTGTTGCTTATTTTGTCAACGCCAGGAGCTTTTTTACCATTAAGGTTAGCGATAGCCTCTACAACATCAGCAAATCGGAAACGTATTTCTAAAGGACGTCTAGCAACAACAGGCGGTAATTCCCTCACGTCAGTGCATGTATTGGGAGTGAATACGTTTTTGAAGTGATTTGCGAATAGATCGCATTTTTCTTCATCATTTCCAGCCCAGGATTCTCTCAGATTGCGCAGTGGTGGTTTTGCGATAACAGGTCTTTTAAGACGTCTGGCTGATCGCCATAAGGAATAATTTGTCTGAGGAGTCGCGTCTAGACCTTCCAGGTACTCTTTCAGTGATGCCATTCTGTGAGCCTCCAACAAGCTTTTTAGTTGGGTTGTACATTCTTTCAGCTTAGTTTTAAGTTGGGGCGATCTATGTTTTTGCCATTCCCTGCGGGCTCTTCTTTTTTCAGATATCAGCTTTTCCACATCTTCAGAGAAAATTTTGTTGTACCTAGTCTGGCGGTAGGTAGAAGACGCATGTTCAACGGATTTGTTGTTTTCATTTAGGACGCTCAAACAATCATCTATGTCTACGGGAGTTTTTAGCGGTTGATTCTCCGCGCAGTGAGTACTAATATATTTTTTATATTTCAACCAATTAATTCTTTTAGATAAGAAAAACTCACTATCTGCTATTTGGTGAGGACTGCAGATAGTGATTATTGTGGGTGAGTGGTCAGAAGATAAATCCAAGGAGGCTTGAGCCTCAATGAGCTCCGAGGATATACCTTTTGCTACGCCAAAATCAATTACGTCTGGAATTTTATTGTGGTCTGTGGGCCAGTAGGTTGGTTGTCCAGTTGAAATAACATAAAGTCCCATTTCAGACACGGCATCATACAAGACACGACCTCTGGGACTAATTAGGCGGGAGCCCCAGTATGTGTGCTTAGCGTTATAGTCTCCAGCAGCTATGAAGCGGGGACCTAATGATTTGTAGAAACTGTTGTACGGATCCTTCGTTATGGAGAATCTGGGTGGACAGTAAACTGATGAAATAACAAGGTTATGGAAAAATTCATCAACGCAGACGTTCGTAGCTTGGATATAACATTCCGAGAGGCCACCCAACCATTGGTGTTTAATTCTTGATTTGATTAGAATAGCCGAGCCACCACATGATCTATCCCTAGGATCCTTTGAATCGTAATAAGAATAACCACTAATTTTAAAAGTGCTTCTAGATGTCATATGAGTCTCAGAAATACACATAACATCGATTTTTTGATTTATCAAGAAATATTCGAGCTAGTTTTTGTGTTGGCGGATGCCGTTTGCGTTCCAGAAACAAACCCTGAGGCAGTTCATGGTCTTTTAAGCATAGCCTGCAGAAAAGCAGACTGCATTTTTTGCATATCTTGCATCATGTTGGCTATTTGCGCCATAATCTGCGTAAATTGTGTGACCATATTGTCAATTACGGCTTCCAGGCGGCTAAAATTAGGCCCGGTTGGTTCGCTAGTTGGCACTTCTTGTTCTGTTGTAGGCTGGGTAGACTTACGTGAATTAGGCTGGGTAGACTTTAATGCGGCGGCGTAAGAAACTTGATTTGTAGTTGGTTGTGCCAATGGAGGCATATTTGTAGTTGGTATATTTAAAGGCTGGGGAGGGGCAGGAACTATTTTCGGCTTAGTTGAGCGCATAACTGAATTGAAAACAGGACAACCTCTATAGTTGGCAGTGTGGTTTATCCCGCAGTTGCTGCATTTCTTTATCCTAGGATCATCTTTTGGCTTGTCGCACTTGGTCGTATCGTGCAGATCCCAACAGACAACACAAACAGAAGGCAACTTACAATAAGCTTTAGTGTGGCCATATTCCTGGCAGTTCAAGCACTGTACAGGCCCAGATCGCTTGTGTGGCACTTCCACAGTAACTCGTTGGTGCATAATATATCTCAAATTATAAATGGGGTGAGTTTCACTCTTTTTCAATTTGATATCACCAGGCTCAAGCTCCACTCGGAATAATGGTTGGGGGTGTTTTTCCCTGTTTCTCATATTGGATACAGTCCTAACCATAAACCCTTTGCTTAACAAACTGGTCTTGATCTCTTCTTGGTCAACATTAGAATCAATGCCTTTAATAACTACCTGAAGGCCTTTTGCGGTCTTGAGTTGGTAGGTATAGAAGTTTTTGCTGAGTTTCTCGAGCTCGGAAACCGTAGCGCGGTAGGCGTTTTCATGGTTTACTTGAATTTTTGTCTCAAATATGTTACCGCGTTTAACATTTGAGACATAAAAGTTATTTTCTCCAATCAAACCGACTAAAAACTTGACGAGATCATTTGAGTTTTTTTCCCTCAAATAAATGGGAGGTGGCTTAAAGGCCTTTCTTTCACTAACTGGGGCCTCATTATCCTCTTGCAAAATTGCAAAACGATTTTGCGATGAGGTTGGCCTTTCATCGTCTTTTAAAATTTTTGCAGGTTGAGATGCTTCTGCCGATTTAGGGCTTCTTCCCCTTTTAAGCACTGTCACGTAGCGGTCCATCCCTACCTGGATCTTAGGTGCTGGTGCAGAAATTAAGGTTGATGCGGCTTTAACAGCTGCAGGTTCAATTCCAGAGTTTGATAATGGTGACCGCGACAAAGATGGTACCTCAGAATTTTTTTTATAATTATTAAATAGAGATTGGGCTAAATTAGTCCCTTGTTCAGTACATTTATTTAAATTAGGCGCACTTGAACTAAGATTGTTTGTAATTATTTTTGGCCTTGCATTTAAATAATTCCTATTAAATTCAGGGTCTCTTATGTTCTCATTGCTAACACTTGTGGAACTTAACACAATGTAAGCATTTCGGCTATTAGGCCCACTGTCACTACGATTACTGTTACTCATTAACAGTTCGCTTTTTTTTATTTAGTTTGTTGTTATTGTTTTTCTTTTCTCACTTTTTGTGTATATCTATATGTATATTAATAAATTCGTTTGCTACTTATTATTAATACACCTATTAACAATATTACACTCGCGTACACACGTCCGTACACTACGAGATTAAGAGATTACTAAAAAACTGAAAAAATTAACTTCAACTAGAAACCAGCATTTTTAAGATGTATTTTTGAATAACCCTTCAAACAAGTTTAGAAAAACTGTGTTAAAATTTAACTGTTTTTTACATTAAAAACAACTTAACAACTTAAATTGTGTATCTTCCGCTCGAGAGGGTAAATCTTTGAGTTTAAAACTATTTATTACAGTTAAAAAGGTTGTTGATAAAAGATCTATGTTTTGATTAGAGTCAACAGGACAATTTTTCAAAACGCAGTTTGCTTTGCAACACAAAATTTCAAGTTTCTCCTGAAAGCAAAGATGAGGTTTCTGATAATATCTTCTACTTCCAAATGAGTGTTTACAGCTTTATTAATGTCCTGGAAGCAAAAAACGTTGTCAAAATTTTAAGGAGTGTATATGGGAAGAAGTTGAAAATTTTTAATGTAAAGCAAACTGCGTTTTGGAATTCAGCCTAACTGTAAGCCTGGAATATGAAAAAGTCTGCATTTTTCAAGATTGAGTTCTTTTGAGAAGACGAGTATTGCTTTTAAGATGTGCGCTTAATTAGTGGGCATTCCATGGATGGGTTTTAGAATACAAAAAACTGTGTTCTACAGGGTCCTACAAACTTTTTGGTGACAACAGTGTGCTAAGAATTGATTCTCTAGCAGCAAAAATAAAAATTGGGCTATTTCATACCATTAAAAATGTTTAGTTCTACTGGACCGGAAACCCAAAAAATATTTAAGGGTATTATTTTCTTGCTTGTGGAGAAACATTCAAAACCTATAAAAAGAGCAATGGATGCTAATACTTTACTGTAGCTCAATAATCATACTTTGTTAGTGCTGCCCACTTTCTTTATCTACTTAAAGGTTATTAAAAATATTTTCATGATCATAGAATTTGCAATTTGCCAAGTTCGCGTTTCATTCGTTTTATATTTTTGCTTGCAAAATTTTTAAAAAAACTATTTAAATTAGGTTTTTTTGATGTTTACTCAGTTATAACAAAATACTTTTTTTGTCCATTGTAAAAGAACAAAGCAAGTATCACACTTTGTTAACTTACAAAGTTTCAATCCAAATTCAAAAAGAAAGTGTACAAATAAATACTGAAATTTTCATTTGTCCATTTGAAAGTACTTCAGTTTATATTCACTTTAGCTATCCATGGACGAATTAGGCAATCATAAGGAAATTATACAGAAAAATAACGAAAAACTGAAACAATATAATAAATTCAAAATAAGTTTTACATTTGAGTGGCGATAAGTTGCAAAACTCTGAAAAAACTACTTTAGAATGATTGCACATTATGTTCAATTTCTTTTATTTTCGATGTTTTTGACTCTTTTCTATTTTGTATATTTTTTTGTAAAACGCCAAAGGAGTTATACAGTAAGTTAAACTGGAAATAAATTTTTTACGTATAGGTTCTATAGAACAAAAATACTTTTTACGAATGCAATTATTTAAAAACTTTTTGTACACAAAATTATTATACAAACCTTATTATAATACACAAAAAGAAATATAAAAATGATTTTGAGCTTAAAATCTATGACACTAGCACAATTTATAATATACAAAAAATCGTTTGTCGTCTGAATTATTATGAGTTTATGCTCATCAAAATTTAAAAAGTAATTATTTCTTCTGTTTTTTTAAGTATTTCAAAAACCTAAATGTGTTACTAGTTTATCGTAGAACTACACAAAAATTACAAAAAATAAATGTACTCCCCAAATGTTATCCATTAATTCTAAAATTGTCCCATTTTTTAATAAAAACACAGAGATCGGCAATACTAGTTAACTATCACATTCGTTTCAATTTTTGTGTTTTTAACTTGAAATGTAGTGCGTGCTTACAAAAAGGAGTTAAATTATGAAAACTCTCAGTAAGGTAAATGTGTTTTTAAATGAGTTTGTAAATTAGCATTATTGTTGGCATTAACTTTTAAAAAACAGTTATTAATTTCGGCAATCTAATTTTAAATTAAAAACTGTAAATTTTTTAGTTTGGGAAAAAAAGGAAAGGGGATAATTTTTTATGTGTAATAATTACCATTTTATTCTTTTTTTATTATTTATATTAAAATAAAATTAACAAACAGTTAGCTAATTATTTAAAATCTTAATTTATCATTTTGTAACTGATGGAGATAATTTAAATATATTTTTTTTATATATAAAAATTGTAATAAGTGGCCAACGTTTTTATGTTTCCCTAAATGTGCAACTGTCTGTTTTAAAATTTTTTTTTATTTATACTTTACAAGTTCTTAAAATATTTCTCCAGACATAAATATATACCTAGGAATTTTTTTCTCGAGACCTCCAGTTAAATTTGTGGTTTTCTTAAAGGGTCATTTAGTTGTTTAATTTTAAGTATTTTTTAAAGTTTTTTTAACTGAGTCTTTAAAACTGTCTTTTAATCAGTCTGCGAGTTCAAGTGGTCCTTTTTGTTATAGTTTAAGCCTTCTATCGTATAAATGTTATCGAATTATTAAACAGCATTTTAAGAGAATATTACTTAACCAAAAGGATTTTTTTTGTTTTTTACGGGAAATAAATAATATATTTGAAATTTATTTAGGTTTTTTTTTCACTTTAATGAGTAAAATACCATAAAAAAATCTTTCTATGATATGTTATCAGATTCATTTGTATGCTAATTGCTAAATAAATTTATTTTAAATTTGTTTAAATGATTTATTTATAAATTTTTTTATGTTTTTATATGCTTTAAGTTCATGAAATATTTAAGCAGTAGGTTTTTGGCTTTCAAAGTTAATTTATTTTGCAAACTGAAATAATTAAAAACAAATAATAAAGTCCAAATGAGCGGCAATGCCACCTTCGTTGAAAAAAACAACGTCACCAAATGGTTTAAGTTTTCTTCTGTATCTCCTTTAAATGCAAAATAAACCAAAAAGAACTGAAGATGCTGTTTAAAAAGACGTTGACTCGACTACAAACTATATATGTGTGTACACAAACAAATGTCCGCTTTATGTTTGCTTTTTTTACACGTTAAAAGATTTTTTTAAAGATGTTTTAAGACAAACAAAATTGCTTAAAGAACAAGCAATAAACTTTTATTTGAACACTTAAAGTTTTTATGTCTTTTGTTTTACGTTTTATGGGTTTGACTTAACAACACATTTTATTTCGGCTTTTATTTGCACCGTAGTTGCGGGTAAAAAACTTAACTTGAACCTAATCTTACACTTTTCGTTCCTTTTAAAGGGATTAAAGTTTTTATATTTACTTTGTTTTACCCTCGTTTAAAAAATTAAAGTTTTTAATGTATCTTATTTTTTTAACTATGAAAGAAAATCACTTAAGAAGCCGTTAAATAACCACGAATATCGACTAAGGAAATTTAAAGTTGAAGTATTAAGACATAAAATGGTAACATTTTCAGCTTAGAGTCAAATACAAAAATGTTTTGATAATTTAAACGGCAATAAGTTACTTACTAATGTAAGATTTTATGGTGTAAGGTCAGTTAACATTTCCCATTGGTGTTTATATTGCAAACAATGAGCGTAAACATAGGCTCAACCCATTTTCTACAGGCGTTGCGTTTTTGCAAACCATATTCATATGCGAACAAATAATCTTTTAGACAAAAGGTGTAAATAATTGGTTTTTTGAGAAGTTGGCCAAGTGCTTTATTTTTTAAACAAAAACTTTAAAATTTGTTGCTTTTTTTGTTTAAAATAAGTTTTAGAAGCCTTAGAAATTGTCTAAAATATGCTTTTACAAAATTTACAGCAAAAAACTTAACCAATCAATCATTACTTTTACTTTAATTTAAGCCAAAAATTTCTTGATTTAAGTTCGAAAACGTACTTTTTGTAAGTTCAAACAATTTATTTAAGTGTAAACAGAATTAATCAAAATGCAAAAATAAATTCTTGAAACAATAGCTTTATTAAAAAAAAACAGTTTTAAATATTATTTTAATTTATGCATTCTTAATATCTCAAGTTTAAAAAAAACTGTACTTGCAGTAGCTGAAATTTGAACTAGTGACTCCGCGGGCTGCAAGACCAGCGTGTTACCATCTAATCAGCAATAAATTTCTACTTGATTTTTTTAAGTAATCCCCACTAGGTTTGACTTAAGAAAATCTAATTGCAGGCCACCCTTAAAAATTTCAAGTAGAGTTTTGATTAACTTTAGAATAAGATTTTTCATTTTAGAATATGTTTTTTTCTTTCTGTAAAGCTACCAAGCATTCAATAAAAATTTTTACAAAAATTTAAGGTTTTCAAACCCAAAATATTATTCAAAGTCTTTTTCTTGATCCTATATTTATACCTTAAATCTATTAAATAAAGCCTTACCAAAAGGTATTTTTTCTATTAATTAGATCTTATTACTGAGTAACCTGTTAAATAATTAGAGCCTTTTACACCAATTCCAAATAATTTTAGTGTTTAAGACCAAAGCGAGAGTATGCAAGGAAACAGAGTTTTCGTATTCCAAAATAGAAGAAAGCAACTTGGTTAATTATGGGACTACGCGGCTGATGTCTAAATTAATTATAGGTGGGAAGATTAAAAGGGGTCTTTCAAATGGTTCCCTTGGGAAATGGTAAAAGAATGAGGCGCAACCCTCTTTGATCCCTTTGTGATACCTGGGAAAGAAAAGGAGGAGAAAAAGGATTAGGAAAATTTAGATAAAATAAAAAACTAGTGTATATGGCTGGCAATAGTCGCTCCGTAGTTGTCCCTGTCCTCGAACCAAATGTTATCCCTTATAAATTAAGATAGATTGGTCAGGCCAATGCTGGCCATATTCGACTGGATATCAGATCTGTCGGTACCAAAGTGTCTCTCCGAATGTCATCCAGTGCCGGACAGAAGCACAAGAGGTGATGTATACTCACAGTCTACTCTGCAGAAGAAAAAGAAAAAAAAGAATAAATAGGTAAGGTACGTTAAGTAGAACAGACGGCTGCAGATATGGTGAAAGAAAAAGGTGCAGCCCACCAGGGTCCATTTTTTTGGTCCCTTTGTGATACCTGGGGAAGAAAAGATAGAAGGAGAAAAAGACGTAAAATAAGATTAGATGATCTTTATATAGGAAGATTTATATACAAATAAAAACCAAGTGTATATGGCTCCGTAGTATTTTCTGTCCTCGAACAAACCGCTATCCCTGATAAGGGATGATGGACTGGTCAGACTAATGTTGACCACAACCGACTGGCTTTCCAGTCTGCGGGTACCAAATTGTTTCTCTGAATGTCATCTAGTGCTGGACAGAAGCACAGGTGGTGCTGTATTATCTCAGCCTTCTCTGCAGACGAAAAAGTAAAAAAAGGAAAAAATAGACAGGTAAAATTGAGTGACAGTAGTTCCAGCTCGGCTTGTGCATTTTCTGTACGTGAATGTTCGTGCACACTCAAAAAAAATATGCACATGCAAAATTAAGAATTGTTTTGTTATTTCACACCACGAAGTTCTTGCGTTTCGAATACAAAATATTAAAAAACCTTTTGTATACCTTAAAAAATTATTTTAAAATTTATTCTTTACAAAACTTTGAAAAAGAACGACGTTTTTTATTTCTGTTTAAATGACAAAATTTTTTTGGTAATTTTTTAAAAAAAACGATAATTTTGAGGAATGACGAATTTCGGACTTAAGAACTGGCCTCGTTATTTAAACTTTCACATAGGTAACAAATAAAAAATTTACATGAAGTTTTAGTTACTTTTTTTTAATTTTATTGCAAATTTTTTTTCCAAAAAAAAACGAAAATTTCGTACCTATTTTGAAAATAAAAATTATGAAAAGATCTTTTTACTTTCGTTAGCATTTTGCCTACGAAAATTGTGTGTATTCGACTGAAAAAATATATTATTATTTTTTTCGTATTTGGTTGCAAGGATTTTTTTCAAGTGTATTTATGTGCAGTAACAATTAAATTTAGTTTTGCCTTTTATCTGGGGAGATCAATCTCTCTTTGAATACTTTTTGACTTTTTGGTTTTAAGTCCCATTTTGCATTCTCTATTTTAATGCAAATATGGACACTTATGGAGGTTGGAAGGATTTTTCCTTTGTTGTCGTTACTTCTTTGCAGTAAGAAAGCGATCACAAAAAAGGAAAACAAAATAAATTAAGGGATTGAAATTGCACTAAAATTTCTCATCAAGAGAAGCAACTTTGTATTTCAAGTGTGTGTAAAGGAATGCTCTAGTATAATTTACAAAAAGGAGGAGGCTCGAGCTAAAGAACACCACATTTTATAAAACAAAAAGCATGCAAGATTTATGTTTTTTAAACACGCACTAGGAAAACTTTTTTGTTTCTGACAGGACATAGACTTTTTAAAGGCAATAATACTCATGTTAATTTTTCAATCCTTATATAGTTGCCAAATGTTTAACAAATCGGTCCTAAGAGCAATCCTAGGTCAACCTGGCGTTTTTTTTTTATTGAAAATAGATAAACAACTGCAAGCCTAAATATTTTGCAGTTTCTAAAAGCCTTAAAACTATTTAGCGGATGTAGAAATGATAATTGCAAAAGTTCTTAATATTGCCTAAAGTAGGAAATGAAAGTTTTATACACAGATTTTTGTAAGCTAATGCAATGTAAAAGCTTTGAAAAATACTTTTTGAACCAACGAGTCATGGCAACCTTAGGAAAGACCTTTATTTTGTACAAATGCTCTTCTTAGCTATAAAATGACGAAACTGCTGTTGAAATATTTTTCCAAAATTCCAACGTACCAATACAAAATCAAATCAACAAATGGCATTTGTTTATTTGATTCGAAATTTATATAATATGCTGTTTTAAAAAATTCGTTAGAAAAAGTAGGTTAAAAACGTAATAAGATCCCGTTAGGTATTGAATTTTATCAAATTGGTAACAAGAGAGTAGTATGTAGCTTTATTTTTACGTCTTTGTGACAGAAGAATTTTAACATTTTATGGAATGAAAAAATTATACAACTGTCTATCAAGTCCCAAGCACATGTCCCACGTACAGGCACTATGCTCTTTCATCTTCAATTTCTCCTAATCCTCACACATCTAACAGAACTTTAAATTGCCGCGATCCCTTTTGCTCGTCTCACCCCTAATGAACAATGTCCAATATCCATCAAAAATTGCACAAGCAGCCTACTGACGGCTAAGCCCTGGTCATAAACCTCAAATTGGTTTCTTTTCCCCGTTTATTTTTCATGCTAAGCACCTATGGCCTATTCTTTCAACCATTTAGTGGTCGTCTGTTTGTCTGTTGAAATCAAGTTTTCGGAGTCAAATAAAGTAACACGGACCACTTGTTGGTATCAAGCTATTAGAAATATCCTGGAAACTATCGCTATTTAAAATCAGAAAAATCGGTTCACTATTGACCGAGATATAAGCGAAATCCTAACTTTTTACAAAAAGTAATTGGACAATAAGACCTACACTTTAGAAATAAAGTTATTTGTTGAAATTTTTGATACGCTATTAACCGGAAACTATAACAGCTATCAACTTTGAATGTTCTACAGAAGGTAATAATAAAATAATTTATACATTTTGGAAAAAAATAGTTGGAGAGAAGCAGAATGACTACATCCTCAACTTTTATGAAACTTTTAAAATTCTCGATATCAAACCCTCTAATGGTATTTCTATTATGTATACGAACGTTAAAATGTTGTAAAGTTTTTTTTGTCGATCACTTGAATTTCTATGGAGCTTAAACCCGGCTCAAGGTATTTTTATTATAATATTTTCACTATAGAAAAACACTCGCTTAGAAGAGAAGGCTGGATATATTAAAAAACCAATTTGAAGGGTATAAAATACTCGGCACAGCCAAATATAGCGCTCTTACTTGTTTAAATTTTAGGAATTGAATCAAGTAAAAAAACATGTAAATAAAATATTTTTTGTTTTAACTTTTAGCATATTTTAAAATATTTATTATGGCAGATTGCTGCTTAAGTAAATTTTTACTTAAAATAAACTTTGTTATAACGTCCTAATATACATTTACACAAATGATTTAAATAGGTTCATTATTAAATGAAGTTTTATTTTCATTTTACATATTTGTTTAAAAATCCACAATATTATAGTAACAATATGTCAACAATGATCAAAAAAAAGCGTTGATATATGAAAATTTATACATAATAAAAGAGATTTATGTTATTATTTACACACACATTTATTAAGCAAAAAACAAACGCCCGTAAACAACGTAAGTATATGTGTGTTAGTGTAAGCTATAAAATAGAAAAATGATTTTAAATGACCAAAGGGCTTAAAGGGTTTTTACTCGTAGTAAATATTGTTAAGGTTTTCTCCCAGTTATTTATGATGTTATTTTTTACATTCATACTTATTGATAAACATTTAACTTAGTACGCAACAGCAGTTTACATAAATTTTCCATAATAATTTTTTTAAAAATAAGTAAACTTGGGAAAATTTTCTCCTTATTATTTCGGCTTATTTTTACTTTTTAAGTATTTATATATTTCTGTTAGTGTTAAATAAAAGAAACTTTATTTGAAAAATTTAAATTTTTCTACCGACACTAGCCGAGTAAAATTAATTTTCGAATCAAGTACGAAATATGTTAATGAACTTCATACTCTGTGGTTAAAAGTTAGTCAGTTCCAAATTAAGTCTATTATCTGATTATCTGATTGTATTCAAGTCTCCTGGGTGTTTTGTTTATTAAAAAAAATAAAAGCCTATTTTGACACGAAAAGAGGTACTTGGTATATATTTAACATAAAACATTTCCTATGAGCTTTTGTTGGCAACACAATCAGGACTTAAGAATCTGTGTGTGTCTTGTTTTTTTTTTTTTTTGTTTAACAACATGCTGATCATTTGGTTTGTAGTAAGTTTGTATTTGTATTGGCATGGTAGAAAAAAATGGTGTGGTAACACCTGGCGTCTTGTTGTTTGTAAGAGTGTGAAAATACTTGAATTGTCGGGCTTAGGTGTCACTAGAATGTTCCGAAGAAAGCTCTTTGACCTTTTTAAAAAAAAATTTTCTAATAAACAACTTTTTCACTTAGAATTTTTGTTTATTTGACCTTCGTTTACCCACAACTTCCTTTGCATCTAATTGTCGATTGTAATTGCTCTTAAAATTTAAAAAATATAACTGCCGCAGCTTTTTGCATATTTTCACATATGGATGTAACTAAGGTTCTCATTTGACGAAATAAGAGAATTTTTTTTTTTAATTGATGTTATTTTATGGTTAGGTTAGGTAGAACAGGCAGCCGTTGAAAGAAAGGATACAGCTCACTTGGGTCCGCTTAATTCGGTCCTTTGTGTTACCTGGAGGGAAGATAGATAAGAAAGAAAGAAAGAACAGAAGAATGAAGCAGACTTACCAGGGTCTCTGGTGGGAATCGAACCCACAACCCCCTAACTGGTAGACTCGTGCACTTACCACTGACTAACAACTATATATAAAAATATTTTTTTTTAATTTTTATTTTAAACTTCTTAAGGGTATTTGACTTTTGGTTTAGTTGTAACTTACATATTTTATTTGAAAAGTGTCAAAACAAAAGTCAATTTTCTAAAATGTATGTACTTGTTATACGGAGATGCACATCTGGTAATTACACTATGCAACGAATTTCAACTTTTGTCATGACATTTGATGACCACTATATTTTTTAAAACGTAATGGTCCCCTTATTACAAAAAATCAATAAGATTTATTTATTAATATTGATTTTTTTTGGAAAGGTGTGCCGCTTTTCATAACAATTTCAGTTACAGTTAAAACATTTTAATTTTTTTGTTAAAAAAAATTTAATTTCAAGGATAATTAAATGTTTATCTTTGGATAATTGGCAGACATAAAAAGAACTTTATACTCAGGATTTATCTAAAGGCTTCTACAGGTGCAACTTTTTCAATTAATTTTTATGAGACTTTTGGTTTTAATATTATATTTTGTAAAACATTTTAGAAAACGAACAGTTTTTAAACAAAAAACTTATGCATAGAATTTTGAGCTTCGACCACAACACATCAAAAAAATTATATCAAATGTAATTTTGCTTGTTGCAAAGGGGTATCATTTATAAGAAAAAATATTTAAAATTATGGAAAAAAAATTTAAGCCTGAAAGTCAATTAAAAAAACATATGTTTTGAAGTAAGAAACAAAACTTCTTTGAAAAAAAATACCTGCACCCGGTCAGAAGCGTGGTCTTTCTGATAGGAGTAAAATATTTTAAATTATGCATAATTATTAAATGGTAATAATTAAACCAAAGTTTTACAAAACTTTCCCACGGTAAAAAATATGGAAGATGACAAGGATTTTGCACTTTTCGTTGAAGCAAAACATACTAAGCATCGTACATGATTTACTTTAAAAGCCTTTGTGAATTAAGCAATTTCAAACAATTCTTCCCAGACTGTAAAAAAATCTTGGCCAAAGTCGAGTGAAGACGTCGACCTACAAGCTCTTTTTAATCATAAGGTTAATCGAAGTGAGCAGCTTCAAAATCAAGTTCCCGGTGAATCAACAGGCCCAAGAGAAAAAATTTAGACATTGATTGGGAAAAGGAGATTCGATGGCAGTTCTGGTCATATCCAATTCAGGCAGAAATCGTCGAGTAGGCTTATCACTGACAGTATTCTCTTTGTAACATCTTATGTTTCTTTTTAGCTTATAACCGAAATCAAATCTTTAATTGGAAAAATCCTCGCCTGTTATTCACTCAAAATTGCAGGCCTTTAAAGTTTTTTTTCTAAGAAAGAAACTTTTCAACTATGTCAAAAGGAGGAACGTTATCAAAGTTCGAAAATGTTTACACTTTTTCCCACTAAAGGAAATGAAATAAAATAAAAACAAGTAAAAGTGTTGTAGTTGGTTAAGCCAGACCATAAAATACCCTAAACCTCATTTGTATGGGGCTCTATAAAAATATACTGATCATTTTTGTTTTAATTATAAATTACATCACGTATAAGGGTTTTTATTATAATTTTTTCAAATTTTGTATGACAACCACCTTAGGGGGTGGGTATGTTCCAGCAAAATTTTCGCAAGGAAAATTGAGTTGGGGTCAGATCTGCATTTGATATATCCACAGGCACGCTGGAAACTGTAGGAGGGATTATTACAACTTCCAAAGATTTGTATGAAATCCCGTTAGGCGATATTGGGGCTAAATATGTTTCAGTAATACGTTAAGGAAAAGAAACTAATAGGGGATGTGTGGTACCCTTTTTTTTAAGACTGACTCTGGAGAAATTATCGGCGTTTCTTTATCATCTTGGTAAATTTTGTATGGCAGCCCCTTCAGGTGATGGAGATAGGGAGTTAATAAATTTTAGGAATATGTTTGGAAGGGAAAACTAATGAGGGGCTGAACAAATTTTAAGATAGCTTTAACATTGGTTAAACTAATTAAGAAGTTTTCAGCGACCTCTGTTTTTTACAACGGTTCTTTTTCGAGACAAAAGCTGTCCCATACGTAGATTTTGCTCATTTTATCTGGCAATATGTGGAAAAATTACTTATATTCAACGATTTTTTTTTATTTTAATGAAACATTTATTGCAATATAATATATACAGTGCATATTACTAGTTAGTCAATATTTAAAATTTAATTAAAATTCATGTATAAATTAATTTGTAATACAATTATTAGTCCGTAAATACTTTTAATGAATTTAAATAACGCTTAAACAGTTAGTGGTAAGTAGATTATATGATTATTTAATAAAAATATTGTTTTTTTTTTTCCGATGGCTGTATATAATAAACGTGTTTGAGATTTAAACAAGCTTAAAAGTTTAAGGGAAAATGGTTCGGTTACTAGTTTTAATTTGGTATTAAATACAAATTTAGTAAGAAAGTTGTTGTGGGCTAATTCTGCCCATATTTTATCCTATACTAGAATTTTTTTATAGAGAATAATTTTTTATCGAATATAGGGTTTTTTAAAAGTGGTGAGTATCAAAATATTTTGGCGATGAAGTCATATGTACGGTTGCTATGGACGAAAAATTATTTTGGAAGGACAGCTGCATGGTGGTTATGTCAAGAAATAAACCGATCCCTAAGGATTTCGTACGGGTTTGTTAAAAAATTTGCCGATTATCATAAAAAATTTTAAAAACAGTAAAAGGCTTCAGATCAAAAAAATAATTAAATATCCTTAATAAGGGAAAACATTTTTTTTTGGGTCTATATAAAAAAACTATCCGGGTTTCCATACGATATTTTTTGGCTTTAGATCCAAAATTTGCAAGATTTTGTGGCCATTGATTATATTCAAAGCTGTGTGTAAGCCTTTTCACCGTTCATCACCAGACAACTTTTTATTTAAAAGATATAAAATAAATGTATCAATCAGCATTTGAGAAAAGTTAAACATCTTACAGTAAACTATTCGGAAAAAAAAATTAATTCTTGTGCTTTATAAAGGTATTTTACTTTCTTTATTTATATTAGAGTATAATATTTTTTACTTTTTTATGGTTCACTGAAATAGAACCACGTCAATTAATCAGGTAAAAACGGTATGTTTTAAAAAAATTTGTTGCAAAAGCTAAAAGTAAATTTATGAAGATGGTTATTAATTTTATTTTAATTATTTTCCTTATTTTAAATTGGAAGAAATTTTTTTTTTATTTCTTTGGAAATGGTAAAAACTTATATTTTCGATTTTGAAAATTATTTTTTTCATAAAATCGTAAAAAAAATTGGACGCAGCAACAACATGGCTATAAGCTACATAAAACATCGTAATACGTATAAAATAAATTACGAAAAAAGAACTTGTTCTTGTTTTGCTCCACAGAACTAACAAAAACTGGTTTAGTTGCTTTAACCTTCATAAGGTCCTTAAAATTACTTACGTTAACGTTCTTTGGGTCAAATTTGACCCAAAGAGAAAATTTCATATATAGATAAAAATTTTCTTGTTTTATGTGCGTTATTAAAGTCTACATATTATTTCTAGCTATTTGTAGTATATGTTAGTTATATTTTTTATAAAAATTTTTGGAAAATATATAAAAGTATGCACTTAAAATTTTCGAATATTTCTTGTGGTAATAAATTTTTACATATACATAGTTCCTACTAAAGTTATCTGCTTTTCCAGTAATTTTTGTCCCAATTAACATGATGTAAAAAAAATGTCCGCAGTCAAATTATGACCTTTCAGACGAACTGTCAAATCAAAAACTACACGCATACCTTGTTTTTTTCAGGTATAGCTCCTTTTTTTGCCTGTATACGGTTGAAAATTCCAGGCATAACTTGTAGCACGATCGCAAAGTACCCAAAATTTTGTGCCAAATTTGACTGGTTTTGATGGTATGTATTAACGTAGTGGACATCTTCCTCTAAATACGACTAGCTGCTCATCAATAGTAACACTTTGAGATGGATTGTAAAGGTTTGTTGATATGTCAATCCGTTGATTCCACAATTCACGAATTGGTGCAAACTCATTTAAAATTCTTCATTCACTGCGAGTATCCCTGAAGTCAAATCTTATTACTCTTGAAAGATTTTTAAATCTTTTCAATGTCATGATTGCCCTAAAGATCGATCTTCCTTTCTTAGAATCCCACAAACTTTCCGAAATTTCATTATTTGACCTGTACACTTCAGGTAACAAAAGTGTTTTAATAAATATAAAAAATTCTGTGCCATCAACATCAGCCCGATTATTACCATAAACACGTTTACCTTCATTATTAGTATACTTCAAAATTATGTTAATTACGGGAGGTGGGAAAAATAACTGAAAACTGAAAATCTCTTCCTTTGTTATTCTTGAACAAGAATATCGGGTGAAGCCCAGTAACATGCTGACAATGTTTTTTGTTCGGACTCTTCCATGTCTTTTTATAAAAAGTTCCTTGAAATATTTTGTTTTACCATATTTTAATATCATCGCCTGAGAAGGCACAATCTCACTTTCATTCTCACTAGAACTCTCAGATAGCTCGGGATATTTCAGTTGATCTTGACTTTCTACACAAATTTCTTCCTTGTCTGACGAAGCATTTGTATCCATTCATTTGTATACAAGAAAAAACAGAGAGCACAATTTCAAATTTTGAAACGTTTTATTTGTCCCGTGTTTATTCGTTGAACGATAACTCTTACAGCGTAATCAAACAACAACAACACGTTAGTTTTGTATAGCAAAAGTAAATAAATATTCCGGTGATCCCCCGTTTTCATTACTACTAGTGTAATGAGAGCACAAGAGACAGATACATTATAATTTAGTGGTGCCAAAGCTCAATGTATAAGAAAATTAAAATTAATTAATACTAAAGCTTATTTTTGTCACACAATGTCCTGTTTAGCAACGCAGAAACTCAAGCTTTTTACTCTAGGTCAAATTTGACCCGAAGACCTTAAGTGTAAAAAATTAAATAAATATTTTTTTTGCAAAAATATTCCTTTAAAAACCTCTAATAGCTGTTTAGATTTGTAAATAAATAAAAGTCATAAAATATCAAAAAATAGATGCAGTAACCTTCAGAAAAAAATAAAATTTTTTCCTAAAATGGGTCAAAATTGACCCAAAGACCTTATAAAGGTTAAATTCTGCCTATTATTATATCTCTTAAATTATATATGCAGCTTGAGCTAATGCAAATAAATCGACATTTGGTTTCGCTATTTAAGGAAATTAATATTCAGAGCTTCCAAAACAAAAACTTAACTAAGAACTGTTTAGGACCGATACTTATTAAATCTAAAGGGTTAATAAAATTAAACAAGAAAACTTTAAAAGTATTAAAGAAAATGAGTCAATACATAAAATGTCAACACATAAAAATTTTACTATAAAATTTTTTTTCTATAAAAATAACAAAATATAAAATATCAACTTATTTTAGTTTGTTAATTTGGTATTTCAAAAAAATCATATTCAAATCAACTCATATAGTACAAAACAACTATTTTTTGCCAAAAAAAAGGTAAAACTTTTACCACTGCCGCAGTAAAGCTACCCGCAAAAATATGCTTTCTTCTCTTATATCCATAAAAAAAATATTTAATTCCATTAATATTTCCATTCCCATTACAAGGTAATCATAAGTGATTTTTGGGATTAAATTTTTTCGGATGTGAGAGTTGATCCCAATAAAAAATAATCTGTGGCTTATATAAATAAATACATGGTGTAATCTTGTAAGTGCTCACTCACCTATATACATAAGTGTTGCTTTGGTGTATGAATTGCTTGCCATTACATCACTTTATATCCCCAGGACAATGTTATCCTGTTAGCATGTTTTATAATATATGTGCTTTAGATCGTGTTAGTGTGTGTTTAAACGTTTAACACTTAAATAAATGCCACCTATCTCATATTGTAAGCTGTTACTGTTCATTTCAAAGTCGCTAGATGTTTTAACACATTTACGTTTTAAAAGAAAACAAAGCAAAAGGAACTAATAAAACATTAACTTAATGTCTGTGGGTGTTTTATTATTCTAAATCGAAATTATTGAAAACAAATATTGACCGAATGATAGTGAAACCAATTGAACAAGATATTATTTTTATGCTCAACAACATCACAAATGCAGATGGTACAATGAAGATGTACATGTGAATGGCAGCGCGCATTTTAAATGAAATAAATAATTAAATTCAATTTCGTGATTAAAAGAATTCAAATTGCCTTCTTGGTATAATTATCACAAAAATATAAGTAAAGTATTTAAATCAATTATATTTTCAAAAATAAGTACAAAGCAATGTTAAAACACTTTCTAAATGCTTAATTTTTTAAATAAAAATTTTATCCTAATAATTTTAACTAGAAAACCCTAACTTGGATAATTTTTTCATTGACATATATAACGATGAAACATATGAAACGATCCAAGTGATTGAAAGACAGAACATTTAAAAATATTTAATGTAAAATATAAAAATATATATTAAATCATAATTTTTAATTTCTAATATTCGAAATTTCTAAAGAACAATTTTTTAATTTTTTTACGCCATCTTAAGTATTTGAATTCAAAATTTTAAATTCAGTGTTACTTCGATTTACGATACAAAATAACTAAGATTAGAAATATTTTCTTACTCCACTCGTGCTGAATATTATGGGCGAAAATACAACAAAAACTTTAAAAACCTGTTTTTTGCATCAGACTAAAAAAGAGATATACGTTTTAAACGCGGTATGGAAATACCTTCCATAAAGGAAATTATAGGTTTTTGTGAGCTTTACTTTTTTTGACCGTAGAGTATGATGATGTGAACTAACATCTGATGGAAATGCCTGAAGCAATTTTTTTTTAATGACTGTGTTTTATTTTATTTCACAATTTTTGTAGATTGCTCTAACGCAACATTTTTATTTAAGTATTTTATTTAAGAATAATAATGAAAAACTTGTTTTCGACAATAGCTGAGGGGAGTGCATTTATAAGTCCGCTTCAGTTTCTGTTTAGCAGTCTTGACTCGGTAGCTGAGTGTTGATGGTAAAGGTCTTTTATTTAACTAAAAGCTTATTAAGAAGTGAATACATTTCCAGGAAAATAAATTTTTAAGTATTGTTTTTCAATAAATATTATCATTACCAAATTGAAATGAAACGATCGTGTCTTTGTTTAAAAATTTTTGTTTGTTGATAAACTTTTGCTTTTATTGTCCATCAGATTTTCTGTCCGTATTGTGGATGAAATCAGCTTTTTGAAGCCCCCTATATCGCATAGACCCGTTAGTGTTAGTAGGCTATCAGAAATAGTTCCAGGAAAATTTTTTTCTCTTAAACATATTGCTTTAATATATACTTACCCCCTATCATCACCACTTAACGGGCCGCCATACAAAATTAACAAAAATTATGTAAAAACGGCCATAACTTCCCCAGAATCGGCCTTAGAATTAGATTGACCCCATGTTAGTTTCCCCTCCTTAACATATTTCTAACGCCCTATCTCCATCGTCTAAGGGGGCTCCCATTCAAGGCTTAAGAAATTGTAAAAAATGTCCCCTTTCAGCTTCCAGTGTGCCAAGAACTAGGTCAAATGTTGGACTGAGGCCAACTTATTTTTCCTTGCAAAGATTTTCCTAGAACATACCCTCTTTCTTCACCCCCTACAGGGGTTACCCTACAAAATAAAAAAAAATAGGAAGAACCCCAACGACTTCCCCGGAGTTGCTCTAAGAGGAATAAAATGCATTACAGACCCCTATTAGTTTTCCCTGCCTCACATATTCCTAGAATGTACTTATCCCCTATCACCATCACCTGAGAGGGTTGCCATACAAAATTTACAAAAATTTTGTAAAAACGCCTGTAACTTCCCCTGAAACGGCCCTTGAGAGAAATAAAGCTAACAACTGACCCCCATTAGTTTCCCTCCCAAACATATTTAATTTTTCCTTGCAAACATTTTCCTAAACAAACTCCCTATTTTTACCCCCTAAGAGGGTTGACCTATAAAATTTAAAAAAATTTGCGTTAAAACCCAAAAACTCTCACGTAGTCACCCTAAGAGGATAAAGTGTGACACCGACCCCTATTTCAAAACAAGAAATATTCCGTAAATAAATAAATGGAAAATAAAAAAAGTTTGGAGTTTCGAAACACCAATGTAAATGGTATATGAGATACGGCACAGCCGAACATAGCGCTCTTACTTGTTTTTTTTTGTCATTTTTATTTTGCTGCTAATTTTTCTATAAACGAAAAATAAACTGAAATTAAACATCATGTTACACCGTTCCGTGTGTGAGAAAAATAACAAACAGTTTTGTTTGTATAAGAATAAAGTTCAATTTTTTCCGTATATGTTTGCAATCGTTAACCCAACCACAAGTAATTTAATGAAAAACTGCTTCTTTCTCCTTTGTTTGTCCAACTTTTAATTTTTTAATGTTATTTTAATAAAATTTAAACAATTTTTCCAATACGAGAAGCATCAAAGCATATTTTTACTTAAAGCTAAAAATTGAAAAAGTGAAGAGGAAAAATAATGAAAAAAAGAAGAGCCTCTGCAAAATCAGTAAATTTGTATACGCCATTGACAGCTGCTCTTTCTTTCACTATTAACAAAAACAGCCTTAAGTAGCAATTTCAGCAGTCACAGATTTCTCTTTATGGTTTTTGAGTTGTTTGTTTTTCTTTATTTCAATTAAACAATTTTTCTGCTTTTCTATTTTGTTAACTTATTTTAAAAGTAATATAAAATTTATTACATTACACTTGAATGCGGTAATAAGGAGTTGTAGCAACTGCTCTTGTTATAGTGCAGATATTGCTTTTGTTTTTAAGCCGCCAATTTTATTGTCGGACTTAATTGTTTTTATACTTATACGAAATTATGATATACAGTATGAGATACATGTTTATACACTTTATTTTATTTTGACTTATTAATGTGGATATGTAAGTATTTCCTCATCTACCACAACGTAGTCTTCTGAAAAACTTTAAATTTAAGCACTTTCAATATAATCACATTAATTTGAAAAAAAATATTTTTTCTGCCTTAATATTCAACACTGTTCTGTCCATAATGTACTGACAGCACTGCAAAGAAAAATAGTAGCAATTTCTTCAGATTAAGTTAGTCGGACGCCATTTTATAGAAAATGAGTTTAATAAAACTACAGTTAGTAAATTTTATTTGTATAAAAAATTATAATAAAACTATAAAAAATCAAAATATCATGTACTGTAAAAGTTCAAAAAGCCCTAGTAAACCAAACTTTTTCCATTTGAATCTATTTTGTTACCTTTTCTTTTGTTTTTGGTTTTTATTTTGTTTATTGTAAATTGGGCCATGCTTTCGAGAAACCAACATGTATATGTAAGTGTTATTATTTTATCAATGAAATATTTTTTTATTCTTAATTAAAATGCTTTAATTTTTTTTTAAGTTGTTTGTACTTATAAGTAAAGAAAATACATTAAAAGTGTTGAACAATGAAATTTTTTTTAATTTTATTTTAGTTGCTTTATAAAAATATCAGTATTTTATAGGAATAAAGTAGAAAAAAGAAAGTTTTGCAATTAAACCTTCTTTCCATTCACAAAATTTTGCTATGATAAATATTTTTCTAAAAGAAAAATACATAACCGGTCGACAATTTATGATCAAAGAGGGAAGTTCTTCTCAACCAATAGGGGCTGGTGTACCTCAAGGGAGTATACTAGGTCCAATTTTGTACTTTCTTTACACGGCAGATATGCCAACAAACAGTTTTACGCACACGTCTACATTTGCTGACGATACCGCTTTTCTCAGTATTCATAAAGACCCTAAACAGGCTTCGAACCAACTGCAGCAACACGTAACCCAAGTTGAGAAATGGGCAAAGTTATGGGGAATAAAGATAAATGAACAAAAATGCAGTCACGTAACTTTTACTTTACGCAAAGAAATGTGCCCTCCAATCACTTTCAACATTCATAATGTGCCTCAACGATCTGAGACAAAATATCTTGGTATTCACCTAGATCGCCGCCTTATATAGAAGCCTCATATAGATGCGAAGCTGACGCAAATGAAACTTAAAGCTGCTAAAATCTACTGGCTACTTGGTAGAAACACTATGCTACGTCTTGATTGTAAGCTTCTACTCTAAAACTCGATTTTAAAACCAATTCGGTGCTACGGGATACAACTATGGGGCACTGCGTCCGCATCCAACATAGAAAAGATTCAACGCCGTCAAAACAAAATTCTAAAAATGATAACTGGTGCTCCTTGGTATATCAAAAACAGCAACATCCACAAGGATCTTGAAGTTCCACTTGTAAAATGCGAAATCCTGAAATATGTGGACAAGTATTTAAATAAGCTGGAATCACATCCAAATCCGCTGGCTCGAAGCACACCCGCCTTAAAAGGAGGGATACTATTGCTCTTAGATGAAACCTTTGGAATTAGATAATTTTATTGTGAGAACTTAAATTTTAATCTGGTACTGACTGGACTAGTATTAACTACTTAGTTTAAGATTTGAATACTTATTGTTAGTTCGCTTAAACGAAGATTCAATAATAAAATACATGAAAAAAAAATGATAAATATAACTACAAAGTGAAGTAGCGAACAACAAAAAACTAGGAATAAGGAAGATTTGATTTCGCTACCAAAAGGTTATATAATATTATACTCAATTTGATCAGATTGGTGACGGGTTTATTTTTTCGGCTTTCTTATAGTTTCAAACAGTCAAAGGATCCCTCAAAAAACATTTCCATAAATTTTTTTAAATGCTGATACAGAGTTGATCAAAGTGCCTTAATATAATTAGCAAGAGCTATAAATTCTCCACAAAAAAATGTTCTTGATAATTTTCTTAAGCAAGTAAGAACGTTATATTCGGTTGTGCCGAGTCTTTTATACCACTCACAAAGTGTGCAATTTTTAATCCTAATTTTTTTAAATTTTATACGGCAACCCCCTAAGGTGATGCAGATAGGGGGTAACTATGTTCTTGGACTTTCTTTGGGAGGAAAAACAAGCGTGAGTCGGGTATAAACCTCTTAGGTCGACTTTTGGGAAGCTATGAGCGTTTTAAACCCATTTTGTATGTCAACCCCCTTAGGTGATGTTTGGGAGGGAAATTAATTACAATTTGTTCCTCCAAGGGTGTCTTCAGAAAAGTATTAAAATTTTTTATCCTAACCCTATTATGGGCTGAAGATAGGGATTTCCTTTGTTTTACAAAAACGTTTGTTAAACAAATTATTGAGATTTGGTCTTATATCGCACTAATATAGGGAAAACTCTGGGTCAGTTAAAGAGATTCCAATGTACAAATTTTAAAGAAATAAACAGAGGTAGTCTTGGTCAGTTATCAAGCAACTTTGGTGAATTTCAGCGGCATATATTTCTAATAGCTTAAGATCTTTTGCGGGTCTATGCAATATCAAGTGCTTCAAAAACTTTATTTGAACTATAACATGGACAGATCCTACAGAGATTTGTTTTTATATTAAATGCTTAAATAAATAAAATTCTTTGTACTTTTTAGTTTTAGTTCAAACTTAATTTAATGAAAAGGAAATAAAAATAGGTTCTTTGGGTTTAACAATTACTAAAATTTTGTATCTTGCAGCAAACGTTCATTACAAATATTTCTAGTTTATATATGTTTAAGAGACCATATTTTTAGACAAAAATTTTCATAAAGTATTTACCATATATAACTTACAATATTTTTTACTTTTATCAAGAAACGAAAGAAACACAGAAAACATGTTATTAATGATAAATATTATATACTAGGATAATTTTCAAGGAAGTATAGTAAATTATTAATACATTTAACTTTCTTCAACCTTGATATTATATAAAGTATAAGTTTAACGTCATAAATCTAAAATACAATTCCTTGTAAACGTACCAATTTACCTTGAAGCTGAATTTCTACAACAAACAAGTGTTTTGAAACAAAATATAAAACTTTGTAATCCACTTATATTTTGGCCTAAAGTTTTTTGATGTAATATTTTTTCTAAAACTTTTAACTCAGGTAGCTTTTAAAAAAAAGGCTAAAACATAAATAAAGCAACAAACTCTTAGGCAATGGCTACTTTCAAAGTAACACAAATACATTCAAAAATATGAACACACAACTAAAAACAAAATTTTATTTATTCGTTAAACAAACTCATATTTTTTTATAATAAGCAAGTAGAAAAGTTTTAGTCGGTAAACACAAACACTTTAACACGCTATAGAAAATGACAGAAAGTAAATTTTATCGAGTGAAATTTTTTGAAAAATCGCTTTGAAGTTAGTTGATAAATTTATTTTCTAAGACAAAAGTTTGAGAAACAGTCTCAGTTTCTGGACTAAATACGGTACCGCAGGAGCTACTTTGTTAATTTTTATGGAAACTGTTTGGCGGTTTCAAAAGGTCAACTGAGAATAGCACTTTATAATAAAAAATGTTTATGGAAGGTTATAATATACGCGTTATGGCCACGAAAATTATAGTCTCAGGATATCCACAGAGAAAAGTTCCTTCTCCTCTATTTGAAAATATCACATTAGATGTAGTTTCGAAAAAAATGAGCTGATGCGCATACAAATAGTAAAATAATTGGGACAATAGTTTAATTGTAGGTTATAAAGCGTAAATAGAAACTACTGTAAGGTACCTAAGAGAAACTCTCAAGATTATCAAGACATGTTGCAATGAGCGGTAGAAAATATGAAGGGGTAACGATAAATATGAACTTGAACTTAATTAAATATGTTGACAATGGGAAATAAAGAAAAAACTTATCAACCCATAATGGTTGATAAGTGTAAATACACAAGTGCCTAAGTCTATCTCCGAGTTGTCTCAACTGGGCAGCTTTCAGAATAATTGCCGACATGGCTGAGACGAAAGCAATCTGTCTTGGGTAAAAGAGTGATCAGTAATTTACTGCTCTGGCTTGAGACAGGTTGTCCTTGTTGCGCTGTGCCATGTACATCACCGTCAAGTGGCACAGCAATACAGGGTTTAAAAGGGTACCAATACCTTAACTGTGTAAATTAAATATTGGTAGGAATGAAGTGCAAGTAGATTTCCGAGGCTGACCAGAGTCCTATCTGGTACCACGGGAATCAGTTGGCCCCATGTGCTTATCAGGTGCATGAACTGATTGATGGTGAGGACTCCTTCGGGAGTTCACGTGGTGGCTGTGGTTATCCCCAAGTGGGGCAACTGTGGAAAGAAAGTGAATATACTGGGGTCCGTCCTGTACGGGCCCCAGAGTGACCGAGTAAGCGGTCTTATATGAACTTAAGGTTCAACAAGAAAAAGTTTCTGGTTTTGGCGGATCTAACCAGGCACATGAGCAACTGTTGAAGTAGGCTATTAGCTGAAAAGGTGTAAGTGTGTTTGGAAGTAGGTGAATAGGGAAACTGGCTACGGCTGGGGACCCTAGGATCTAAAATAAGATCCCGTCAAATTAGTAGCAAATAAATGAGAATGCTGGCATTGGCATGTCGAAGCATGTGCGTGACTCAGTCCTAACTGGCGGTGAGAAGATTATGTAGCATTGATGATGTCGGATGTATTTGATCCTATTTGGGAAGAACGAAAAAAAAGATCCTTTTAACAGAGCTGGGTGTCGCACTCGTGTTAGGTGCGACTGAAAATCATAATATTCTTGCTTAAGGATGGGTGCTGTTTCACAAGTGTGTGAAGAGGTGTCTTGTCGGCGCGGATCTGTTTTGATGATGAAGAAGCGAGATCAAAACTAGAAACGCACTCCTCACCAAGGGGTCTGTTGTGGCTACACAGAGTCATAACAGAGAATTGGTACCCGGGTGGTTGAGTAGGCCATTCTGAGGGCATTGGTGGACGCTTTGTATTCACCAGTGTGGAGAGCACCGTGAGTTATTGCCACTGACAGCTATCACGTAAAATCCTCAACGTCTGTGCAGTAGTACAGGCAAATTTAAAATACAAAAAAAGTATTTTAAAACCGCATTTAGACTATTACCGTGAATGTAAGACCTATATATACTTACAAGTATGTTGTAAAAATTGCTACATTGCGTTGAATCCTTTGTTGGAAGATCAGGTGTACGGTGTTGCTTAAAAAAGAGATGCTGCTACCAACCTTTTGTGGTTGATAGCCTAGAGTTCCACTAGACGATGCAGATATGAGAAGCGACAAGCCCTTAAGGACATTCTGGTATTATGCCTTAAATGCTGGTTGGACAGATGACAGCAAAGACTCTTACCTAAAATGGACAAATTGTATCTCAAGCTGATTCACTGACTTAGTGACCCACAACCAAGTCAATAAAATTAACTTAATTTAAAAAAAATATAATTTTACTTTTTGCTATCAATTCCTTAATATAAAATGTTTTACTAATTTCAGGGCAGCTTTATTAATTCTAAAACTTAAACTTTTGCTTTGTTTGAACAAAGAGCTGAAAACCGGAAATTGGCAATTTTCTTGTGAAAGTTCTACGCATTTCAACACTTCTGGCTTAGTTACATACACTAGCATTACGGTGTAATGTTATTTGTAAAAGTGTAGGGAAAGAAAATCAAGAAGATATTATTTCAGTTTTAAAACTTTTTTGTTTTTGATTATGTTTTCATAGTTAACCATCTCCATAAAAATTTAATAAATTTAAATATGCAAAAAAAATCGAAACTGTTTTAAAATAAGGCAACTAAGCCCTCTTTAACAAAACTTTAAAGTATTATTTAAAAATATTTATATATAAAAAATCGGAAAAATATTTATTATATTGAAATAACATTCCAGATAGAGTAAAAAGCTTGTAAAGTAAGCAATCTGAAAATTTAAATTATAAAAATAAAATTTCATTCAGATATATTTTAAGGAAAATTGTAAATAACCGGCTGACACATCATCCATATTCATAAACCTAACGTATACGTAATATCGAATCATACGCTTCAATATTACATAAGAGTTATTCATTAGAAGCAGTATACTAAACTTTATTAAATTTACCAATGGCCTCACTGGCACAACTTATAAGTGTTACAGTCCTGAAAACTAGTTTAAGCCGAAATAATCCGAAGAGCATGTAATTTAAGCCAATACTACAGATTTAACAAAATAAGTGCTGTTTGTTTTGTATTTAAATGCAGTCGTGCCAAATCTTAATTACAACAACAGTATAAATTTTTTGTATAATTGGAAGAAGTTAACTAAAAAGCCTACAATATTTATTTTTTTTTTGTTTTTATACCCTTAATATAGTGATAAGGGTATATGTATATCAGTTTGTCATTCCAATTGTAATTTCTTAATTATCCATTTGCGGCCCCATAAAATATATATGTTTTGGATCCTTGTAGAAAGGGAAGTTGATAGAGCTATGTGCGTCAGTCCGCCTGTTCAAATCAAGTTTCCGGAGTCAAATAAAGTAAAGCCGACCACTAATTAGTATCAAACTATTAAAAAATCTTTAGATAGATTTAGGGGAAGTGGTATTTTCCCTACAATTGCACAAATTTTGTGAAATATTTCATGCGCTAAATCTTACAAACTATAACAACTATCGACTTCAAATGTTCTACACTTTGGAGGAAAAATTTTTTTGGGTGGGCAGGGGAAAGGGAAGCTGAAATACAAATTAACAATTTTAATGAAGTTTTCAATACTCTTTATCTCGGAAACTGTTAAAAAAAGTAATTGGACAACAAAATCTACGCTTTGAAAAAAAAATTTTTTGGGTGGGGGGTGAAGATGGGGTAGCTCCCATAGAAACTAACAAATTTTGTAATATTTTTGATACGCTATATCTCGGAAGCTATAACAGCTATCGACATCAAATGTTCTACAAAAAGTAATTGGACAACAAATCCCACTTTTTGAAGATTTTGTTTTTTTTTTGTGGGGGGTGAAGAAGGGGTAGCTCCCATACAAATTAACAATATCTCCAAAATTTTCGATTTGCTACATCTAGGAAACTATAACAACTATATCGACTGCGAATATTCTACACAAAGTTAAAATCAAATAATTCATACATTTGAGTTGGAGAGGAGCAGTGGAACTAAAACATCCTATAAAAATTAACAAATTTTTTTAACCTTTTATTATCAATAATGTCGAAAACTTTTAAAACTCTCCATCTCAAATCTTCTTCATCTATTTATATTATTCATACGAACGTTAAAATGTTGTAAAGTTTTCTATGGACTTTGAAGCTCGCACAAGGTATTTTTATTATATTATTTGCAGTACAAGATAACTCTGCTGGGTATATTAAAATAAAGGGTATATAAGATTCCGCACAGGCCAAATATAGCGCTCTTACTTGTTTTAAATTAAAAATTTAATTTTGTGTAATTACTGTAAATGAGGTTCGTACCAGGGACTTTCCGCACTCAAGCATCAGCGCGCTACCTCTAAAACACTGAACCACAAACGGTAAGCAATACATTACAACAACAAGTTTTGTTTTGCTTGATTTGTTGAAGTTATTCGAATAGACTTGATTTATAATAATAACGTGCTTTTAATAAGTCATAACAAATCAAATAAAAAATAGAATAAAAGTGGGAATTAAGGCTACAAAATAATGAATAAAATAAGTCATTACAAAAAAGTTTGTAAGTGAAGTTTTTGCTGGGATATTTTTGGTATTATTACCTTTTTTAAATATTATAAAAGTATAAACTGCTTACAAAATATTAATAATTGTTTGCTGCGTTGATTAATTTTTATTGTGATAAGTTGTTTATTGAAACATAATATTAAAGACCTTACGTTTAAAATAGTAGACAAGTGGTATGCATTAAAACAAGAAGTTGTAGCGGGCTTAGAAAATACATTCTCTTCGGTTTTTGTAAGAAAAATAATTTAATTTAATGTAAATCTCTAATACAATATTGTTTCATGACAAAAATCAAGCATGTAGCCCCATGGAAATTTTATGTAAAAAATCTTTCATGAAATTCTATCAAAACCAGAAATTTTTATTAGATATAAATTTATTATTTAAATCAGTTTTGAAAGTTTGTTTTGCTACATTTCAATAACACTACATAAACTCATTTTGTCTCAAAAACTAGTAGAATTTTTATTTTATCCTTCAATATTTTTGCTACTTAAAGCCAATTTAATTGCCAAGACGTTTTTGTTTAAATGGACTCTAGATTATAATCAGCATTTTTGTCTGCAGTATTGATCTTTTTAATTCACCATAACAATGAAGTGAAAAAAGGCATCTACATTTCAAGTCAATGAGGCACTTAACGTCAAAGTTGTTGGTATTTAGAAATTAGGTCCATGGCCAAACAAAGAATTGATTTTTTAGCTTCTGCTATAATAAACCGTTTGGGATTAAAGAACGAAACCCCGATGTTTTAAGTACAATTACTGCAAATATTGCCAAGCACATGATGGGTTATTTTTCCCATGGGTGGTCGTTAGGGTCTCACTAGAATAACTAAAGTTTCAAGGTTCGAGTCGACTGTTAGTGAAATTGACATTTGCAAAGAACTGGCTTTGCTATACTTATTTTGCGAACTCTGTTCCTTTTTATCAGCCTGGCTTTATTTCTCTTTAAAAACATTTTGGCTAAAATTTTTTTCTACATGAAATTGTTTCTCTGTACAAAATCACTTTCAAACTAACAATGTCTTGTCAAAATAAATATTATACGTTTTCGCTTATGTCAATAAAATGATTGCGGCTTCAGTGTTTTAATAAACGTTCAAAATAAAAACCGGGAAAGTTTTTGGAAAACAAAGTTTTGTTCAATTTGACAAAGATTGCTAATGATGTGGCCCGACGTTTTTTGGCGTCACTAATCTTAGTAAAAGGAAGGAAAAATGTTGTATAATATTTCAGAATTCATTACCACGACAAGACATATTAAAGTTAGAACTTTCCAAATAAAATTTTAGTAAAATATTACAATTTGGATTCAGCTTTGAATATTTGTTTTTTATTCCATTTTGAAAAAAATTTTTCATTTAAAGTAAGGCAGGATTTAGTTGATAGAAATTACAGAAGCCGCAAAATTTTACTTTTAATTTTTACTTGCAATTTAAAATTATATGTCAAATTTTTCCAACCTTGTGTGTTTTCTCAAGTTTAAAAATATTTTGTTGTTAATCATTTGAAAATATAATAATAACTTGTTAAGGTATACTATAAACATAAAATAATATTTATGCAAACATTCATGCAAAGCCATAAACATCTGAAATAATATAGTTTTAAATGTTAATATAGGGTTTGCTTGTAAATTTATACTTATGTCGGTACGTGTTCTTGTCTGTTTGTCGATATTCTTACTGCAATTAAACTCTTTATAATTCCAAGTCATGTATATTTATGATTTTGCCAAGAAACGAATATATTATTTTTTGTTTTAATTCAAAACACACTAAGAGAAATTATTTACTTACAAAAATCTTGTGTTTGAAATTATTATGTGTAAATGCATGTTCTTGAGATTTAGGTATGTTTGTATATTCAAAACAGTTAACACAGTATACTAATGTACAATAAGGATGTAACAAAAAAAAATTTTTTTCTCGAATAATTAATTTTTTTTTTTTGAAAAATATTTTAAACAAAAATAAAAAAAATATTTTTTAAACAAAATAAGTTTGAACAAAAAATACAAATAAAAACTTGTTTTAAAATAATAATAATATAAAATTTCTGATAAATAAAAAAAGGTAAAAACATCTTAAGCTTGAAAAAAATAATTTTATAAACTAATTTGAATAAAGGTCAAAAATCTAAAAAAAATTTTATTCAATTTTTCCACACATTTTAATTTTCTAAACAATGAACTTGACGACGCTTTTTCTTTAAATAATTTTTGCCTTTAAATATGTTTAGGTATTTTTCAAATCTTAAAACGAACACTTTATAAATAAAATTTTTAAAGTAACCCTCCTATTAAGTTATTTAATGTTATAAACCGAAAACCTTTGGAATATTGTGCTCCACTTCTGATTTTTATATAACTATTCGTATACAATTTCTTGTATACATATTTCAGGGTCGTTGCAAAGAAAATTGCTTGAAAATAATTTTCTAAATTATAAATAACTTAATCCCTTATATAATAGATATTAAGCTTCTAAATTTTCCATAAAGAAAATACTTAAAAAACTTAACCAACCAACAAAAAAAGGTTAGAAAGCTAAAGTAAGAAGGCAGTTTTTTTTCAGTACACTTTACATAAGTTATAAGGGTATATATAAATTTGACGTTCCATTTGTAACTCTTTAATTTCCATCTGCGACCACATAAGGTTTATATTTTCTTTGTCCTTACAGATAAGAAGGTCAATTTGACGATGACCGTCTGCCCGTCTTAAGTCCATCGATATCATATAGTACTAAATAATCAAAAATATTTGCGAAAAAATTTCTGTTAAAAAAACAAAATCGCTGATAGCTGACCAGGATTTAAGCAAAAAACCCTGACTACCTCTGTTTATTTCTCTTAAATTTGTAAATAAATACCTCTTCAACTGCCTCGGAGTTGCCCCTATTACTCACTTTCGTTAACTTTTCTGTCCAAACATTTTTGTCGAACATACTTATCCCCTATCTCAAGCCCTTAAGAGGATGCTCATTCAAAATTTTAAAAGGTTAATAGGAAAAACCCCTAAAACTTCTCTCTTCGCATTTAGAGGCAAAAAATGTATCGCAGACCACTATAAGTTTTTCTCCTAGACATATTTATAGAACATTCTTATCCTTATCTCCATCATCTAAGGTGCTTGCTGTACAAAATCAACAAAAATTTTATAAAAACGTCCAGAACTTCCTTAGAGTCGGCCTTAAAGAAATAAAGTGTACGATCGACCCCCATTAGTTTTCCTTCCCAAACATATTCCTTGAGCCTGCCTAACGCCTATCAACACGGTCTTAAGGGATCCCGTTCAAAATTTAGGAAGGACTAATATATCACCCCCCTACAACTTCCAGAGTGCTCATGAAAAGGGCAAATACAGGACTGACCCTAACTTATTTTTCTTTGTTAACATTTTCCTAGAACAAACTTACCCTCCACTCTCCACTCCCTAAATGGGTCATCATAAAAAATTTTATAAAGAAACGATAAAGCCCCAAATGTTGTGAAGGGTATTTAAAATTCGGCACAGCGAAATATAGCGCTCTTACATGATGAGATTAAACGTTTTCTTTTTTTTCATGTTGCTGATGATGATTACTTAACAACATGAAAACTAAGAAAACATTTTTAGTTTCTTGCTTAAGGATAATAAGAGTAAATAACATTTCTTTATAAAGGAGTTATGAAAATTAATATACTGAAAATAAAATTTTATAGGGAAGCCAGAGGAATAAATGGCTTATGCAATTAAGTTTTGTTTATTTCTGGAGGAAGGCTGTTTTTTTTGCAGCTAGAGAAGGCAACTTTTTTAAAAAAATTAGGTGAGTATATGAAAAATATTTTGCATAAATTAAAGATATACAGCTGCCAATCTCTCATAATTAAAAATTTTTACTTTTTTAATTTAAAGTTATTTAATGCAAACTTAATTTTCCCTTCCATTGGGACGCCCTAAACACAAAAATTTTTTGACTCATTTTTTTTCTTACCAGAGCTATTCATATTTGTATTATGACAAAATAAAAATAATTTTTAACTTATTTTGTAGAATAAAAACATAATTTTAATTTTTTACGTAATAGACGACGTGATTTTCTTTTCTTCATTTTAAGGTATAAAGTTGTAAAAATAATTTATCTAGTGTAAGCAAAATTTATTAAGAGCCTTGCAGGATTTCTGAGAATCAAACTTTTCATGCAAACTGAGTTTCCAGCACAAGGCGAAAAAGGCTTTGATTCTACTTCACTTGTTGAGGAAAAAATAGCGACATAGTCCTGGCATAGTAATAAGGATAATGATGGCTTATGTGTGCCGGGAAGAAAATGTGATCCTTTGGTAATGAAATGGCAGGCGAGTTGGATAAATGGTGATCTATTCTAAGAATATCTTATAAATTATCTGCAAGTTTTGCTTAATACTATTAAAAGCGGGATATTTTTTAATTTTTCTTAAAGCCGATTGCGTAGAGATATACACATCTAGTCTTAAGTTTATTATGATATTCTTTCGGTGGAGCTATGATGGAACTTACAGACCTGGCAGAAGACCTGGTAATGCTTGATAGGGTAAAATGGGCGGTAGATAACTTTCAGCCCTATAAGATACCGGGCCTGGGGGGTATTTATCCGTGTATGTTACAGATGTTCTCGGATCAGGGACTACTGCTCCTAACGAGTTTGTTTACTGCTAACATCCCAGTCAGTTACATACGCAAGGTAAGGCTGGCCACTCGAAGTCAGGGAATTTTAGACCAATCAGCCTATTGTTTTTGCTACTGAAGACGTTGGAATAGCTAAACGATCTTTATCTTAAAAACGCGACTGGTAACCATGTCATAAGAAATTCTCAACATGCTTGCCTAAAGGGTGAATTCGTTTAGGGGGCACTTCATGATGAGGTGGGATTCATAGAGCGTGGCTTGTTCATTTGTTCAGGAAAGAAAACACGCTGGGCGTGTTCGTGGACATCAAAAGAAGCCTTCAACAATGTTTCAATAGAGGCTTTTGGAAACGCGCTGAGTGGAGAATAAGTTCAGTACATCCTAATTGAGTGTATCTATTCTATTTTTAGAAGCAGGATAATCAACTCTGGGAACATCTGAAAAGGACTGTGGTCAGGGGGATTTCACAGAAAGGGGCTTTGTCGTTTTACTGTGGATTTTGAAATTAAACGGGATACTGAGGCGCTTTAAATCGAAGGGGATGAAAGTAGTGGCAGACGGCATCGTGGTTTTGGTAACGGGGAAATTCTTTTTCACCGGGAGCAAGGTTATGGAAAGTGCAGGCGACTGGGAGTAAACTTAAAAATTATGGAGCAAGTTTTCTTCACCAGGAAGTACAGAGGTGCAGAAGCTCAACGTAGTTGTGCTGAAATTAGCGGATAGGGCCAATTATTTGGGTAATATCCTAGATGGAAAGTTATCTTGGAGAAAAATGCAGAGGAGAGGCTAAGAAGTCTATTAATGATTATTATGCCTAAAATAACATCATAAGCAAGTACTGGGGGTTGCAACTGACTATGATGAAATGGATTTACATATCCGTTGTAAGACCAATTCTTACGTACGGTTGCCTCGTATGGTGGGGGCCCTATAGGGGGAGACATAAGGAAGTTTTTGTCAAAGGTGCATAATTGTGCTGTAGTTGCCAATACGGGGTCCAGGAAATGTACACAATAGATAGCGCTGAATAGCATTCTACATCTTCTTCTAATTGAGAATTTCATTGCTGAAATGGCTGCAAAAAGCTTATTGCAGCTTTGCATGGACACGCCGGCATTTAAGGAAGGGTCGGGGTGACCGACTCCTGTGGTGGTCAGGTTTGACGGTAAATATGCTAGCAAAACTTGACTTTGGTATCTTGCCTCAAGTAGTGTTTCCAGATAGAGGGGCAAGAGGCTGTATCTGTGGTGTGCAGTCTTCGCTAATGAATCAAAGATGAAGGCGGCCAACGAGGCTGGTGTCTATATCATGGACATGGGAGTGAAGATGTCATACAGACTTTCGAACGAGTGCAGCGTTTTCCAGGATGAAATTCTAGCGGTGGCGACATCCGCGGAATCAATATGGGAGGACGTGGATGGGAGAGGAGACGTAGGTATTACGTTAATAGTCAGGCGCGGTCACAGCTCAAGAGAGACATTAGACTTGTAAAAGACTGTAGCTGACCTGTTTAAGTGTGATCATGGCCAGACGCAGGGTAAGGCTCTGCTGGGCTCCAGATCAATGTGATACTGGATTAGGTTGTGAGCTGGTGAGGCCACCATTGGGTTTCTTTTATGGGCTGACAGAGACTTGGGTAATGAACAAGGTGAGCCAAACCTATAGAAGCGGACCTGATTGTGGAGTCTCCAAACTTTTGTGGTTCAAGCTGGAGAGGATATGCATTGATCTTCTCCTTAAAGAGAGCATGGGGCTCTGAGATACATTATTGGAACTCTTACAGGGCACTGCAGTGTGAGAAATATGACGAACAAATGTGGCAGGAACTCTCCGGATTTCTGGAGGTTGTGTGGGAATGAGGAGGTGATAGAGAGTGTAGACACTTTGTCTGCTATGGCTCAGGCTAAAGATTCACTGATAGAGGTGCTTGAAAGGGCACTTGCTGAAGTCTCTGGCTGTAGTCTGCGGAACATCGTAGGATTTATCAAAGGGGTTGTGTGGCTGGATAGATAGGTGGTTCAGCGCCTACGATAAATGAATTCTTTAAAAAATATTGTCTTATAACATTCTATTAATCCATTTATTCTCAAATTCAGAAATGCAGCCACTTTCTTTCACTTTAAAGAATATTAACAAATTGTTAACTTTTAATTGTTAACTACAATACCACAATAAAAACCAGTTATTTACTTTTAAGTACAAACACATTAAGCAGTTGCTTACATTGTTTTAAATGGAAGCGTTAATGATCCTTTGTAGACTAAATTATATCTAAGAACTTTAGACTTGTTATTTTTATTGACTTTTATCTCTTCTTTTTTATTTATTTATGAGAAAACAACATTAGTAATACTTAAATAGAAAAATGTTACTTAAACATGCACATGTATAGCTTCTGTTTCAGCAAAACCCTTAAGTGTTCGGAAATAGGTTAAAAAGCAAGAACATAAACCTTAAAAATTATTTTTTATAAAAATGTCTAAATGCGTATCAAAGTTAATGGCTGTATATGTTAATAAAATTGTAATTTATTTTGTATTTTGCTTTAATATGAATAGAAAAAAGAAACTAGAGAAGGCAATATAGAGGGCAATTAAACATAGAGTAAATTAAATTATTTTTTTTACACAAAGGCATTAACAAGAAATTAACCAATATTTTTGTTAAAAGAAATTGTCAATTGGTGCAAAAAAAAAATAAATAATATACATATGTGCATAGCTGCCGCTAAAGCGCCAAGAAATGTTATGCTGTCTATTATCCAAGAATAAAAGTTATAAATTATCGCAAATAGTTCAGAAACAATATTAACTTAAGATGTGAAATGTTGTATACATCCTTTCTAGTGTTAAGCAAGCGATAGGATAGTTTAGGTAAAGTTAGGTTAGGTTAGGTTAAGTTAGGTTAGGTTAGGTTAGGTTAGGTTAGGTTAGGTTAGGTTAGGTTAGGTTAGGTTAGGTTAGGTTAGGTTAGGTTAGGTTAGGTTAGGTTAGGTTAGGTTAGGTTAGGTTAGGTTAGGTTAGGTTAGGTTAGGTTAGGTTAGGTTAGGTTAGGTTAGGTTAGGTTAGGTTAGGTTAGGTTAGGTTAGGTTAGGTTAGGTTAGGTTAGGTTAAGTTAGATTAGGTTAGGTTAGGTTAGGTTAGGTTAGCTTAGGTCATGTTAGGTAGAATAGGCAGCGGTTAAAAGCAACTACATTTAGGTCCGCTCAATGCGGTTTCTTTGTGTTACTTAGAGAGTCAAATAGAAAGGGTAGAAATGTTAAAAAATAAGAAATTTAGAGAAATAGAGAGAAAAAAGTATGAAGCAGACTTATCAGGGTTTTTTGGTGGAAATCGAACCCACAACCCCAACACTGGTAGATTCGTGCACTTACCACTGAACTACCTGGGTAAGCAAGCGAAAGCTATGTCTGTATTTTTAAAAATTTTGAAGTAAAAAATAGTGCATTTTTTAAAGCGTCGCCCAGTGAGGTATTGGTTTAAAAAAACTCATTCATAACCACTCATTTGTTTCTAATTTTAGAGTTTCTTTTGTCAGTGTTAATAAAAAGAACAAGTCTTAAAGACAATCAAACATATGGTGGGACTACGTGGCAAAAATTGAAACAAACTTGAGGTAGAGTTCCCGTTTTATAGCTTAAGATTTAAAGAGTAAAACTTAAATATATTTACAGTAATATTTTTTTATAAAAATGGGTTTGTTGGCTTTTTATGCTTCTATCACAATTGAACAAATATTTTGAAGTCCAGTCAGGGATTAAAAAACAAAACTACAAACAACAATATTTAATATCAAAGAAAAAGCAACAGCATTAAACTTTCTTAAGCTCTAAACGTAAAAGAATTTCAAATAACTTTCCATAATAATACCCAAAAAAAATTGGATTTAAAGAAATCTCACTGTGTATGGCATCCTTCTTGTTCCACAATAGAAATATTTCGGAAACACAAAGCTATTCGAAGATTGTAAAATTTTTTAAGCAATGATGTGTTTTATAGCCACAAAAATTTTAATCAATTTTTATTCTATGGTTATGTTTGTCGAACTTTGGAAATGCAATTTGCCTCTTCCTACAAAACCCTAAATAGACATTAAACATATACTTAAGCAAACGTGCAACGAAAAGGACGGATGGAAATACACCCACATAAAAGGCAATAAGGACATTTGTGACCAAGAATTCCCACGAACAAGGATTAAAACAACAAAAAAAGCGCATCAATTTGGGTAAAATTTCTTTTCTTTTTGTCTTATACTAATTCACTTTACATAAAACCTTTTTTCGTTTTTAAAAAAAAAACACTTAAACACAGGAAAAACTAAAATTTATAGCCAAATGTAAGAAATAAACCTTAATAACCAACAAACAGTCCTTTAAACTAAGCTTAATGCTTTAATGTCTTAAAGAAAACTATATTAATTAAATGTTAAGGTCTTTCTGTATCGCAGTTAAAGTTTCTTTTAAATATTTCGAAAAGGATTTATTTTTAATTTTTAACTAAAACTTTTACTTTGTCTTAATTTTTTTGACTTTTAATGATAATGTTATGACTAAAATACATAAAGCAATAAGTTGAAAAACATCAACAAACGATATAACATCATTTTATTAAAATAACACGTGCAAACAGTAAACCAACAGCTAATAAAATTTTAGCCGTTCCAGTCCGACAATATAATGCCTAAACGAAAACTGGCAATTCTTACTAAGAAACGAAAAGCATTGCTTGAAATATTTTCAAACATTTTTTAAATTTTTATATCAAAAAATATCAAGACAAGATATATTTTAAAAATACAAATTATACTTTTTTTAACTGAAATTTTTTTTTATAGGAAGGAAAAAGAAGAGTCAAAACTGTTGCTTCATTGCTTGAAATATTTTCAAACATTTTTTAAATTTTTATATCAAAAAATATCAAGACAAGATATATTTTAAAAATACAAATTATACTTTTTTTAACTGAAATTTTTTTTTATAGGAAGGAAAAAGAAGAGTCAAAACTGTTGCTTCAGAGCATTCGTCGTCTCCTTCTTCGTAAAGGATAAAGAATTGTAAACGATATAAATTAAAAACATTGTGTGATTTAAGGGAGTCATAATTTTTCTAGTTATTAGTTAACTGTATTATTTTTAATTTTTTGTTCAAAACTAAAAATATTATTGATAGAAAAATTTTTTCATTTTTAACACTTAAAATGTTTTCATACAAATTTAAATATCAATGAGAAAAATTTAATTCTTATAATACTTTTTATATAATAAAGCAACATTTAAAACCATTTAACTATTTTAAATAAGCAAAGTAGTAATCGATTAACCGCTACACATTCTTCAAGGCATGTAAAATTATTCTGTTCTGTGTGCAACACGTTCTCTGCATCTGTCAAAAAATAGAATCGGTTTAGTTGCATGTGACAAAAACCATAAAAAACTGCGTAAAACGTATGTATATGCGCAAATGACGCGTAAAGAAGGTTTACTTTCTCCTTTTGTATACGTCGCATGCGTAATTAAAAATTACAAATGGTTTTTTTTATCCAATAAAGACAAATCTTCAATGCTATCGAAAAATGTGTGTGTGTGGTAGATATTATTTTTGTAATATTTTGTGTTAAAAATAGTATTTAAAGAAAGAATAATACAACTCTTATGAACCCAAAATTTACCCTGTTGTTATCGTCTATTTTTATATATTAAGTGACATCTCTGTTATGATACAAAACAGCAGATTTAAATAAATAACTGGTTGCACCAAAACACGTTGCATGTAATTTGGCAAAAATAAATGCGTTAAATGTACAGAAATATGATACGCATAGAGCGCAGCCGCGAACAGAACGTGTGGTATAAAATTCCAGCTTCAATCATCCACTTAAATGTTTGACTGAATTGAACCTTAGCATTATTTTAATCGTCTTAAACTCATGGTGTCTTACTGTTTAGCTTAAAGAATTGGCGTCTATTCTTCAACGCAACATTCTAAATTATAACAAGTAAGAGCGCTATATTCGGCTGTGCCGAAACTTATATATCCTTCACATTGGTATTTTAATATACCCAGTCCATAGAAAACTTTAAAAAAATTTTAACGTTCGTATGGATAATAGAAATAGATGAAGAAGATTTGAGATGGAGAGTTTTAAAAGTTTTTGACATTATTCATGTTAAGATGTTGTTAAAAGTTGTTAATTTTTACTTAGGTCTTCTTATCCTGTTACTTTTTGCACACCATTGAAGTCAATTTCTCTTATAGTTTCCGAGATTAAGCGTATTGAAAATTTCATAAAAATTTTAATTTGTATGGGGGCTACCCCTTCTTTTTTTTGAATGATTTAATTTAAAAAATAAGTAGTCTTAAATATTTTTACAATAAGAAGAAGACATTTTTCCAATTTTATTTTTATTTAATAAACTTAATATTTTTAATTTAAAAATTTAATTTTTTGTACTTACCGTAGATGAGATTCAAACCAGGGACTTTCCGCATTCAAGCATCAGCGCGCTTCCTCTAGACCAATGAGACACTTTGTTCCTAAATGTTAAATAATATACTAAAACAACAAGTTTTGTTCTGTTTGATTTGTTGAAGTAATTCAAATAGACTTGATTTGTAATAATAACGTTCTTTTAATAAGTCATTATTAATTAAATAGTAAAAAATAGAAGAGAAGTAGCAATTAAGGCTACAAAGTAATGAATTAAGGAAGTCATTACAACAAAGTTTGTAAGTGAAGCTTTTGCTGGATAGTTTCCGAGATAAAGCGTATTGAAAATTTCATAAAAATTGTAAATTTGTATGGGGCTACTTCTTTTCCTGCCCTCACCCAAAAAAGGTTTTCTTTAAAGCATAAGTCTTGATGTACAATTATTTTTTCTAGAACATTTGATTTTGATATCTGTTATAGTTTCCGAGATATAGCGCATAAAATATTTCACCAAATTTGTGCAATTGTAGGAAAAATACCCCTTCCCCTGATCCTATCTGAAAAAAACTTTTCTATTATTTAGGTCCCTACTTTAGGAGTATCCGTGCAGATTTTTGTGGCAAGAGTGACTATAATTACTAAGATATATAGGGATATATGCACGGATTTTAAATAATTTAAATAAAGTTTTATCGGTTTCTAAAACATTCTTAACAAACCGTTCAGCGTCTTATCTGCATGCAATCGATGTCAAGGCTCTTTTATTGTAGTTAAAATGTTTGAAGTGTCAAGCACTTAACACATAATCATGCTGCACTTGAGCTCGCATCTTTAAGCTTTTAAAATCGCAGAATAATAAAGATGTTATCTATGGCAATGTCAAGTAGATAAAATGTTAAAATGAAACATAAGAATATTTAAAAATATAAAATTAAACAAACTTCAGTTTTGAAATTAATTTTTAATACTAAGTTTTTGGTAAACAAAATCTGACTACAGATTTTTCTATAATCTTTCGGTCAAGCCTGGCCACAAAATAATTTGATTTTTATTTTGCACATATGCTATCATATTTTAAAAGCGATATTTATTAACAGATTACAAGATAAATTGGAGTTGGACTTAAATGAAACAAAATGTACATTATGGATTGTTAATTACAGAATTTAATTTAAATTTTTTGGCAAAAGTTATTTTTATTCAAAATTTTATATAAATATACTAATTCGCAAGGCATTTCTAGTTCAAAATGCTCATTTAAAAATTTTTTAGAAGGGGCAAGCATTTTTGTGTAAATGAAAAATATATTTACAATTAACACAAATTTTTGCCATATATGTTAGTTAAAAAGGATCAACAAATTTATTTCTGTTGAAGTTTTGCGAGATTGAGATTGTTGAGTTTTGCGAGATGACGTACATATTTGAAGGCTATAATTTGTAAAAAGCCAATTTTAAATTGTTTGTTAGATAGGGCGTTTTGAATTTTCTGTGACGATATGTAGATATCGGAACTATATCAAAAAATTTATCGATTTTATTGGAAATAATGCCAGAAAATTTCACCAACGTGCAAACAGTAGACTGAAGACCAGCAAGTCAATTTGATGGCAAATAAGTATGGGGTTTTGGAAATATGCAAGGAACACTTTTATATCCGCTATAACAGTGTAAAGTATTAACCTACCAATCAAAAAGGAACAGAAACACCAATCAAACGGATAAAAAAAATAACTGTGGCGTTCGAAGCGATAAGTTGGTACAAGGCATGCATCGACTCATCTGAAAGATTTGGCTGGAAGAATGCATGCCCGATGAATGGAACATCAGTGTCCTATATCCCGTTAATAAAAAGGAATAAAAAACTAAACAGATCGACAGTTACCATCTTTTTATCAATGTCGCTTTCGATAGTCATATTTGTAAAAGAGTGTAAAAGAGGCCAAGTCTGAATTTGGCATAGGAGCAAAGCTCATCAGATTCCGCCGAATAGCCCTAACGGACCCAAAATCAATCGTGAAGATCAGAAAAGAGCTCTCTGAGCCGCTTACCATCCAACATGTATTTAACAGAATGACAGGTTCTTATTAGACCAGCAGTAAACGGAAATGTCACTATTTGTGCCAAGAGCCACATGCTGCTCGTTGCGCTGGTGATTTTAACATCATATGACAAGTACTGTGAGATGTTACTGCTGCGTTTGCTAAAAATTGACAAAAATGGCTTTGACAGCAAATGAAGACACGGCTTATTTTACGAAAAGAGAATCCACGGAGTTGTAGTAATCCGTGAACGTTGGTAACTTCCGTTTCGAGAAAGTAAAGGAATTCGTGTACCTTGGCACTGCCGTAATTAAAACAAATGACACTTGTTATCTTTGGCATAGAAAACAATTTAAAGATGGGGCCTTTTCTCGGCAGAAAAAGCTCGCACTTTACAGAACACTTTAATTATACTTTGATTACAAGAATCCATACTTGAATCAATTCAGAAACTGTGTTGATCGGTATAATTAAAGATGTGTCTCAGATCATTCTTCTTGGGCATTAAAAATATTTTCACACACACATGACACCCCACTATGTATGTATATAGTTACAAAATAAAATTTTTAAGCCTGCATTTATGTTTTAACATTTAAGAAACTGTAAATTTTTAAACAAATTCCTAAATTAACTTAACCTATTCTAGCTTATAAACACCCATTTAATTTAATCTTAAAATAAAATTTAAAATGCTAAAATTTTGAATAGAATTTTAATTTTTGTTCTTTTTTTGTTTTGTATTTGTACAAAATGCTAATGTTATTTTTATTCGTTAAAAATTTTGCTAACCCGTGGAATATTGCAGCTGTAAGCAGAGAAGCCATAGAAGACGTAAAAAACAACCAATTACAGAAACATTAAGTTGTATAAAATAGCAGAGTTTACATTAAATTAACCACATTTAAAACAGAACAAATAATCAAAATTAACAAAAAAAATGTAAAAAACAGGAAATGAAAGCAGAGGAAACTCAACGGGCAACAGAAAAAATAACGAACAATTATTTCATTGTTTTTATGAACAAAATAGCAGCGAGTTAACGCGGGCACCAAGAAGGGGAACATTTTCAAGCTCTTTTTCATGGAACTCTTAACATCAAGGTTAAGCATGTTTAAATGTTTTTCCACAACGAGAGTATTTTACGTCAACTAGTTAAAATGCACTTTTGTTATATTAATTTAAATATATGTTTTATACTTATAAACAAGATTTAGTATGCATATAAACAGGGCTAAACGCAGAGCATAATGTTTTGCAAAATAAAAATTAAAATGAAATAAGAGTGTATTAAGGTAACAACAGAGACGCCGTTTTGAAGCGAGCTCTTTTTCCAAATTTGTTCTTTTTCCAAACTGTTAAAAAGGTCAGTAAAAATTTTAAGCTCTCCGTCATTTTTTCATTTTCTTTGAGATCTTTTTTATCAGAAAAAACCTGCTCTATGTTTTTAAGAAGCTCGATTTTATCTAGTCTGGTGATAAATCAACAAATATTATAAACAGCTTTTTATCTATGCCTTTTAGAGTTTTTAAAGGAAGGCAGGCTTTTAATAAAAGTTGATATATTTTTGATAACTTTTATATCTAAAAATGTTAAATGATATATATAAAAGCCTAGCGTTTATTTAGATAGGTTTTGACTGTCAATGGTCGAACACTACCTTCTTTACCTTTTTTCGTTGTTTTTTTAAAACGACTTAAGCATTTTTAATGCAAAAAATTTTTTAAAACCAAAGACCGAAAACTTTTAATGTTTTATAAACAAATGTATGTTTATTTGTTCATAAAATTGTTTATGGAAAAATTTAAGTTTTTATTGTTTTATACTTAAATGCTTGACTTAACAATAAGAAAACTGATATACACTTATAAAATAATTAAGTTTAAGCCACAAGTTAATATTTTGTAACTTTGTCAACACCATCTGCAGAGTCACGGCAAAAAAAATCTCTGATTTATTACATTAAAACTGTATTCAAGTACTGTTGCCTGCAGCATTGCCTGATTTTACTTATTGATGAGTTTGTAATAGTTTTACTGCTGCTGCTGTTCATGTCAGAATGGCAGTAAGTATACACAAATCATCCGCATAAATACGTTTACAGATGTTTCTAACAGATACTGTACTCTGACAATTAAATAAAGATATTTTTTTTTTATTGAACGTTAAAACCTTAAATAAAAATTAAAAGTAAATAAAAGAATAAATTGTAATAAATGCAAACAGAATGAGAATAAAAAAAACACAGGGTATTATTAAGATTTAGTTTGATCTAAGCATAATTGACTATGAATATATATTTCCAGTATTCAAGTTTTATTTATTGTTTGTTTAAAGTAAAAATATTATCCCTTAGCCTACAGTAGTACCAAATAGAAAAAGTGATGGCGAAAATCGTGGCTGATTTTGAAAATGCATTCACTCGGTTAATATCGGAATTACTTAATTTGACAACCTTAAAATCAATATTTACCGTTTAAGTTTTATTTTGTTTTTTTTTTACCTTAAACAATTTTTTGTTAAAAAGCTGACTTTTTTGGGTTTATATAATATATAGTTTTACCTATCCCGCTTTTCTGAACTCAACCCTTCGGATAAAATAAAAAGGACCACCACAAAGACTCTATATTAATTAATGCAATACCTTTAATTATTTAAAAATGATTAGATATTTAAAAAAACTCCTTCAACATTGTTATAAACGTTTCTCTAAGCTATTACTTTATTAACTTTATCCAAGTCGTACAACTTTAAGGGTTATAGTTTTTTAAAACGTTAAAAATCTTTTCTTGTCAATATTTTTTCTTTACAGACCCAAATTTCTATATTTTTTTTCTATAGTTAGGTCCGAAACAAGATAGTTAAGTGGTGAAGTTTATTTGAGTTCAAATATCAGAAGAACGATAATCATACATATATATACAACAATAACTCCGCTCCTATTCTTTCTTTTGTCAGTCTAAATAAAAGAAAAGAGGATAATGTTATTCATGGAAAATTTTAAACCTTTAATATTTTTGTCAAATTCAACAATCATGCCTACCATAGTTGATATTCGTTCAGGGAACAAGCAACCCTTTTATTGTCCTAATTATTTTTATACACTTGTCTACACACGATATGGGTTCAAAACTTTAAGCTGGCCAACAGAATAATAAACACTTTCTATTTCTTTACAATAGACGTTTTTTGACTCAACTTTAAAATAATAACATTTTTTAAAATATGACAGATACTTAGTGCTTTTTTCATTGACTTTTTGAACGGAACTATGATGCCCATTTTTTATATGTTATTTTTAATTTACTTAATAACATTCAGTGTTATGCAATGTTTTGCTTAAGAAGAACAAAAATGTATTTGTTTTTACTCTTCAATTTTTCTTAATGGGTACCAAAACTATATTGTCTTTTTTTTAAGATATTTTAAACAAAATAAAGTACTTTTAATAGCTAACTTATTATTATTAACAATAAAAATAGGTGATAAGGGAGTACAACTATGATTAAGTACTCGAAAAGTAAATATATACAATTCTCCGACCACAAAAGAAAAATTTATTTAAAACAAGATAGGCCAAAATGATAAATTTTTAGACATTGAAGACGAATTCTTTGTCCCAAAAAACTTCACATTTGGCTTAAATGAAGGCAAACAGTTTAATGTTGATGGGTTAATTTGTTCCGGGCTTTAAAGAAATGTAAAGGGATGGTTCCCCTTTCGCCCCCTATTTTTATCAAGACCGGTTCTATCCAAGGCCACACAAATTGATCTCTTTACGTCCATACTCACTCAGCCTTGTTATGTTATATGACAACAACTAACATCCATAAAAGGTTTTTTTTAATGCGATGTAAAAAAATCCAAAAAATTATTTGAAAACGTGTTATACAAATAAATATGTCCTTTAAACGAAATATATTCCAAAACATGTTATTATATGCAAAAATATGCCCCAATAAATTATACAAATTTATGCCAAAATTTTGCAAAAATTGTGAAGTGGACGATAGAAATAATAATTAAATAAATAATTAAATAAAAAAAACTAACCAAAGGTGACAATGAACCTTCAAAATAATGTAAACAGGCTTTTTTCAAATTAACCATAAAAAATTAAAGAAATGCTTTAGAAACGGGGTTTAAAGAAAAAATATGCCAAAGTATGCTGTTATATGCAAACAAATCTAATGCATAATTTTTCATAATTTTAAAACAGATAAATAACAGTATTATAGGTTAACGCGATACAGAGAATAAAATTCGAATTTGTATGTTTTTGTTACCCTGGTCATTATCGTTATCACTTAAGTATTATATAAACTTTATATTATATAAACTTTCAATATATTCAACAACACAATGACAAGTCAAATATGTAAGACAAATTTTAGGACATCATTTGGCTCCCTAAATGTTTTTTAAAAAAATAATGAAAAACCTAAAACTAATTTGAATTTGTTTAAGCTCTTGTAAGTTCTAAAAAAGCTTAATTTCTTTTTGTCCTACAGCACGAATACCTAATATATGTATGTGAATTTTTTTTAATACACATACATATATTATTTTTATTTACAATCTATCCAAAAAGGACATTAAGTAAATCTTATAGTTAACAATAACAACTTATTGCTGAACTCCACTGAGAACACTAACATAACAACAAGGTATCGCAAGTATAATATTATTTACAATATACATATGTAGAATTTTAGCAAATAAGATGTAGGATGTGTTTAAGGTTAAAGTATTGTAAAATATTATTGTAGTTCTTCTATTGTAATACTATAATGGTATGCATAATTAATTAATTTTGAAATGGAAAGTCAAATATATGTTTCCTCTTAAGCTATCTTACTTTGCTAGTGTCATCCAAAAGTGTTACTGCCAAATATATTACAGGGGTTACTTAACCTCCCTAGATAATAGGTGCTAAGTGCTGTGATCATATATTGCTTTTTTTGATATCAACTAACAATTGCCCTTAATGTTTTTGAATAATATCTTCGTAAGATTTCTATGTTGGGTTTACTAGCTGTTCCCCATAATTGTCTACCATAAGTCTAAGTCAGTTTCAACATTGCTTTATATTTAATTTATTTATTTTCAAGAGTGAGCTTAGGCGTTTGTTTTTTATCAAAATATTGTCTTTAAGCTTTTATATGCGTTTTCCACATAAGTCTACGACCAATATAAATAATTAGATATTTATCGTTATCATACTGCGGTATATTGCTATTGTTAAGCGATACGTTTGAACAGTTTCATTGACGCAAAATAAATGTCACGTGTAAAGGTTTATTGGTGTTTACCTTAATATTCTATTTGTTCAACCATAATTCTACTTCGTTTAGTCCTACTTGAAGATTAGTTGAAGCATTATTAAAATCTGTACTAGCAGACATAGAAATTTTGAACTCTACGGATTTCTGCAGATTGTGCGGGAATCAAAAGAAGACGGAGGCTGTAAATTCCTTGTCTGCCCTAGGCAGCAGATTCGTCATCAGCGGTAGTTTGGAGAGCGTTTCTTAGACGAAGTTGGTGAGGTCTCGAGTAGCTGGGTATATAGGGGGTTCAGTGCATACGTTTAGTGACTTCTTTTAACTTTGTTTTATTCCTTGTCTTTTGTTTTTCTCTTTTCAACTTTTTTGAAGGGCGTAGGTACCACTGGTTGAAGGTGGGTTGTTGCACTCGCCACTAGCCTCCGTAACCTTACCTTGCCTAACCTAGTCTAAAGTTATTTTATATTGGACTTTAAGAGTTTTTTAGCAATTTATACATCTAAATTTTTATATAAGTAAGATGAAATATATCGCATGCATTATTGAAATATGCAACATTTTTCCTTTTTTATTGCTATTCTTCTTATTTTTTCATTCATTATACTCTTACCACATTTGTCTGAATTCAAATCGTAGTAAAGACAATCATGTTTTTCATACATTAAATTTGTTTCGCTTTCATTGTCAACATATTTATCGATCGTTAAACAGTGGTTTCTTTAACAATAATAAAAACAGAAACGGGTTAAACAGAGATATAGCTGTGCCCAACTAAATATGATTTTCAACTTTTTCCTTTTAAAACGGCTTAATCAATTAAAAAAATCAGTTTCGTATTTCTTAATTAATGTGAGTTCATCAACTTAATGCAATTTTTTAAGGCTCTTACACAATCTAGCCACCTAATGTGCAACCTAAAGTATATTTACTCATTAAACAAAACCTTAAATACTTCATTTACTTATCTTGGTAATTCTGTCTCCCCCAAATATCGTAGTCAAATTTAAAAATTATTTATTTACTCACATTCTACAATTCACAGGTTAATGATTAAGAAAGATATAATAAGGATATAGATTATTTCCGCACTTGTTGTTTCCGCGTTTAATGTGTTATTTAACTTTTTTATATAATTTGTTTTTCTCGTAAATATTTATTTACCAATTTAACACAATGTTTGCAAAATAATAGAGTTTCTCTAAAATTATACAACAAAGGAAAACGGTTAAACGGTGGTTTCTTTTAAATAAAGAAAAAAATAAGGGAAATCGCTAAAATATAAGAAAATAAGAAAGAATGATATTTTGGGGAAAACCATTATTTCTAATTTTAAAATTTCGTTCTGGAAAAATGTAAAAAAATTTTTTTTCCCAGAGGGAAAATTCTATTTTTGTAAGCCTTTTAAATTTATAGCAGATTTTTACACTTTTGTAGGTTTAAAGAATATGTACGCTTCTTCCAATGCCAAAATATAAAAGGCTTCAAAATATTTTTTATTTATAAAAAAGTTTCCTTTATTAAGATTGCATTTTATTTAACAAATTTAAACAAAACATATATTAAAACACAATAAACATTTAACCGCAATGAGGTCACCATTCCCAACAAAATTTTTTTTATGTGAAAATATTTTAGTTTTATTCTAATTTTTATTTATTGTTGAACTAATTGTTTTTATACAAATTTTTCCTTTTAAGTTTGACTTAAATTCATTTAATATCTTTTAAAAAGAAGAAATTAATATTTTTCCGTTAATGTAACAAGAAACTGCATTCTATTCGGCTAGTATCGGTAAAAAAATCTGTTTTTTTTTTTTTCAAATAAAAGTTTTTTTCAACATTAACGAAAAAATATAAATTTCTTCTATTAAAAAAAATTATATGAATTAAAGCAAAAATTTGTAATATTTTAGTTTTTAATATTTCAATGTATGCATTTTGAAATATTTTTATTATTTTATGAACAATAACACTATTATTGGTAAAAATATATTTACTTGGGTTTAGCAGGGCTTACATTATTTAAACTATTTGCCCCGGAAGAGTAACAATTATATACTATTTTTTTAATTTTTGTTATGATTAGCATTACTAAAATCCATACCAAAAAATTATCTACTAAGTACACACTAAGTACGTCTTCATCATCGCAACGTGCAAATTTATCATTTTAATTAACGTCAAGTATTTAATTTGACAACTACCAACTGCTATTTTATGTACATTTTGATGCCCGAATTTCAAGTCTCTTCTTTAACGTTTTGTGGTTGTGAGTTTTTAAGTGAGCTACTTTTTATGTCAGTCTACAAAAAAAATAGGTATTAAGGTGGTAAGTCTAATTAGCCATGTTTTTGTATATCTCTCTTTTTCAAACCCCAAAGAAATTCAAAAGCAAGAAAATGGGCTGCCATACGAACTGAAGCTAAGCAAGAAAAAGCGCTATATTCGGCTGTGCCGAATCTTATATACCCTTCACATTGACCTTTCGAAATCCCAAACTGTTTTTTATTTTTATCCATTTTTTTACTTCTCAAACCCACTCCACGGGTGACGGGGAAGTTGTAGAGGTTTTTATCCTAATTTTTACAAATTTGTTATGGCAATCCACTTGGGGCGTGGAGATGGGGGGTAAGTATATTCTAGGAATATGGTTTGGAGAATAAACTAATAAGGGTTGGTTGTACTCTTTAATTCTCTAAGGCCAACTCTGAAGAAGTTGTGGGCATTTTTACATAATTTTTTTAAATTTTGTATGGCAACCCCCTTAGGGCGTGGAGAAAGAGGGTAAGTATATTCTAGAAATATGTTTGGGAGGGCAAACTAATGGGGGTCGGTCGTACACTTTATTACTTTAAGGCCAACTCTGAAGAATTTGTGGGCATTTTCATATCATTTTTGTAAATTTAAGATTTTCATAAAAATTCACTTTTTTATGAAAATCTTATATTTTTATGTATTTGAGTTAACATTTTGCTTTTGGTTTAAGACGGCACTTCTGTAATTATATTGAACAGATGGTGGACAAACGATTTGTAACAATTTCACTTAACCGCCCTGTTATAAAACTTTGACGAATTTATTTTAATTGAAAAGTTATGAACAAAGATTCATTAAGCGAATACTCTTGTTGTTGTGGTTATTGCTTTCTTAAAACGATTATTTTACATCGCAATGGTCACAGTCTTAAAATAAGTGGTAATAAACTTAAAACCTGAAACTCAAAAAGGGGTTTAATGGGACTTTAAGAGTATTTCGATCATAATTATTTTGTTGTATAAATCATGACATCAACAACAACAAAAACAAAAGTCAACTTTAAAATTAACTTTTCTCCGAACTCAAAAGTATTAAACGGGCTTTTATTCGACAATAAAGCAAAGTGCTGCAACAATGTCTTAAAGTTGTAACATTTAAGAATTTTATAACTTCTGGTGTACTTTTATTTAATTTGGTTTATTTAAAACATAAAATAATTATAACATAATTTGTTGTTTTAATTTTTATAGCCAGTAAAAAACAGCCCATAACGTTATTGAACTAGCAAAAATTTTTAAAAAACTATCTTAAAAAGTTACCTTGCAAAAGGTTTTCCTAATGAAAAGTGTTACAAAAACACATTTTTAAGATTTGAAATAAATAGAACCTAAACTTTAAATCTTACTTGACTTGGCCGTTGACTCTTCCAATCTTAAAATGTATCAATATAAAGGCATAACGTATTGCACAAGTGCATAAAGTTAAGTGGTTGAAGTTGGGACTGCTCTTAAGTATAGATCCACCCTAAGAAAAAAAATATTGGCAAAAAGTTAAAAAATGGCAAATTTTCCTTACACGATAGAAACAAAATTTAAAAAGTTTCGAATTTTATTCGCAATAAAAACGCACCAGAGTCATATACTTCTCAAATTTTTTGTCTTGAATTTAGGAGATAAAAATGCGTACAAAATATATATTAATCTTCTTTAGAAACTTTTAAACAAAAAAAAAATAGAAAAGTATTTAAATTTCGGTTTGACTGGTTTTTTAACAATTTTTGTCTCATATGGATTAAAAAAGGGACGAAAGTTATGTTTTGGTACCTTTATGTAAATTTTTAAATGACGAGCCTTTAAATTGGCAATTAGAAACTACTGCTCTTTATAAGGTCGAACGATTTTTTAACTATATTTTTTTTAGCTTATTGTGATTAAAACATAGACAAAATATCGAAATAAATGAAAACTTGGTTTTTATAAAAAATACGAGTTAGGGCTTTTTTATATTAAGGTAACGATAGACTAGCATAAATATGTTTATATGAATTTGTTTTTATTTTGTGTAAAATAGAAATAACAAACTGGCTAAAAAAAATTTTGCTTTAGAGACACAACTTTTGGCATAGAAAAAACCTTATAATTTTAGAAAGTTAACAGCAATTTCCTTATTTTTAAAAGACTAAAAACAAATTAAATAAATGTGTATTTACTCTCAGCGATTATGTGTTCCTAAATAATACTTTTTTAAATTATTAACCAACACTGTTTGAACATACTAACATACATACATACATACATACATGTGTGTAAACAAAAGATCACATGACAAAATTGCTGGGTTAACATTGCAAAACATGACAGTTATCTATTACGTATTTCAAAAAAAAATTTGTTTTGGGGACACAGAATCTCCGACATAAAGTAACATGAGCAATTGAATGATTTTTATTTTTTACAATCACTAACATATGACTACAAATGTTTTTTTCCGCCATTACAGCAGATACATATATGTAAGTTTGTGTTTGAACGAATAAATGTATGACTTATCTTGTATCGACTTAACAATCAACAGTATATTGAATACAAAATAAAAAAAAATAAAAAAAATCTTGGATTAATTTTTCCCTTTCGTTAAAACGAAATAAGTAAATATATGTTTGAATGATTTACCACCAACAAAGGTTTTGAAATTTAAGATAAAAAAATGTGCACGTTTTGTTTTGGAAAATATTTTTTTTAAAACATTCTTATTTAGCAGGAATAATTCGTATTTGTTTCAGCCAAAGCTTTGTAAGAGGTTGCAACCATTCATGTGTATATAAATTTTATATCTTTATTTGAAAGGAAATGGTTTAGAAATTTTGAAAACAATTTTTGATTTCGAACGTGTCTTACTGACTATATTGCGCTTACAAAAGGAAAGTCTTATCAAATTTGTCAACAAATAAAAAACATTTTTTAACCCAAAATTATGCCGCTATTGTACTTTCTAGTGAAGAATTTTTTAAGTTTTTTCTAAAAAATTGCATGAATACACCGAATTATGCTAAACTCAACAAACTACCTAAAACGTCCAGTTTTTTCGTTAATGATATTTTCAGAAGGCATCTGAATAATACTATGGATATTTTTGTTGCCGTATTCCAAATAATCATAAAAATTTTGACCCTTTTACTCCTCTATGGCTTATTACATACATAAAGGTGATTCTTAGATTATTGGGCACTTCTATATCTCTGTTTATTTAAATAAATAAAATTAAAATGAATCCCAGCCCAGGTCTTAAAACAATATTTTTTGATATTAGCACATCCATTAGCTACCTTTCTAGCAATATATACCGTTCCGGGGTATTCCCAAAATGCTGAAATTGAGCAAAACAGAAAGGCAGAAAACCCTTTAAATTACCGCCCTATAGCTATTTGTTAATCATTCTCCAAAGTTATAGAAAATATGGTTAATTATCACCTTGTTAACTATCTAGACTCTAACAGTTTATTAAGCAACCTCCAGGACGACTTTTATAGAGAACATTCTACAGGAGGCATACTGGCCTTTCTAACAGCAAAGTGATGAACTTCAATTCATCATTTTAGCGAAAGCAAAGTGGTGGCCCTAGATATTTTCTGGGCATTTGAAAGGGAGTAGCATTGTGTGATTCTATCCCAACTTGCTGCTTTTAGAGTCGGTAATAAATGTTCGATTAACATTAGTTGTGATCGCACTCTTCGTGTTGGTATAGATATGATCTATTCCAATGAGTTTAAAATCAACTCAGGGGTATCGCAAGGCTTCGTTCTCTCCCCTTCTCTATCTCTTACTTTTTTTAATGACATTCTATGTAAGACTTCGAATACAATATTTTCTTTTGCAGACGACAGGCCTAGCTCTTTGGAGATTGGAGCTATAAGGCAGAGTATGAATGAAAGACATAACAGCGATTTGAAACTCATCTCCGATTGAGGTCAAGCGAATACGGTCGATTTTTTTGTTCGTTAAGCCCGAAGTTGTCTTCTGTCACTTAAAAGCACAGTAGACCATGCTGCGTCGTATGTTTAAACGGATGGAATAAATGTTGAGGAGACAGAAACTCTTGGTGTTCCTGGCATGAAAATCCAGTGCCATATCCGTTGGATGGAACACGCTATTCATGTGTTGAAAGAAGCCTCTACATGCCTGGGTTTTTTCTAAACAGTGTAAAAATTATTTTACGCCAAGTGATCTCCTTATCATTAATACCACCTTTATCCGTCCAAAAATGGAATAAAACTCTTATGTAAGGGCAATTGCTTCGAAGTCTATTTTAAAGCTAATTGACCGCGTGAAGGAACCTGCGATTTTTTGCGTGAGACTCGCCTTTCAAGAAGGACACACCTATTTGGGGTCAGCTGGCCAGTGAATTTCATAACGCATTACAGAAAAATTTTTTTCTTTAGTTGCACCTTTTAAATGGGGAATAAACTTCCTAACGATGTCTTTCCAGTCACAGTTAATGCCGATTAATTTAAATCAAATGTCCGAAAACCCTACTCTCTATAACCTCTTTCCCCTTAACTACTTTCCTGATATCACCACAATGCATTGCATGTATAGGGGTTATTTCCTATTGCTGCAGTCAATAAATTTTATTAAAAAGATAAAAATATGGGTTTACTTATCGACTAGGGATATATTTTGAAAAATTTCCATAATTCGATAAATATCTAAAAAGTAAATGTGCACCTATGGTAACTGTGGCTATAATTCAAATAAACTTCAGTAACCTATTTAAAATTTGTTATTTGCTGAAAACTACGTTAAAAATTTACCCGTAATTTTAGAATCAACCATAAATACGAGTATATATATATTTGTATTACACATATGTACGTATAAAGCTAGAAGCACATGTGTGTTTATTATTTCGTTCTTTTATTTTCAAATTTAAAATGTTTACAATTGTTGAGAGCAGCTTCCAGTCATGCAAAATATTTTATGGCAATTCGGTTGAGAACTGCAAAGATTCGTTTTTATCTTTTTATTTTTCCCCATTCTTTTCCATATCGTGTTTACCTCTATCTTTACACCGTAAACAAATATTTCAACATTAATGTTTGGCAACAAGAGTGCAAAAGACTTAAAAAAATTACATACAATTTTTATTTATTTATTTATTTATTTGTTTGTCTCTCATGCACCTTCATTTCTTTTATTAACACTTTTGTAAAGTGCAAAGAGAAAATATGTTCTTTAAAAAGTGTTAACTTATTATAAAATACTTTCACAAAGTGTATGAGTTAAAAAAATAATTAAAAATAAATAGGATATTACAATAATTGTCTAACATGCTTCAATATCTAACTTAATCTAATATTTAATGCGTATTTAAATGTCAAATAAAATAAGTTTTAATACTCTGTCGCAAATGGCCCGGTTTTTACGTCTGTTTTATATATGTATGGTTTAACTTTCGTTAAATGTTAAAAGTTTAAAAACGTCCTTTCAATAAAATCCATTATCTTTATATGAATAAATTTTTATATAAATAAAACATTTTGTATGGTTATAAAAATGTTCTAAATTATTTGCAATTTTTCACAAACATAACAAATTTGACTGACTGACTAACTTATTCATTATCATACGCCTCAAGCTAGTAATGCTGAAGACTTTAAATTTGAACCGATATTAAGATCCGCTTAGATTGGGTTTTGGAAAATTTTGACCATGAGGGGGTAAAAATTTTCCAAATAAAGAAAAATAGTAACGTATCCTGGTCAGAAAACAAACGAAACGGTGTCTACCACATTTTCAAATTTTTGGACCCTAGAGGGAAGAACTAAATTTTAATGGATTCTACGCTGTAACTTCTTAATCAAAATAAGAAACGTAGTTGAAATTCTATTTGTTATGTCTCAAAAAAATTGAATGGTTGTTTTCCACTTTTTTTAAACTTTTACCCTAAGAGGAAAAAACGGGTTCAAAAATTAGTAAATATTTAATATTGGTACTTTTAGGTATTATTTTGTAACTATGAACCCAATAAATAAAGAAAGAAATACAATTCAAAAAGCGTTTGGCAGGTTTCAAAGACACGGCTTCGAGAACTCTTTAAAAATCCAAACCTCCAGGGCTTAAAAAAAGGTACAAATTAAATGCTGATACATTTTAAGTAATTTTAGCAACTTTGATATAACATTGATAACAATATACGCCATTCAAATTGCACTCAACCTGTCGCGAAAAATAACAAACAACTTCTTGATCATTTTTTTTAATTTAAGGACTAGGCCGTAGATAAAGAGTAACACTTTTATTTTAGTACTTTGTGCTAGAGATGTGGTAAAAAGGGCTTTGAACATATTTTAAGCTTTTTTTAATTACTTATTAATTATTTTGCCATGAATCAACAAACATGAAAAGAACGGTTGAGGTTAAAAGTCAATTGGGTTTTATTAAAAGTTTTAGTGGTTTTTCTCGGAATAACTGTCTAGAAATATCAATTTAGCTACTATTGCCCCAGATGGAAATCGAAAATCAATTATGTGCTTAAAATGTACTTTTTAAAATGTTTGCTACTTTTTGAACATTTAAGTAATACCAGTCTATAATAACTATATTTTCGACTATAAAGCTTGATTGAAGTCAGAGGACAAGAAACACGCAGTTCTCGTTAGGCGACCTCAATTTCGACTTTACCATTTGGTACCTATCCGTTTGCATTTTGAATAATCTTACCATGGCCACACGTCACTGATGCACATTGCCCTATAGCTCCTTTTTTTTACCGGTCTTTTTGCAACACCCCCTGCAGCCAGATTAATAGCTAAAGAAAGTCCTGCAAGTCCCCGCGCTCTATTCAAGGTCTGCGGCCAATTGGATTTTCCAGTATTATTCACGCTACGAATATCTTATGAAATAAGGTAGGAATACTAACACAGTATTGATCCAATGCATAAGAAAAAGTGTAGCCTTCAACTGTTGAGCCTCCACGACATTTTACTATTCAGTTCACTGCGAGATACTTTGTGTGATATTCTAATACCAGAATAGTTTAATCCTATCTTGGCGTGGGCTATGAACCAGTCCTCGTCCTATTTTTGAAGGTAGACAGATCCGTCTTGCAGGACTTTTGGCAGGTCTTATTTCTTTGTCCGTTCACTGTTTCTCGACTGTGTAGCCATTTTCAGTGGCAATAATTTGTACACTACCTGCATATATCATTTATTTAAAGGTTTTTTGACAGCGGGTAACCCCCTCTCGGAACCTTTTACTCTGCATTTGAAGATGGTAGAAAACCGGATCGGCAGTTACTGTTAAAGCCAAGTTACTAATGATTGCATCTATGGATTGACAAAAATGCCTGCAATATTAAGGAAAATTTCCATTGCGACAATTGGCATTTGGCCCTGTAGACGATGCTTCATTTTGAATTTTAAAAAATTCTGATATGTCCATATATCACCCATGTTAATTGTCAGTTCGAATACGCAGCCGTTAAAGGAAATGATACAGCTCACTTAGGTCCACTTAATTCGGCTTCTTTGTGCTACCTGGAGAGGCAGATAGAATAGGCGGAGATGGAGGCAATGAAGAAATTTAGAGAAGGTGGGAATCAAACTACAACCTCCCGACTGGTAGACTCGTGCACTTACCGCTTATCTCCCGAGGCACCGGTACCAGTCTAGTTGTTTCTTAATTTTGTGTGGGCCATGGACCAATTTTCGTCCTTCTATTTAAGGTCATCAAATTCGGATTTTAGATTTCATTTTAAGTATCGATTTTCTTAACCACTGCCTTATTTTTAACCATGTGGCTACTCCCAGTAGCAATAACTATAAATTATCTAGGTATATAGTTTATTAAGAAGTTCGTTGGAATCAAGTGTCCTAAATGATACAAAGAGTATTTTTTCTTAAAAATTCTTCTAGAAGCCCTTCGCTATCTCTGTTTTTGTAATTCCATACCCTGCACGCATTTTCAGCCTTTCAGAAATAAAACACTGGGTAAATAATTTTCGTTTATGTCACGTCTTTAACGCTAGATTGTTGAGTATGCCTGCAATATTATGAAAAATTTCCAATGCGTATTTACAATAGTAAAAAAGCCACTGAGTTAAGTACAGCACCCACTGATTTTTCCTATCTGTAGGCATGCTTGCTGCCACAGAGCAGAGTACAGGTCATATGTTCCTCGATATACAAATCAATAAAAAGAGGCTGATCGTTAATAATCTTTTAGGTTTAAATGATGGTTTTTTACGGATTTTGGTAGATATACAACTTATGATGATCAATAAAATACACACAAAAAATTATCTAAGAAAACTTTACTTAAACCAAGCCATAGCGGTGTCGAAAGTACGGGGAGTACGGTTTTTCTTAAATCAAGTACGAAATTTCTTACTCCAAGTAAAATTTTTCAAGTACGAATTTCTTACTTTTAGCCACAATTAAGCCAAAAAAGGATTGATTTAAGTTCGGAACCGTACTTGATGTAAGCGTGAAAAAGATTGATTTAAGCCGTAAACTGGATTATTAAATTCGAAAGTGGAATGTCATTTTTTTGACTTATGGAGCTTTATTAAAGAAGAAGAATTTTATATTTTATTTTTATTTTATAATTAATTTATAATTTAAAATTTTCATTTTTTGTACTTACCGAAGCTGAGATTCGAACCAGGGATTTCTGCACTGCAGCGCGTTACCTCTAGGCCACCGAGATACTTTGTTTTCAAATGTAAAATAATATATTAAAACAACAAGCTTTTTTCTGCTTGATTTGATGAAGCAATCCGAATAGGCTTGATTTAAGAAAATGTAAGTAAGGATCGTACTCAAAAATTTCAAGAAAGATTTTGGATAAATTCAAGAATAAAATTCTTGATCTTAGAAAGCAAGTTTTTTTTCTGTGTACAGGCACAGAACTTAATATCACATGACCTCCAAAAAACAGAACCAGATAACGCATATGTCAAATGTGCTTTGACGATACTATCCGGTTCCGATGTTTAATATATTTGGAATAATTATCTTGCCATTTTAAACTTTTTATGGATGAAAATATCGCAGCCCTAATTCTTCATTATATTGAATAATATTTCTTCCAGGAAGAAAAAATTTCTGCAGGCTGAAATATAACCATTTTACCTAGTTTGGACATTTTAAAAGTACTTCTGAATCTACGTATACAAATCGTCCAATGAAATTCCCTTTGCCATACGTTACACTTATACGTTCTAAGAGTACCTTAATTATAAGGCAGCCCTTATTTAACATAAAAAAATATTAAAAAAAATTGTGTTTTAAAAGTGTACTTAAAATCGCTTGAAGCTTCTAGTTTTTATTTCAAATGTGTGATAAATTTTATACAAAATTTGATATTTAAGTAAAATTACAAAAATATCTCAAATACTTTAAATTCTATTTTCAATACTTTTAAGTATTTAAATAAAACATAACATCTCACACAACTTTACTAAATAAATTAAATTTTACCTTATTTACCAATATTTCCGCAAAACCAATTCGTTATTACCTTAATTTCTATTAATTTGAATGCTCTTTATTGAATTTCTTGCACTTGTAAAAGTAAAATTTTGGGTTTGTGGCTTAAATGGTAAAACTTATTTGAAGCAACTTTCACTTATATAAAGACAACATACTAACTTGCAATATAAGACAGGGCAGTGGTTGGTTAAGGAGTTGCAACCAAAAGTAATGATTGCTTTTACATTTTCAAAATAGGCACAAGTATTTAAACAAAAAGAGAGGTTAAGATAAATTTTAAAACTAAAAATTCTAGTAAATAAAATAACAGTTTTTAACAGCTTTAAATCTTACTATTTGTTTTCTTTAAGATTAAAAAAAATAATAATTTTTTTTGTTAAACATTATTTTGTATTTCAGTTACATTAAATTTTATAATCAAAATCCAATGGTTTTTTGGAAGACATACTAAAGTTTTCACAAAACCTTCTATTTTATCTTATTTATATTAAACTCTTTCAAGAATAATATATTTAAAAAATTTTCCATATTACTTTGTAACTAATTTGTTGGATAATATTTTCTCAGTTTACAAGCAAATCTTTTTTTTAACTTAAAGCCCATATGGACAAAATCATTTTACACAAACAATTTTAAATGAAAAATGTATTAGAAGAGAAAAATAATTTTACAGTTATAAAATTAACCCTAACCTGAGTTGTGCTATATTTAACCCTTTATATTAAATATCCCAAATACCAAATTATAAAATATCATTTAAGCCTAATTAGTATTTATGGCATTAAGCAGCAAAATAGAGAAGAATAAGGCAAACATAAAAGTGATGAGATGAAGAATAAATAAAAGAAAAGGTGTTGCCATGATATAAAAAAATGGCAGGCCGTAAATTTCGTTCTAACCCAAGAATTAACAATTGTTAATGAGAGTATGTGTAAAATTCAAATTAGTATTTCCATATTCAAATTTCAATTAACTCTTGGGTTAAATAGAAGATATTTACTACCAATGCTCAGTCCCGAACAAAGAGTGCTGATGAGGAGTTGTAGCGGGCTCTGAAAATGCATTCCACTCGGCTAGTGTCGGGGAACTAAACTTTTTCAAAATATTTCTTCAACAGAAATCTTATCACAATAAAACTTGAACCAATTAGCCAAATAAAATATAAAAGGAAATTTTGGAAATAAATATTGTTCAAAATACGCTAAAAAATAAAAAGTAAAGGATGTTTATAAGGTGGGACTTAAAAGAAAAGAAAAATAAACTTAATGTAATTTTTTTAATAATAAATTGAAAACTAAAACATATTTAAGAAGACTTTGTTGAACATTCGGTTTGATTTTTTTTTTCTTAACCTGACCAATAAAAATTATCTGCTTTTCAAAACTTACGAGAATATAGCAGCAGAAGTGCTCAAATAAAAATGTCCAATCGCTTTTTATTTTATTTAAAGTGAAATTTATTTTCGTTAAATTAATTACTGTGATGGGCTTAAGAGATACATGCTTAAGCATGAAAAGTAAAACAAAAAAAAATTAAAAAAAACCCACAAAGAAGCATTTAACCACAATTTTTTTAAAAAAAAATATTTTACACTTTCTAATCTCAAATGAAAAGAAAAAAAAGTAACTTTCCACACTATGTTAAGTTTTTCATCACTTTTTTTTGCAGCAGCAGATTGAAAAAAATTGCACACATTTACAATTGCTAAATAAGGAAGAAGTAAATTTTTGAAATGAATAGAGAAAAATTAAATAAAAAATCTCTGCTTGTTCGTTTTAAGCCAAATCCCTTTGTAAGCGGACTTGTGATTCCGAATATTCTTGCGGTTCAGCATGCAACAATTGTTCCAAAAGTAGTACAAAGAAAAATTATATAATAAAATGAAATGAGAACGGATTTTATGTAAAAAAATGTGAACAAAAAGAGAAGAGTTTATTAAAATAACTATTTTGTAAAAAATAAAATGCTAAAAAAAATTAAATAAAAAACTAAAGAAACTAATTATTTAATTAAGTCAATGCTTTGAGCAGATAAAAATATGTCACAAAAAGTTGGTGCGTTTTGTTTTTTTTTAAATTGATGGTTAATAGGAAAGTGATGCTCTTAGACTTACAAAACTAACTCGCAAATTAAGCTTAAACTGTATATGAGAAAGAGGGTTAACAACTGACTGACTGACATATTCAGACATCATATATTCATAATAGTCCCAGGCACATAGCACTCTGTTATAAAAAAATAATAAAACTGCCTTAGAAAGTAGCAGGTTAGTTTTTGGTCTGTATTAAAAGACAAATACATCATATTTGTAAGAATTTTATTATTGTTAATCCTGGAAAAGGGAAAATATATAAATACGGTTGGAGTACCTGAAATTTGGAGTTGACACTTAACTTATTTTAAAACAGTTTCTTATTTTTTGTAAAAAGACAATGATGATATTTTTTTAATATAATTTTTTGCTTGTCTTCAACAATGGCAAAAAAAGTTGTTTTCTACTTTATCCTACTCTATCAGAACATATAAAAAAGATTTTTTTTAATCAAAATTTATAAAAATCAGGGCTATTTAAATCTATTTAAATAGTAAATATTTAAACTTTTTTGCTTAAAGATTTGTTAAGGGTTTTCTATATATTTTCGATACTGTTAAAAAAGTTAGAAAAAAAAATATTTAAAAAAATCAATTGAATAAATGTATACTTTTTTGAATGCAAATTTTCTTTTAATATTAATTTTTGCTATTTTTTAATAACAAATTTCCGATATTTTGGAAATATTTAATTGAGAACCTCTTTTACAAATGGCTTCTGATTAAAAAAAATTTAAAGTTGTACATAAACATATGCCAATAATATACATGTATAATCACTGCATTAAAAATTATATAGTATATGTTTTAAAATTGTTGTAAAGATAAATTATTTTAATTTTTAAAACAAACTTAAAAACTTTTATTTATTTCCCCCTCCACATACGTGCAATATACGCTGTAAAGGGTTGAACAAAATTCAAATCAAATATTTGTTCTGACAACATGGCAAATTGAATGCAAATATTTATTTATGTAGATTTTAACTTTCGATAACATTTTTAACAAATCAACAAATATTCCATTGCTTTTTAAAAAAGCAAAAAAAAAATGTTTAGAGAACAAAACTAGAGTTTTATGGTTGTGCTGTTCCGAAAAAATTGATTTTTTTAATATTAAAAAATATACAAGTAATTTTGGTTTTTTGTAAAAAAGTTGATGAAGCCCTTGATTGATAAATAAAACTTAAAAGTTGTGTTATAAAATTTTAAATTGCCAAAACGTTTGTCTTAAAATTTCTAAAATTTTATAAAGTGCTTTAAAAAATGTCAATAAAACGTCATTGGTTTTTAAATTGTTAAGCAACTTGTGTTTTGAAATTAGTTCTTTGAGTTTTATTTTATATTAATTAAATGAATTTCTAAGATAAGTCCGCCGGAAAGGTATACTACTTTGTTTGCCAATAATTTTTTAATAAATGAAAAAAATGTCCGCCTCTGTTAGCCTTACAAATGCGATTCCATTTGACCATATTTTTCATTATATTCTTATATATGTCACACGGTATTTCATTAATTTCAATACGAATATTTTGTTTAATTTACACCAGCATTTCTGCTTTGTTTGTATAAACCTTGCTTTTTAGATATCCCTACAAAAAAGAGTCCGGAGCAGTCAAATCAGGTGACCGTGGAGGCCAATCAACATCACCATTTCTTGAAAAATCTTGCTATGAAAAGAAGTTTCGCAATAATTTCATTGTAGTCCAGGCTGCTTGCGGTGTCGCACAGTCTGGTTGATGCCACATGTTAACCAAGCCTAAAGCATACAGTTGTGGCATTAAAAAGTTTTCAATAATAGCACGATACTCTTCACCATTTACAGTTATTTTTACGCCATTTTCAGTTTTAAAAAAATAAGGTCCAATGAATTCTTGTGACCAAATTGCACAACAGACTGTCACTTTTAATTGAGGCAAAGGTGACTGTTGAAAAATTTGAGGGGTTTACATTACCCAAAAACGACTATTTTGTTTATTCACATATCCATTCAAATGAAAAAGTGCCTCGTCATTCATTATGGTTTTTTTCATGAAAATCCATGATTGCTTTTAATAGAATATTTTAACGGATAAAACGCGTTGGTTTTTAAATATTTTTCCATAATAAATTTGCTTTGTCTCAACTTCTTGACTGCCAAATGTGAATTGTCAAGGCTAATGTGTACAAAAATGATAGCGAAACAGCCTGAAATAAGTCTATTGGAACTCGTTTTTTAAGCCAGATGCCGATTTTGTTACCACTGTTCTTTGAATGATAAATATTTCTTTAAAAAAATATTCAAAATGACACTGAGTTTTGAACTAAAGCAGAAAGTTGTTTACTTTTTTATTGGAGCAGGTGAAAGACAGTTTGAGAAAAAAAACAACTTTTTTAACGCTCATTGGTCAAGATAGAAAATGTTTGGAGCTTACGTCGAGTTCTGTCTATTGGATAGAAAAACAAAAATCTAGCCTATAACCACATATATTGATTTAGCAAGATGATGTTTCAAAAGGTTGCTACTCTAGAATTATCAATGGGAATACTTAGGCTTGTATAAGAGAAAATGCTTTAAATACAACAATGAACCTACAGCTTTTGAATGTTTTTATCAAAGATATGGTAATTGAAGCTGCAATTAAATTCAAAGAATCAGGTGAAAACCGAGAATAATAATAACGATATGCCATACGACACTTATTAAGGGTGGAAATAATAGAACAACTGTGGAACATATCAAGAAACTATGGCTGCTTGTCATCATATCTGAGTTTCACCTAAAAATTCTTACTTTAAAAAAGCAAATTGACAAAATGGTCCGGTTTCATTTAAGAGCAGCTTTTTATGCACTGATTATTAAAAAAACATGGAACCAGAGCTGGTATCTTTAGCAACTAACCCAAAATCGAAGAGGCAATTAGACAAGGCAACTACTGTAGTGTATTTCATAGATTGAGATTTTGAAGACAGTGCAAGCCATGAATTTGATTCTATGCGACAACAACCTAAGAAGTAGAAATGCATGACCTTTACTGTGAATAGCCAAACTGTGGTTCTTAGTTCCAAGTTAGGCAAATCAAGGCAAACAGGGGCTTATTATACTATAGATTTTTTCGAAATGATCTGTGATGCTTGAAAATTAGGCTGTAGAAGAATTGGCAAAAGCAAACTCTGGAACAGATGGCACTATAGTAAATTTCTTGGTTTTTCTCTGAGTGTCCGAATATATTTTAAAGAGGTCTAATGTATATTTTTACGACAAAAGGTTAGAAACTCTGCACAGATTGCATGCCATAGGGTTTCAAATACCTAGCACCCCTAGCAGGCAGCATGAGAACTCAAACTCTCTTTTCTTTTGGAAAAAAATAAGTTTACTACTTACAAGTTTTATTAAAACTGTCAATGCATTATCGTTTCATTACCAGCAAATTGGAAAACTAACATAGGTAAAAAGTGCGTCTTGCGAAAGACCACCGATGAGCTTGAGAAGTTACACCACTTACTTTGCATATTGTCGCCAATTTTCGGAAAGCAAAGTTGGCGCGAATACTTAGTGAATAAGAAATTCTTAAGTATGCCAGGTTTCTGTAAAAATAAAGGACATAAAAAAATAAGAGAGAAGATTTTGTAAGGGATTTCAACTTCTGCCCTATGGTAAGAGTTTGCGTTAAAAAAGCAACAAATATTTTGCAATTCTATCACTCATTTAACAAAGTGTTCATTTTTGAATACGTGTGAATACATTTCTTTTGTATTTCTTGCAGCTGCATCAACATTCTCAAGGACAACAACAATAGCTAAAATACAAAAAACAAAAACACAACAAGTGAATGTAGTAAAAGATGTTTTAAAAATAACAGCATATTTTGTTTTTGAATTTTCATAAATGTTCGAACGTAAATTTTAGATGTACGTCAAATTAAAAATGGGGGGCTAGATATTAGTTTTAATTTTTTTTGTATAGGGGCACCCACGACAACAATATATAAAAGAAGCTCCCTGCATACAAGCTTACAAATATTCGTATTTAAGCTTGTGTTTTTTAATTTTTTTATGCTCTAGCGTGTCACATGCAAAAAATGTTTTCAATTCCACGAAACATAATTACATAATTCTAAAACAATGCATAACTTTGTAAATTATTTTTTGTAACTCAGTATTAAACTTATTTTTAAATTATAAATTTTAATATGTTACAAAAATAAGGGGAAAAAACTATCGTAAAATAAAAAAATTACGTCAAACTATTAAAAACTTTAAAAATAAGGATATTTAGTTTTTTTGCTAAAAGCAACATGAAACGTTCAAAACTATTTATTATGAACGAATGTTTTTTTGAATATCAACATCGACACAAAAAATTTTAAAACGTCTTTTGGTATGTTTAAAAAAAATTTACAGAAGAAGACTTTATACTCGATTAAATAAAAATATGTTTACACAAGATTTTGTAATATGCGTTTAAAGGATTCAAAAAATGAATTTCTGCTAGTAAAAGAATTTGGGAGATAACGTACTTTGACTTGGCATTTTTCATCACCTATTTAACTTACATGTTATCCAGAAAGGTAAGTGGAAACAGTTTTTAATTTTTTTGTAAGTTTGGATGTAGCTTCAATTTTCCAAATATACCATGCTCTGTCTGCCCAAATGGAATAAAATGCTTAACTAATTATTGTATATCGTACAATAAGGGACTAAATCTTTTTATTTATTTATTTTTTCATTTGTTTTATTTTGCCGCTTATATTTTTTATCAATAATAAAGCAATAGCTTAAAACATCTCTCTTTTATGATGGAATAGTTTTAAGAATTAATCGAATACAGCAGCCTTAGGACAGGTAATCAATTGAATTAGAAGTAATAAATAACCAGATAATTTCGAAGTCCCAGGCTTACACAAAGTTCTTAAAAATCTATTCCAATCGACATCACTAGTGCAAAGTCCTTTAAAAATCCACACACTTTTGTAGGCGCATGTGTACGTATACGCAATGCACATTGCTTGCATTAATTGTAAATTAAGTATATGTCTAGTAACTACTTTTTTATTCACAAATATTTTAATAGTTTACGAACAAATTTTAATACGAAAAACAAGAAGAAAATATATAGTTGGTCAAGCCCTACCATATTAAACCCTACACCACATTTGTATTGGTCTCTTTTGGAAATTTATACCGATAATATTTAACTTCCATTAATTAGTTTGCAACTTAAAGATAAACATGTGTGAAAAATTTTAAAAATTAGGAAATATTTGAGTCAATTATAGGAAAAATGATTTTAATATATTTACTTTTTAGCTAATAGGGCCTAATTTCCTTGTGTAAATAAAAACTTGTTTTATTACAGTTTCGCCAACGTTTCGTCGATTTTTTGTCGACTTCTTCAGGGCTTTGTAAAACAGTTATTGATTTTAATCACATTAAATTAACGATTAAGTTGAGTTTAATAAACATTAAAAAACAAATATTAAAACACAAAAATTTAACGTTTACTACATTTAACCACAAACAAAAAATAATAAAATTATTTATTTACACAAGGAAATTAGGCCCTATTAGCTAAAAAGTAAATATATTAAAATCATTTAAAATATTGGCCAAATACATTCAAAATATAGGAAAAATTCCTTTCTCTGGAGGATAATTGAATTGGAGCTATATTAAAAAATGGACCGGTCAAACTTTTATTCAGTATAATAGTTTATTTCATAAAGATAAATATTGGTGCAAGACTTTGAAAAGCTAAGGTTAGATTTTAGCCATTTGTAGCCTGAAATGCTTATGCTGAGAGGATATTCGTATGGGGGTTATATAAAAAACATATCAATTATAATTCTAGTTTGAAGCTTAAAGCAAGATGCATGTGCAAAGTTTTGTCAAAATAGGTTAATAAGTGCGACTCTTATTACAAAAATACTTAAACACCCAGCCAAAAGGATAGGCGAATATGCTTAAATCTAATCAGCAAGTGATTCCAAATCAATTGATATTCTTGCCTTTGTATGCACCCTGCTTTTAAATAAAGGAATATCGATAAATTGGTGCGGCACAGCGGCGACAAATATAGAAATGCAAAGAACTTTTCAATAAAAATAATAAAGGTAAAGGCTTCTGGATATAGGGCAAATTGCAGAAAACCAGTCAGAAAGACATGTTGGAGCGTGGGTAAAAGTTTGAAAATGGTGATTTTGATTTTGGATTTAAGCATAAGCCCCTAAAAAAAGAAAACTATAGAAGCAAATAAAATAACAACCAGTAAAAAGAAGCCCCACAACACCACCCGCCAGCAGCCAGTTGCAACTTCCATCAACCCCCATCTAGTTGCAGGCCGGTCTACAGTAAACTGTCCCCCGTCAAGGCTAATTTGTGTAACCTCGCAGCAATCGGTCCAATAGAATAAAGGTCAGGTAAGCCTGCGATTTTCAATTTTGGACTTTTACTCTACCGCGACCCTAAAGTTATAGTGATTTATACATATAAATAAATATTTTATATTACGAGTGGCTAAAGAAAAGAAGGTAAGTCTCTACAACTTGATTACAATCGACAGGGCAAAATCAGAGATGGCCAGAATCATATGCCTTCATGGTGGAATCTCCCGTTTCCAAAGCATGGGCTTTTGCGTAGGCATAATATCTGCCAACGCCCAGTAAGTGCACACCGTAGTATGTAACTGGTATAAGATGGTCATATTGCACTAGCCTTGTTATGTTTTGGGGTTTTTTTGCTTGGTGGCCTTTGGACTCCATTCTCTTTAGTTTTGTCTTTAAACTGCTGGTATGATTTTGTTGCGTGGTAAATTTTAGCCTAGACGTGTTGGCAAGAACGAATCCAAGCGCTATATTTCAGCCGAATTTACTTTCAGAATGCTGTTTTAGGTGAAAATATGTTTTGATGCATTCTCGTTATCTAATGCATAAAAACTGGCCCTCAGGGATCTGAAGATAATAATATTAATTTCTTACAAAAATTTTGAAAATGTTGATATTTGAAAACATATTTTTGAGAGCAAAATTTTTTTTTGTTCAGTACTAAACGAGGTTTCATACAAGGATACAGTCTCTCGTGTGATCTTTTTAACATCCTTTTAAAAAACGCAAATGTGAATAGAACTGGCACACTATTCACAAAACAGCACATTTTGTTCCCTTATGCTAAAAATATTGACATCAAAGGAAGAACATTATGAGCAGTAACTACTACGTTTAAAAAAGTTGAGAAAGAATAAACCAAATTAGTTCTGGCAGTAATTACAGATTAAACCAAGTTGATGGTATCAGCGCAAAAGACGTTTAGTAGACTTGAGCAGACAGTTGAATTTGAAAACTACAACTTTGAAATAGTTAATTATTTTATCTACCTCGACAACAAAACAAGCAACATCAGTTTTGACGTAAAAGTGATAACAGCATTGGCAAATTGATACTACTTTGGACTAAATGAGTAGTTTAGAAGTAAAAACCACTTTCTGACAAACAAAACTCACTCTCTACAAGACACTGATACTATATGGTTCTGAAGCACGGCTACTTGCGGAAGCAGATGAGGCAGTGCTTGGAGTTTTCGAAAGAAAGATTCTTCGGAGAATCTATGGACCAATTAACGTTGACGAAGAATACCGGCGTCTTATGAACCATGAACTGTATGAGCCGTTTACCGGCAGTGGCATAGTAATACGTATCAAAACTCAGCGTTTACGTTGGCTAGGTCATGTTGTGAGAATGAATGAAGATGTTCCAGCTAGGAAGTAATTTGAATTGCTAGCCTGGTGATGGATCACGAAAAAGAGGAAGACCGAAACTCCGATGAAAGAATCAAGTTGAAGAAGACATCTCGAAATTTGGAGATCAACTCTTAGTACGCCTTATGGAACAAACGTTCTGTAATATCCATCTAAGTAAGTAAGTAACTTTTTTTTATTAACAGCTAATTTTTTGTTAGTCACATCAAATTGAAAAGAACAAAAATTAAATACGATAATATATTTCAGAGCTGAACTTGTTTAATGCAAAACGATAAAAGAAGATATAAGCAGCATAACTTAACTAAAGAAAAATACATTTTAAAAATAGTTTTCTTCTCTAAGTAGGAAAAATAAAGAATACCACACACCTACAACAAAAGTAACTTTAACTAGAAATGCAACAATTCAAATGAGCCCCAGGATTATTTTATTTAAACAACACATTCATGCTTACACCAATGTAAAAACATACAAACAAGCGCAAAAAAGTAAAGAATTGTACAACACCTACCCTGAAGAAACCGTCGGGATGGGACAGGTGTTGATTTATTGGCGACATTGTCAATAAAACTTCTACCTTTTACATTTAGCTTTAATTAAAATAAAAATAATTGTCAGCAGCAAATTAACACTTCAGTTTGCCGCCAAGGAATAACACATCGGCAACATAATGGTCTTTTTTGATTGTTTATTTTTTTCAGTTTTGCTATAAAAGTTATTTACGTTGCCAATAATACTTATTTTAAAGAAGGTTCATGTTAAATGTCTACTGCAAAATACATTACCTGGGGGGAAGCTTCTTAGTAGTTTTATAGACTTCAATTGATTAAAGGTACAAGTGAATCGTGGTTTCCAGTATCCATATATGACCCCAGAAGAACAAACTTGTCAAATGTTAAACGTCTACAGCAAAATGCCTTATCTTAACTATAGCTTGTCAGCATTACTGGTGACAGCGTCAACAATAAATCCACATTTCTTGCAGGGTTGTTGTAAATCGTAAAAGGGTAAAAGTTTTAAAAAGCAACAATAATGCAAAAGATTACAATTACATTTCTAGTCATTGCCCATATTGCTAAAGCTGTTGTTGTTATCCCTTAAAGTATACTTCAAGTTGTCTATATTTACTTTACACTTGAAATTCCTTTATTGTTTTTCTTCTATTTGCATTAACTTTTGTTCGTTAACTTGTTAGTTCGTCGAATTGTTTGTTTATGTTATTTGTATTATGTGTGAAAAAGTTAATTAATTTTATAAGTTTTACGGAAAATAAATTTTAATAAAAGTTAGCAACTCAAGGAAAATTCAAGGAAAGTAGGAAACCAAGTTTATTTTTGTTTCATAATTAATTTTAAATTTTAGGTGAAATTAATTTTGTAAATTTCAAATAATTTTCTTTTTGGTTTAAAGATTTTGCTAAAAGGATTCAAATTCTACAGCAAAAGGTCAAGTTTATTTATTTGTTTAGGTTTTAAATGTATTTGGCTTAATCGGGAAGTAATTAAATTTACAATCAATAATCAATAGTAACCTATAGTATAAGCTTTTAAATGCGTATAATAGAGAATTTAATTTATTGTGTTTAAATTTTGGAAAACTTTCTATGATTTTGAAAAGATAGCAGTATCGTTATGTTAAAAGTGTTTTTTTCTGATGCCCATTAAGCTGCAGTGGTACAGAAATAAAGTGTTTTTTTACAATTAATATAATATATATTTTTTCTAATCAAGTCTGATAAGATTGAAAACTTTAGGGGTCTATGGATATTTTAATTTTTTAAATGAAAAACAATGTTTTACAAGTCCCTGGACTGTGGTCTTTGTAATTACGAAATTTGATGTGCAAGCATTATGTAGTTATATAACCACATTGGCTTTATAACAGATCTATATAAAAGAGTTTTATATTTAATTTTAGGGTAAGGTAAAAATCTTTTCCGCAGTGCAGTTAATATGATTTACTTATTTAAGAAAATTTGTAAGGAAACCTTCTTCCTATTTACGGGCTTTCCAAAAACTGGTTAGGTCTTAAGAAGAAATAATACTAGTCCGTAAGCGCCTCGATTTTAGGCAATTTGTGTCAAACTGTTTTTTATGGAGTTTTTTCAGGGTCTGATAAGTCCTAAAGCTGCATTTTTATGAGCCACTAATTTTACTGAGGTTTTTATTTACTCGATTAGCTCAATTTACTCGAGCAATATAAATTATTCACGTGATTTTGTGTATTTTTTAAACTTATTAGGTTGAAAATACAACCACCAAATATGAAACAAGTGAAAATTGTTTTAAAATGTTGATAGATATATAATTTAATAACATAGATTTACTAATAATGATTAGCTATGATCTTTTTCTATATACTTGGCAATGTATGAATATTGTGAAGATAATCTTTCTCATCTTTTGAGGCCAGGATCAAATCAAAATAATTTTGAATAGCCTTTTTTAATGCCAATCGTAGCCCAGAGGGAATGTTTAATATCAATCGAAACTGTGGGGCATAAAAAACTTCTAACAACTTATTTTCAAATGATCCCAAACCTGTAGTGAAATCTGTTGCCGAGCGTTTAAGTGATAAAATATAACACTTTCATATTTGGCCGTCAATTTTGGGCATTTTTTATATAACACAGGTTCTGAGTATTGGTCTGGCCATATATCAGTAGCTTATAAAAAATTTAACTCTTTAAGTCCCACTAAATACAAACTTCTACATAAGCACTTTAGATATTTGCTTTGGTAATGATCCAGCTGGTCGGCCATGCTAAATATTTGATTAACTACTCCTAGAGTTAACGTGCCTATAATTTGGCGCAAAAGTTTATAATATCTTTTGGAATTTAAGCAATATTTTGGAGGAAAAATTATATAGCAAAGTCCATCGGCTTATTTTTACATTGAATGCAATTTTTCTGTTTTCTAACGAATTCTGATATATTAAATAATTTTAAGTTCTTTCCTATCAATAACAACATAAAATACGGCCTTTAAGTACTTGGAAATTATTCTAATGGCCAATATATATGTATGTATGTATGTATGAAAGGAGGGTGGCGTCGTTGGAATTATCGATTGCCCGGATTTCTGAGGCGTGATATCGCAGTGGTCGAGTCAGCATCGCTCGTTAGCTATGGATACATTTTTTAAAAGTAAAGATTATTTCATTATTGCTTATGAAAAATTTTGTTCAAAGTTCGGTATTCGGCGAATACGTGATTAACGGAGTGTAAATTTAAGTTGTTCGTAGGTGCAGAGTTTCCGCGCAATTTTTCTGGCTATTAATGTACCACGGCAGGGGCCATGTCAATCTTCAAGGACTCTCAGAAATATTGAACTGGTTAAAAGCAGTTTACGTGGAAATTTGCGAATTTTAAAACGGAAATAGCAGCCCCACTGGGACCTTTAAGAAGGATAATTCATAAAATTTTAAAAAAGGATCTGAAACTCTATCCTTTAAAAATTTTAGTCATTCAAGAGTTAAAAAAAAAGTGACTTTGATTTACGAAAACATTTTTGTGAAATGACGTTGGAGCGATTTTTCATTGTAAATACAATTTCTGACAATTTTGTTTAATTCGTTCGAGGGTGCAGAAATTTCTCACAACTACTACGGCAGTGAATGACCCACACCAGCAGTTAACGTAAAAAGCCGTGGCTTTTAATACAAAGAGCAGCCTCACTGTGATTTCCAAGAGCGATTTTTCCTGAAATTTCAAAAAAGGATTAGAAGTTCTATTCTTTTAAAATTTACATCATTCAAGAGCTGAAAGAAAGTTATTTTTATTTGCAAAAAAAATTTAAAAACATTTAATTTTTTGAACAACGAGGCTCATTTTTACTTAAACGGCCGCTTCAACAAGCAAAGCTGCCGTAACTAGTCTCCAAAAACCTGCAGCCCTTGATTGGAACATCAAAAACCATTGCATCGCCCCAGGGTAACTGTTTGGTGTACTTTATTCATGCAGGAGGTAATTAGACCATTTGTTTTAAAAATTTTCGAGGCAATGCAGCAAATATTAACGGTAAAATTTATCGACATATGATAACGAAATTCTTTTTTCCAAACCTGCGAGCTCATTGATCGTACTCTACACATACGTGGTTTAAGCAAGATGTGGCGAGCTTCGATGAGTTTGCCTCGGAAAAATTTTCCCCAAAAACTGATCAGTCATTTTAAGGAAATCCCATGGCCGCCGAGGTCGCCCGATCTAACTCCAATGGATTTCTGTATGACGCTACCTGAAAAAGAGGGTTTATAATGGCAATCCTTTAAAGGAAAAGAAAAAGGAACCAAGTTTACTGCAGCGCGCGCGCAGAACACAAGGCTCCATTTTGAACAGTATTTATAACTCGATGCAAAAAATTTGGATAATATGCTCTCAACAAATAAAGTCCTCATTATCATTTTATCGTTCAGTGCTCTTATTAAAATTTTTGTATATTTTTACGTTTTTTATTTAAGTTTGTATCTTAACTGAAACTTTAAACTTTTCTTACTTAAGCGATAATTGAATTAAAAAAAAATTAATTTGTTTTTAAATATTTTTTTTGCCAAACCTTTCTGAACATCCCGGTAACTTTACGAGTATGCAATCTGTGACCAAAAATACCGGATTTACCTGTGTCAAAATTTTTTTTACAATTATACATCACTTATACAATTGATTTGCCAATAAAACCAATGAAGTATTTTCCGGTCACTGGATAAAAAAAAAATTAAACATTTTTATGTACTATTTTATAAAAAGAAAATTTTAAGACCCATATAGTATTGCTTTCTTGAAATCATCTATTCTCTATTTAAAATGCCATAGTAAAGCTTTTGTCTATGTATAAATAAAAATATACATTTTAAAGAAAACATGTCAACATGCTAATGCATGCACTTGCTAACAGAGACAAACACATACATAGAAATCTTAGTATTCAATAGTTATAAACAGAGTGACTGTTATTAATTACCTTCGCTACTTTTCTTCTTATTTACAGTTGTAAAATAAAGAATTTTATATTTTTGGTTGAAATTGCAATTTCAAATTAATTTTTTTTTTTCTTGGCAGTTGTTATCAATATATTTATGTAGTTAGATTTCTAAAAAATTTTGGGTAAGAAATACTTTGTTAACAATACTAATCTCGATTTTCTTGGCCAGTCTACAAGGTTCTTTATTCTTGTCAATGTTGCTTGTCAAAGGTGTTAGCTGCAGAACTGAAAACAAATTTATATCGAAAATCAGATATGAAATACAATTTGTACACATTTTTTACACACACTGTATACAAGTATTTTTTATACAAATATTATAAAGCACTTGCACGTAAATTGTGACACTTTGAAAGAAGATTTAATTTAACTATAACTTTTACCCTGTGCAGTGATGCATTTTGCTCGTAAATGCAAGAGCACAAGCAAAAGATAAAAAACATTAAATTGCATAAAAAAAGAGTTTTATAAATGCAAACATATAAAATTGGAAAATTGATCTTTGATTTGCACTTAAATTGATTGCATTAAACATGTAAAATATACTTAACACTATTGTAAAACAAGAAGTTCATAAAAGAGAAAAATGGAAACTCTTGCTTTTTTTAAGAAGAATGAGTTGCTGGTATATTATTTATAATAATATATGTAAGTAAACTGATTTTGCTCAATTTTTTGTCTTACATTATTTTTACTTTAATCATACAGGGTCATCACAAAAATTTTATTTATCCTAAAGGGAAATAAAAATAGACATTTGGCAGCAAAATGATGATAAATAGTTATTTTTTATTTTCGCCCAAAAAAATGAATTTAATATAAACCTATAATAGTCTTGTTGGATCAGTGTGACCCAACATAAGTTTTGGCCTGCACATAAAAATGTGTGTAGTTTTTTCCTAACTTGCATATTTATATGGCAACTTCAAATAAATTGGTTTGGCTACAACAACAACATAGTTAAAATTACTGTTATATAAATATGTGAATCCCCTCTTGACGCTCGCGAAAGGTGTGTAATATATTTCATTTGTTTCAGTTTATATTCAGTTGCTAAAGTTAAAGTAGTGGTTTGTAAATTTTGTTATATTTTACGAAATGGCACAGAAAAGTAAATATGAATTCACTACTTTTGTATACATTATTTTTTCCGAATATGTAAAAAATACATTTTTTTACAAATAATGCGGTTTTTGCATTTTTTTTGGGTTTTTAAGGGACCAAAAATGCTAACAGCTCTGAAAGAACGCAGAAGGGCTAACAGAAGGGGCAGTGCTTCGCCTACAAAAATTTAAATCTAATAAAAGGTTCTTCTACTGCACCAATTAAAAGCTTAATACCGAAACATATACCGCACCGATTTTAATAAAACTTTGTACTTACATATATTAATGGCTCTAACTTAACAAGAAAGTGGGCGCTGCACCGCCCACAAAAAATAATCTTTTAATACTGTTACTTCTGCTGCACCGATTTTCTGGATACTTTGTACGTGCTTATGAAGCATTTAGCGTTTAAATTTTAAGGACTTAAAAGTAGGCGTGGTCACACCTTAACTTTTATAAAACTTTTGTGTGCTTCTTGGTAGCTTCTTAAATCGATCTTCAAAAAAATAATCTCTTTGTTTTACAAAACTTTTTGAGACTTTGTAGGCGTATATAAAGTTTTTTATATCGAAACTCAGAACATTTAGAGAGGTATTCCGATTGGTATGATGTTTTGTACATACATATACAGGAAGCTTCTAACGTCAAAATCTTGGAGACAAAAAAGTGGGAGATATCAATCATCGATTTGCACGAGACTTCACAATTTTAAATAATAAAGTGGTCGGTGATACGTTTAACAAAAATTTAATGCCTAAATAAGTTAACAAATAAGACAAGAAAAATAACTCAATAAACGTCAATGAAGAATTGTCTTTGACTGAACGAAAACCTCAACTTGCTTAACTTCCCATTCAACACGGTTACAGTGCTGCTTGTTGAAAAACAATTCGAACCACGCTCAGTTAAGTTTATGTGCTGTTATTAAATCGCCTTAATTCCCAACCAGTCATTTGCTTACCACAGTTCATGTATTGAACCTTAAAAATCCCCAATTACAGCTCAACACCTATAATGAAATCTTGTAAGCACTTTGAAAGACTTGAGCATTATAGACATTTTTGATTTCCTAATTTTTTTTTTCATATGAAATTTCATATACTATTGGAAAAAAATTTATATTTTAGTGTCAAATTCTTCATATGGAAAAGAAAAATAGAGTGACTCTTTAGTTCGGCTTGCAATCACTTGGCACATTATTTTAGCATGGCCTCCTTAACCTTTAATAATATGATGATAAATTTACGCATCTAACAATGTTTATAATTGCTTTTATTTCTTTTCTGCTTTTCTACAAACGCGAAAATTTTTGGTAGTGTGAAAAGATATTATTTTACATACCAAGAATGGAAATTTATTTTACCATATATAATTTCTCGTCTGCCATAGAACTTTGCTACTGTTTCACTCAAATTAATGCATATTTTTAAAACTTATGCTTGCAGATATAAAAGAAAAGTATATTTCCCAACATAGAAAAGACAATCATTTTCCCTTCCTTATTATACATGACAACATAGTTTCTACACTTTTTTTTAAATATATATTCTGCTTTACAAAAATATTATGAACTTTTGACTTGGGATAAAAAAATGCTTATTTATGTGAAAGGTATAAAATTTCACATAAGGATAAGGGTATACATCAGTGTGTCATTCCGTTTATAATTTCTTCAATATTCATTTTAAGTCCCTCAAAATATATATGTATATTTTCGATCCTTAAAGATAGGAAAGTTGATATAGGTATGTTTTTCTGTCCGTCTGCGTGTCTGCTTAAATCAAGGTTCTGGTTATGGAGCAATCGCTTTTTTAAGCCCAAAATTACCCACTTTATACAAATAGGATAAGGGAAATGGTACTTACTCTAAAATTACACAAATATTGTGAAGTATTTCAAGCGCTAAATCTGAGAAACTATAACAGCTAAAGAATTTAAGTTTTCCATAAAAATTAATTTTACAACAATATCTATAGGTACCTTTTAAAAAAAATATTTGTTTAGGAGTAGGGGAACCCCTTCTCCATTACAATTAAAGAATTTTTTGAAGTTGTTGATACGTTTTATCTTGGAAAATATGATACCCATCGATTTCAAATTTTTAACAAACAGTTATTAGACATAAAGGCCTAGATTTTGAAAAAAAATTTATTTAAATCAGATTAGGGGAATGGGAAACCCCCATTCAAACTAACAACTTTTATAACATTTTCTAGACGGAAAAAATAACAGATATTGACTTTAAATATTTTAAAAGAAGGAAGTTTACAACAATGCCTTTAATTTGGATGAAAAATTATTAGATTAGAGAAGGGGAAGAGGCACCCCATGCAAATAAACAATTTTTATATAATTTTTCACGCAAACAGTAATGATACAATAATTGTTATATTTTGAAAAAAACAGCTTGGAAGGAGCAGGGGGGGGGGGGGGAACCCGCCACACAAATAAACAATTTTAAATAAACTTTTAGTACAAATAATATTGAAAACTGTTAAAACTCTGGACCTTAAACCTTCTTCATGGCATTTCTCTTGTACATACATATTAACGTAAAAATTTTCTAAAGTTTTCTATTTCAAAATCTAGGAGAGTTCCCGAACTTTAACCCGGCAGAAAGTATTTTAATTTTAATATTTGTGGTACAAAAACAACTCGGATAGACCAGATGGCTGGGTAAACAAAAGGTTTCTAAGATTCAACAATGCCGCATACAGCGCTCTTATTTCTTTTATTTTAAAATAAACATACAAATAAATGTACAACATAGGCGCCAAAATTTTTAATTAGTGCCCAACAATATGCCTTTTTTTTCACCCACGCTTATACGTGGTAAGGAACAGCCAAATTTTTAAAAAAGGCAAACAAAAAACATTAAAATAAAAAACAATTCCTAGAGCATTTAGGAAAATAACGTAGGCTGCCTTTTATATTTCGGGATTTGGCAACACTAGTGTTTCAATCTGACAACTGACAGCTCTATTGTAAAGTTTGCCATTTTCTTAGTTATACGTACTCAGAACGTTCTGACATACGAGCGCTTTTTGTGTTGTTTACAATAACTTAAAAGATTCAACTCGACCCAAAAATTAAATTAAATCGTGAAGTTTTGTGATAATGTTTTACAACTTTCGACGTGGATTAACTCAGCAGCAGTGCATGGATGAACTAAATTCTGTTTTTGGCGGTGAAGTATAGTGAATTCAATCGTGGTCGTAGTTCACTCCATGACGAATTTGGTGAAGGTCCTGCAAAATCAGTTGTTGTTCCGAAAACCATTGATGCTGTGTGACCTATCATGAGAGTGAGACAGCCTTAGGCATTAGTGGGACCAGCATGCATTTAATATTGCATAAACATTTGACTGTCAAAACAAGTTTTTTCGCGTTGGATCCCACACAATTTGTCAATCGCTCAAAAAAAGGCTCGTGTCGATTAGTCGGAAGAAATGCTCAGAAAATACGATCGCGGTGCTTTTAATTACGTCTATGATATTGTGACAGGTGATAAATCCTGGATTTATGCGTATGATCCCGAAAGTAAACAGCAGTCGACTGTATAGATGTTTTAAAATGAGTCAAATCCAATAAAAGCTGTTTGCGCACGAAAAACTTCTAAGCAAATGATCGCCAATTTTTTCAGAAAACTAGACATGTCGCAACCGTATCAATTTAATAACGCGGAACAGTCAATTCTGAGTGATACCCAACCATTTTTTTACCAGTTGTGTTCCAAGAAATCAGGAAAACTAACAGCAGAAGATGGATCACTCTTCACCACAACAATTCGAACTCTCATACAACGGCTCAAACAACTGCACTTTTAAGCACCCAAAACATCGATTTGATGAGTCATTCGCCGTATAGTCCTTTCTTGGCACCGAGTGACTTTTTTTTATCTCGTACGTAAAAAAAAAAATTTTGAGGTCAACGTTTTTCGACACCTGAAGAAGCGTTTGCTGTATTCAAAATGCATATTTTGCAGATCCCTCAATCAGAGTGGCAAAAGTGCTTCGACAATTGGTTTAAACGCACGCAAAAGTATAAAGATGTTCATGGGGAGTATTTTAAAAAACAATAAAGTGATTTTCGATGATTAATATTTGTTTTTATTCTCTAATTCCGAAATATAAAATGCAACCCTAGTATTCTTTATTCAACCCATATAGAAACATTGACTTAATAACTTCTTTTTTAAATCTCAAATTATATTATTAAAATTTCACTCCGTAAGAGCTGATTTAATCTTTAAGTTTTTGTGATGTCAGCTCATCAAGCATCTGTGACCTTTTATCTGCATGTCATCATTGTTTTAAAGGAAAACTAAATATATTGAGCAAAGTATTCATTGAACCCTTTATAACCCAAGTAAGTGCAAATACAGCAACAAAATAATATGAGACAATGGAAATCATAAGTGTTGTTGTACACAATGTTTAATAATAAGAAGTAAATACTGAAACAATTGTTTTGCATTTTATGATGATTGTTGTTTTCCATTTTTCGATTTCCTTTAGTATCATGTATGTCCTAAGAACTGTTTGCGGTAGGTAGTTCATATTCAAACTCATTGCACATATGATGTCAACCCGAGAATATATCTACACATATACGCAAATACAGGCATGTATTTATATATTTGTATTGGTATGCGTCAACGCATGCATGCAAAAGAACACGTAAAAACAAATAACTGTATAGAGTATAGAGTATGCCGACACATGAAATGCCATAATGTAATGGACGGTTTTAGGGATTTACACTTCCTAAATTAATTCCACTTTCAAAATCGTCGAACTATTTGGCAAAAGGCACTGTTTTTTTCCATTAACTGGTCATTTCAATTAGAAATATAGGAGAGAATATCAGCAATTTATAATTTAAAACAAAGTCTCTTTTATGTGTTAACATATGAAATACGTAAAGCTTTGGGATGTGCTCCTTACTCCTTAAGTGACGGTTAAACACGTAAATTTCTAGCCAGAAAATTGTGTTGTTAATATGCATACCCATAATATGAGTATATGCATACTTACATATACTTTTGTATGTAATTTATTAAAATAAGACTGAGCTGAGAGTACAAGAATGAATATAATGCATAAATTTAACACTTGCGTAATTGTGTCTGAAAATTATTGTTGTCATCAGCATTTAATAGAAAAAGATTTTATTATGCTGACACATCTCGTTATTTTTCTTAAACACACAGCCAGACGTACAGGTTACTAAAGCACAAAATAATCTTTAACAGTGTGTAAATGCAATGACACTTTAGTGTTGCCAGAATTTTTAAATATATTAAGAATAATAAACAAAAAGAAACAAAGATTTTTAAAAATCGATTAATATGGTTATGGATTAATTTTTTGACGTGATAGAAATTGAACCACCAGTTTTTAGTTTTTTCGAGAGCAGGTTTGCAAGATTAGGCAAAATAAAAAATTCCACTTTAAAGCGACAACGTACGCATTTTAAATTAACTTGGATTTTTTTGAACCATTTTTTAAAGAAAAAATCCATTCGGCGTATTTGTGAACTCTAAAAAAAAGTCTCTTGTTGTGATTTTTAAATGAACGGCAAAAATGTTCATGGACCAACGCAATACTTTTTTACATTTCTTTTTTTGCGATTGTTTTTGCTCCTTTTTTTCTTTCCTTTACATTTTTTCTTCATCTATTGTTTCTTTTGTTCATTGTTTCTGATGTTTTTTTAAAAATTTTTACTTAGTGACACATTACTTAACTAAAAATTCAACTCAGCTTTTACAGGAATAAGCAACAAGGTAAAACCTCAAGGTTTTTACGTAATTCGGACCTAAAATATATTTAAAAAATATGGATCTTCTAAAAACATAGGGAATTTATAATTTCAAAATATTAGAGTGGAGCTTACTGTTACTTAGAAAATTTTATATGTAACATTTAGCTTCTAGCTTAATACCATGTTCAAACTTACATTATAAATTGAGACAATTTAAAGTAAATTGAATAATTAAGTTTTCTGTTCACACATTCTCAATAAGACTTACTCAATTAGCATATGACACTTGAAAAAAAAATATTGTTTAAATCTATTTTATGAAAATTTGTTTGTAAATTAAACAAGTGAGAGCGCTATATTCAGCTGTACCTAATCTTATATACCCTTCACAATGGTCTTTTTATATACCCAGCGAGTTTTAAAGTCCATAAAAAATTTTACAAAATTTTAACTTTCGAATGGATAATATAAATAGTAAGGAACGTTTGAGGAAGACAATTATAAAAGTTTTCGACATTATTCATATTGAAAGGTTAATAAAAGTTGTTAATTTTTATGGGATGTTCTAGTCCTCCTGCTTCTCTCCAACTTTTTTTTTAAAATGTATGAATTATTTGATTATTACTTTTTGTAGAATATTCGAAGTCGATAGCTGTAATAGTTTTCCAGAATTAGCGTATCGAAAATTTTTTTCCCTGCCCCTGCCCTCAAAAAACTTTTTTTCGAATGTAGGTCTTATTATCCTGTTACTTTTTGCAGAACATTTGAAGTCAATTTCTGTTATAGTTTCCGAGACTTAACGTCGGACCCACCCCTTCTCCTGGCCTCCCAAAACGTAAGTCTTGATGTCCATTTACTTTTTGTGGAACATTTGACTTTGATATCTGTTATTGTTTGCGAGATAAAGCGTATCGAAAATTTCATAAAAATTTTTAATTTGTATGGGAGTTACCCCTTCTTCTGCCCTCCCTCCCCCTAATAGCTTGACATCAATAACTGGTCAGTTTCTTTTTATTTGACTCCGGAAACTTGATTTCAACAGACGGACAGAGAGACAGATGGACATGGCTATATCGAAAGATAAATCTAATAAAAAATCAATTTTACTTAAAAAAGTTTATTAAAGTTATTGTTTTATTTATAGGGTTTGTTGTAGGTTAAGTTTGTCTATATGCATTTCATTCGTTCTTACACCAAATCATCAGTAGACTTTAACCAACTTCTTAAGAAACCTCATAAATATCGTTTGCCCTTATTTAATAACATCAACCAACTTATTGAAAATTACTAAAAACAAACCAAAACCTTCAAGAGCTTTTTTAAGAAACTAACAGACCAATATTCGCCATGGGCTGTTTTGATTATCTTTTTTCCTATAAATAAACAAAAAAAATTAGATCAATTCCTGAATAACATTTGAAAATTAATAATTTTTTTATTTTAAGTTAAATTAGTAAAATTTTTTAGCTTCGCATTTTCTTTTGCGACTACAAGTCAAGCAGAGCTGCCTCAGTGAACTTAGGTCTCACAGCCTCTTCCTCTACTCCTGTTTTCCTATTTATAAGATATTTTTGAAATTTTGTTTGTTTTTATTAATAATAGTCTAACATTTTAATAAACTAACCGTCCAACTTCCATTGTCGTTTTATTTTTACTTTTGCATTGTTTATTTACTTTTTTGCATTTGGCTTGCCATTGCACACAATTTTGCTACTCTTAGAACACAGATCTTTTAAACTCAGTGTTGCATTTCGACTTTGGCGCAATTAGTGAAGAAATTTATTACCATATGCTTTATTTAATAATGTAGACCTTATAAGGTTAATTGAGCTCAATTAAGGCCTTAATTGAGTAAAATTTGATAATTATGTATGAACATTGTATTATGCCTTTAGATATAGATATGAAAAAGTATATTTTAATTAAGTCGCCCTTAAACTATGTGCTTATTTATTAACACCATACATTTCAACACATGTACTCTGTACCGGAAGTTCCTGTATGATATGCCATTTTAAATGTATGTGTGCATTTGTGCTTCTGCTTCACTTATTTGCAGACGTGATAAAAAGTTTTCAATTTTATGTCAATTCATTGAAAAAAGTTTAAACATTCAATAAACATTTATTCATTTCTTCTTTTATCTTTCGTTTTATTTGTAGAATGCATGTAATATTTATTTAATTTTAATAAAGTTTTGATGACAGTTTTCATGAAGTTTAATAGAACTCCTTTACAAAGTTATTTCTTTATATGAATGCAACAAAAATAAATCGGTGACTGTAACTAGAGGCTGAAAAAAAGTTTTTTTAAATATTCGCGTATGTACATGTACAAGTTAAATTACTTTTTTTCAGGTGAACATGTGTAAGTTATTTAATTTTAAGTTTTTATTTATTACAATTTTAACTTTCATGGAAACTTAGATAACTACTTAGTTGTAATCTTCTTGAGAAGTTTTATTAAAAATGTTTATTTTTGTTCATATTAAAAAACGTTTAAATAAACCTTTTTTCTCAAAGGTATATTGCTTTTTACACTTTTAAAATTTTCATGCATTTTTGCTAACAAAGTTGCTTTGAATTTCGGTGGCTTTTGCTTCAAATAATTTTTATCTTGAAACTTTTAGTTCTTACTAGCGAACTCTATCAAATAGACAAAAAGTAAAGTTTCCAAATTTTTAATTTAATTAGATTATCAGCTTAGAACTATGAAATTTGGAGCTATTACCCCGAGTTTAGGTCGAAAGTCAATCAAGTAGACAAAAGAGGAATTTTGTAAAATTATTAGTCCAGAAATATTATTGTAGATACTTCTGGTACAAATTGAACATAAAAATCAACCAAGGCGACATAAAAATTTTTTTTTACATTGGGAAATTTAATAACATAATGAGAATAGGACATATAGAACCCCTTGTGAATCCCCTAATTGAAAAGGTATTTTAAGTCCTAATGCTAAAGTAATGAAGGTATTAAGTGTTTCAAAATAGAAATATTCTGTCGGTACCACTTACTTAGCATAATGTGGGATAAATAACCCAAAAGTTTTTTTTTTATAAATTTTATCATTATATCAGCATATGAGCAATATACCCAGCAAAAACTTCACTTACAAACCTTATTGTAATGACTTCCTTAATTCATTATTTTGTAGCCCTAACTGCTACTTTTCCTCTATTTGTTTTTTTGTATTTCGATTTATAATGACTTTTTAAAAACACGATATTATTATAAATCAAGTCTATTTGGATTACTTTAACAAATCGAGCAGAACAAAACTTGGTGTTTTAATATGTTATTTTACATTTAAAAACAAAGTTTCTCGTTGGCCTAGAGGTAGCGCGCTGATGCTTGAGTGCGGAAAGTCCCTGGTTCGAATCTCATCTACGGTAAGTACAAAAAATATAATTTTTAAATTAAAAATATAAAATAAATAAAATTTAAAAGAAATCTTCTTCTTATTTTGAAGCTATTTGCGACGACTTGTTTTTATACCCTTCACATAGTGATAAGGGTATATATCACTTTGTCATTCCGTTTGTAATTTCTTTATTATTCATTTGCGACCCCATAAAGTATATATATTCTGGATCCTTATAGATAGGGAAGTTGATATAGCCATGTCCGTCTGTCCTTCTGTCCGTCTGTCTGTCTGTCTGTCTGTCTGTCTGTCTGTCTGTCCGTCTGTCCGTCTGTCCGTCTGTTGAAATCAAGTTTCCGGAGTCAAATAAAAAGATACAGACCAGATAATGGTGTCAAACGATTAGAACAAGGGGTAGCTTCCATACAAATTAAAGATTTTTATGAAATATTCGATACGCTATATCTCGGAAACTATAACAGATATCGAAATGAAATGTTCTACAAAAAGTAATTGAGCCATAAGGGCTACGCTTTATATAAATAATTTTTTGAGTGGGGGCAAAACAAGGGGTAGCTTCCATACAAATTAACGATTTTTATGAAATATTCGATACGCTATATCTCGGAAACTATAACAGATATCAAAATGAAATGTTCTACAAAAAGGAATTGGGCCATAAGGGCTACGCCTTAAATATATAATTTTTTGAGTGGGGCAAAACAAGGGGTAGCTTCCATACAAATTAACGATTTTTATGAAATAATAGATACGCTCTATCTCGGAAACTATAACAGATATCGAAATGAAATGTTCTACAAAAAGGAATTGAGCCATAAGGGCTACGCTTTAAATAAATAATTTTTTGAGTGGGGGCAAAAAAAGAGGTAGCTCCCATACAAATTAACGATTTTTATGAAATATTCGATACGCTTTATCTCGGAAACTATAACAGATATCGAAATGAAATGTTCTACAAAAAGTAATTGAGCCATAAGGGCTACGCCTTAAATAAATAATTTTTTGAGTGGGGGCAAAACAAGGGGTAGCTCCCATACAAATTAACGATTTTTATGAAATATTCGATACGCTTTATCTCGGAAACTATAACAGATATCGAAACCAAGTGTTCTACAGAAAGTGATTGGACATCAAGGGCTACGCTCCTGAGAAATAATTTTTTGAGTGGGGGCAAAAAAAGGGGTAGCTCCCATACAAATTAACAATTGTTATGAAATATTCGATACGCTATATCTCGGAAACTATAACAGATATCGACATCAAATGTTCTACTAAAAGTAAGTACATCAAGGGCTATGTTTTAAGGAAAAAATTTTTTGGGTGGGGGGTGAACAAGGGGTAGGCCCCATACAAATTAACAATTTTAATGCAATTTTCGATAAGCTATATCTCGGAAACTATAACAGATATCGAAATCAAATGTTCAACAAAAATTAATTCGATAACAAAGCCTACAATTTAAGGAAAAAATTTTTTGGGTGGAGGATGGACAAAGGGGATCTCCCATACAAATTAACAATTTTTATGAAATTTTCGATATGCTTAGTTTAGGAAACTATAACAGAAATTGACTTCAAATGTTTTGTAAAAAGTAACAGGATAAGACCTATATTCAAAAAAAAAGTTTTTTTGGGCAGGGGAAGGGGTAGCTCTAATACAAACTAAGAAATTTTATGAAATTTGCGATACGCCACATCTGGAAAACTAAAACAACTATCGACTTCGAATATTCCACAAAAAGTAATAATCAAATAATTCATACATTTTGGAAAAAAAGTTGGAGAGGAGCAGGGAGACTAGAACATCCCATAAAAATTAACAACTTTTATTAACCTTTTAATATAAATAATATCAAAAACTTGCATTACTGTCGACCTCAAACCTTCTTCATCTATTTCTATTATTCATACGAACGTTAAAATTTTGTATATTTTTCTACGGACTTTAAAACTCACACAAGGGTTTTTATTATATTATTTGCAGTACAAAATTACTTGGCTGGGTATATTTAAAGACCAATGTGAAGGGTATATAAGATTCGGCACAGCCGAATATAACGCTCTTACTTGTTTTAAATTAAACCATTAAAAATACAAGTACTTATTTTTTGGGGTATGATTACCTAACTAATATCGGATTCTTACAAGTACTTTTTACAGTCGAATTGTAAGTAGTGCTTAACGAAAATTCTGCTTACTTTTCAACTTATTTTGTAAGAAAAGTTTTTGCTGGGTAGTTACATAAGCAATTACAAATATACAAGGTGAGCCAAAAAAAGTAATCCGATGTTGTTTGGCCCTCATTTTTTTCTAAATGAAAAATTTAGATTTTGTTGTTTGATTATAATTACTTGAACCTTAAGAATTTTATTGGTTAAGCCACGAGGATGATATCGACCAAATTTGCCTTGTTACAACTGATTGCTATACGGGCTCGTTTAATGACACTTTTCATCACTTCGGCGAGAATTTCGGGCAACAGATTCTTGCACTCGTGTCAAATGTTGTCTTTTAAAACTTTCGGGGTTTTGCGCTTTTTAATGTTAACACGGGACTTGAACGGGTAAAACAGGCGATCCTGCGGGCGAATTTAAATCGCCAAAACGATAGATGGGACGACGCAGAAATGCCGCCTTCAGAATATCGGTTTATCCTCGCGCAGTGTGTGCTCTTGCTCCGTCCTACTGAAACCACATACAATCTATTGAGAAATTTACGTGACATTTTTGGGAGAAACAACGTGCCAACAAACGATTTCGAATATTGAGGGACTGCAGCTAATAGGCATGGAAACATTACTGCTGCGCCAGAAAGTGTTCAAAAAAATCTATCAACCTCATTTCGACGCGTGCTCAGGAGTTTTCTCTTCAAAGAACCACTTTGGCCATAATTTTGCACAAGGATTTGCATTTGTATCCATATCAGATTTAGTTGACACATGAGCTTCTTCTAGAAGTCCATGTACGCAACCATACGTATGCAAATAGGATGTTACAGTTCGCCCATGACAACTCCAATTTTCATTAAAAAATCATAATAAGTTACAAGGAGCATTTTCATTTGAAGGATATGTGAATAAACAGAATGGTCGATTCTATGACATGAAAACCCCTCAAGTATAATAAAAAAAATTTTTAATTTTAGGTTTGTTCAAAGTTAAAATATTTTGAAGATACTTAACACTAATTTGCCCAGAGATATCATTATAAGTTTCGCATCAAAATGCTTTCCGCCCGACCTTATTTCGCTCCAAAACTTGACAGACACACAGAATATGTTATGGTGTCACAAGTAAATGTTAGCATAATTACAAACAGAATGACAAACTTAAATTACTCTTATCACTGTGTGAAGGAAACAGCCATGCAGGATTAAGATAAGTTGTATTTAATTGCGGCATTTTGGTTTCTGACTAAGTCAAATAAAACGAATTGTTCTTGAGTTATGTTCATTTATGTCAAAGAAGTAACAATACATCTCGAAAACTATAAATAATGTGAAAAAGTGGAAAGCACATTGAATTCAGCGCCCCAAACCAAAAGATATTACCTTGAATTCAAAAATTAACATTAATTTTGAACTCGTGTAATAGTCAGTGGCCAGACCCAATGTCATTTCTATAATTTAATTTATTAAAAGTCCTTTGTGATGAATATGAAACACTTACAAATCTTAAAGTATACTTAATGTTATTAAATGTTTTGGAAAAGGAAAACAAATAAAATTAAATTAAATTAAGTTTTAAAAAAATTAAATGTTTTCTTTTTCTCATTTAATTTAATATTCTTGTTCGCACACTTAAAGTCCTGCTATATATAATTGGTTTTTTAAAGTGTATCAACTTCTAGTCAAGGACGGAACATAGTATTCAACAGAGCAGAAAAAGCATCAAAGAAAACGTGACAAACAGGTAAAATTTAATATAAATGAAAGTGGCGAGGAAAAGAAATACGACTAAAAAAATAACACAAACTTGTTGGGGAGAGTGTTATAAAAAGCTTAATTCGGTTAGGCATTTGTACAGTCATGCCAAAAATAACTTAATTACAAACTGACATTAAATATTGACACTTGGCAGTAAGACCCCCAAACGCTTACAGGATATAAAAGTTAAAGTGCCAAAGTATATAAAAAAATTATATTAAATCAAGACAGGCAAGTGCTACTGGATAATAAGACACCAGGTAAGGACGAACTGTTTTAATGAATGAAATATCTTAATTTGAGCGTTTTAGTTATAAAAGTCTTTAATAAATTTTTATTTGTCTTTGGGCTTTAAGTTAGCTTTCATCGAAAGCATTAACTAAATTTCCTAGTTAAAAATAAAATATTTGGTTGTCTCGTTTAAAAATATCTGAGATTAAGGTATTCATCAGTATAAAACATGAGGTAAAAAAAATTAATTGTATTATTGTCTCGTGAGGAAAACCGGCCTGGTATACACTCTTGTTAAAACCAAATAAATTTGTATTGATTTTTTTGTTGTAATTTTTTAAATATCTCATAAGTTTTAAATACACTAGACCATTTAAACACAGCAATTGGTTTTTAGATTTTTAACAAAAAACTGAGTTTTACTGGCTTCTTCTTTTTTTTTTGAGTGCTAGAAGATTGGGGATTTAATCGGCTGATCTTTACAAAAAAAATTTTAAGCCCTTAATTTTTTTTGGTATTTTATTGTTTTTTTTTTTATTTGAAGAGGCTTCCAAAAACTCAATAAGATGATTTTATTGAAGCGCTTTTAAAAGCAACTTTTGTGGAGTTTGTTTTTTTCCAGATTGATATGTATTAATAAGAAAAAGTCTAAAATTAATTAAAATATGTAAATATGTACAAAATTTCTAAAGCATAAATAATTATTTGAAAAAAATTGATTTTTCAAAAAACGTGCTTTTACGTAGAAAATTTTTATTGTCTTTTAAGGTCAGAAAATGATGTTAACATTAACGTACAGTTGTTGCTCGTTTATTTGCTACATTTACGGTATTAACAAAAGTTAAAAATATTGCATCGAGCTGTAACGAATCTTACATAACGTTCGCCAGGAAATGTGAACGTATTCCCACCCTTTCTCACTTTATAAAGAAATTTTTGTTTAATAAACAGGCTGTTAGGATATTGTAGTTCAATAGTAAGTATGGTTTTCGAGACACATATATCTTAAAATGATGTTAAAAAGTCCTAAGCCTTTGCACTGAAATAACTACGGCCCGTACTCTGTAACTTGGACTATCATTAAATGGCATGGGAAATAGATATATGGAAAGTGTTCACTTTAACTTTATAAATAACAGTTTGGGACTTTGAGCTTTACGAGTCTACGATTAAAAACGCAGTACGCCAATAAGGATAATACCTTTAGAATAATTGTTTTTGCCCATAAGAAATCATTTGAACAACAAAATAATATAACCTGTATTTGGATATAATGCTAAAAACGTCATTATCCTACGTCAGTGTTGGTATTTTTAGGATTAAATTAAGTAAACATTTTAGATTTTTAGTTCATTTAAAAAGAATTCATTTTATTCTAAATATTTTTTATTTTTAATTGTTGTACATTTAGATTTTTGTAGGTATTCAAGTTAAATAATTTTATTCTGCCGCTGACGATTCAAAGATGACTTCACTTCTGTAAAAAGGTAGAAGATAATTAAAAAGTAATGCATTATTAGCTTGCAATTGAAGTATGCCTAAGTTCGATTGTGTGTTTATTGATTTGTATATACTTACGAACAACAATCAATTGAACATTTAGGTATTTTTGAATAAAAAAAGAGTTCAGCAGAAGAAAGTATGTAAAAAATATAAAAGAATTTACTTATTTTTTTATAAAGGCTGATCATATTTGTAGGGTTAGCGGTTAGGATAATCAGTTTAGGGGGAAAATCCCAAACACATGCAAATACCAACTTTAAGCAAACACTTTAAACATCACAACTATTTTGCAATCCACAAAATGTTTTTTGCGTGTTCAAAGCTTCAAACCGTTAGTTTTAATACCTAATTTTTTTTGTAAGCCGCAAAAAGCCAGTCCCGAAAATCGCATTAAGCTGTATATATACATATATAATTGCCATAGTTCTTAGGAGAAGCTGTGGCTAGGTTTCTTATTCTGCTCCACATGTGTTAATTTTCTCGAGTTCTGCGTCTACCAAACGTCTCCACGTGTTTGCCGATCTTCCTTTTCTGCGGCTGCCAAGTGAGTTCTAGTCTAGGTCTGTGCGCGATATATCATCATGTATGACCGATCCATTGTCACTTACGGTGTTGGAATTCTTGGACTATAGGCTTTTGCTCTGTGGTCTCCAATAGGTTCTTATTTGAGATTTTACGAGGCGAGAATAGTAGTAGAGTAGTAGTAGTAGAAGCAGAAGTAGTAGCAGTACTAGTAGCAGAAGTGGTAGTTGTAGAAGTAATAGTAGTATAGAAGCTGTAGTAGTACGAGTAGTAATAGTAAGCTGTAGTAGTACTAGTAGTGGTAGTAGTAGTAGTAGTAGTAGTAGTAGTAGTAGTAGTAGTAGTAGTAGTAGTAGTAGTAGTAGTAGTAGTAGTAGTAGTAGTAGTAGTAGTAGTAGTAGTAGTAGAAGTAGTAGTAGAAGTAGTAGTAGTAGTAGTTGTAGTAGTGGTAGTAGTAATAGTAGTAGTAATAGTAGTAGTAGTAGTAGTAGTAGTAGTAGTAGTAGTAGTAGTAGTAGTAGTAGTAGTAGTAGTAGTAGTAGTAGTAGTAGTAGAATTAGTAGTAGAAGTAGTAGTAGTAGTAGTTATAGTAGTGGTAGTAGTAATAGTAGTAGAAGTAGTAGTAGTAGAAGTAGTAGTAGGAGTAGTAGTAGTAGTAGTAGTAGTAGTAGTAGTAGTAGAAGTAGTAGTAGAAGTATTAGTAGTAGTAGTTGTAGTATATATTGTAGTATAGCAGTATTAGTAGCAGAAGTGGTAGTTGTAGAAATAATAGTAGTATAGAAGCTGTAGTAGTACGAGTAGTAATAGTAAGCTGTAGTAGTACTAGTAGTAGTAGTGGTAGTAGTAATAGTAGAAGTAGTAGTAGTAGTAGTAGTAGAAGTAGTAGTAGAAGTAGTAGTCGTAGTAGTAGTGGTAGTAGTAGCAGTATTAGAAGTAGTAGTAGTGGTAGTAGTAGTAGTATTAGTAGTAGTAGTAGTAGAAGTAGTGAAATAGGCTTTAAAAAAAACCTAGCACCCTACAAGGTAAGTAATTCGAAATGCCCATTGGAATAATAACTCTACACTAAATAAAACATATTCTTCTTGTGTAGGGTGCACGTCATTTAATTCGACTTGTTGGTTGTACTTAAATTGTATCTGAGAACTCCATGCTACGTCACAAGACCTGAAAATAATCTCAGGCCAATCCTATCTAGGGAGAATAGTTCTTAAGATTTTTATACCTTGAGAGGTACACCTTAGCCTGACACTTACCCTCAGATATTCAAGAGTAAGTGGACTAAGCGTGCAGTTAAAAATCAAGGCCATCTTGCGACATGAAAAAAATCACCGGTTCTTTTATATGCCAGTGAAGCATGGGTATCTGCAAAAGCGGGCCAGGCTGTGCTTAGACGGTTTGATAAAAGTTATTATTTGCTTTATCTGTAGATCAATCTGCGTTGGTGGAGAAACCCGATATCATATTGCTTAGGTTATGTCATAAGAACAACTAAAGATAGTTTAAAAAGAAAAGCATTTAAATGCAAACGTTAAGAAATATTACGCTGAAAGGGTAGACCGACACTCCAATGCATGGTTAAAGGGGAGAAACCCATCACAAAACTTGGTGTCAGAAAATAATAATGAAGCGTAGAAAACCGAAGCGCTAATAAATCGATTCTGTTTGGCCAAGGGAACAAACGTTTTGTAATAGTCACTTAAGCAAGTTAAAATTAATATTAAGAATGCCCTTAAACAACACTTTTTAAATTAATATAAAATTTAAGCACACTGTTAAAAAATAAAATAAACCACTAACATGGCTTTAATAATTTCTTTAAACAATTTCCTGTATACAATATTTACATAAGCTTTTTCGTTTAAGAGAGTTATTTGTTTAATATAAAAACATATATTTTTCACTTATAATGAGAAAACCACTTATTTTATCTTATATCCTCTTCCCCTAAAAATACATAAATAAAATAGGGGAAAAGCTTAATAAAATTTATGACCAACAAAATCTTGACTTGTTTAACTAATGTGTTTACAAACAGCAAGAACCTTTAGGGCAGTTAAATTAAAATTTTATTTAGAGCATTTTATGGGATTTCCGTTGACAAGAAAAGGCAAAAGGCAAACAAATCTCTGACAAATTCACATACTGGATAGATTTTCTTCGTAAATTGGTTGTGTACACAAAATGCTTATCTCACTAAAGCTAAACCACTTTGACTTCCAGAAAAATAAGAAGAAGTCAGTCTATGGGCATTTGTACGTGTGCCTACAGATGAATTGCAAACAGTATTCATTTAAGCCACCATAATCACCATTTTTTGAATTTTGTACGTTTAACCTCACTACGTTTTTCACTTTGCGGAGCTTTGATTTTTAATTTGTTTTTTTTGACGCAATCAAAATTATTTTTGTCGTTAGCTTTTAAGCTCTATGCTAGTGCTCTATCTACGATACTTTAAGACACATTAAAGTTGTGTAATTTTTTAAGTCATGGAAAAATAACCATATACGGACATCACTACGTGAAGACCAAAAAAGAAAGGACCCATGTCTCCCAGTTTTGCCCAAAGTCATGCACTTCTTTTTTATTGGCCCCAAAAATTTGGGGCCTTGGTGCCATTTTTGCCAAAAGTGATATTTTTCTCAGGCTCATATCTTGCAAACCGTTCGGAACTTTAATTTACTCTTTGAAGCAAAGTTGTAGCCCTTTTTATAAAGAACAAAAATTACGAACATAAAAAATAAAAAAATAAATAATTATAAATCAAAATCGCAAAAAACTTTAAAAAATTCAAATTTGTTTTACCTTTTTCCCCCTATTCGGGTCCATAGGTAGCAAACGGTTAAAAATTCAAGGAAACAATGAACCAAAAAAATTAACCTAATGTTCCAGTAAACAAATTTTTAGAACATATAAACTTCCAGGAATGATTCTTAGCACCGTTTAGGTAGCGCTAAGGTAGCCGCGAAAGTTAAAAATTTGCGAAAATTTTTACATTTTATTTGTTTTTTATTGGGCAAAACTGAGAGACACGGGTCTTTTCTTTTTTGGTCTTCTTTCACGTAGTGATGTCCGAATGTGGTTATTTTTTTTCGTGTTGCACATACATATGGCGTATTTATTAAAAACATCATAGTAGCTTGTAATATAAAATATGCAAAGCATATTAAAGTAAATATATAAAATTATATAAAGAAGTAGTGACTTAAATACAGTGACAAAGCAAAGTATCTGCTGTAGTTGTAACACACAGGATATGCCAGCACTAACAACAAGAGTTTGCTTTCGCTATACTTAATACCTTAAGATGATATAGAAAATTGAAAAACCAACGATAAAAGCATATAATTTGTAAAATACTCAAATTATGTTTTTTACTATATAAAATGGGCTTTATAGCTACAGACTTCGGGTTGAAAAGTACTAAGAAATATTATGTGAAATAATATTTTTTTAAATTCATATTAATGCCATTAACTACTAACTAACTAAGTGATATCATAAAGATCTTCGCCGGTTGTTTTGCTGGTAAGCACAAATCCGAAATATCCTGTTTGCAATAATTTCAACGCAAATATAAAATTTAGTTGCAATTTAAGGAAATTTACCCCCCAAAATGTGTTAAGCTTTATATTTGATTTAATAAATAAAAATATTGCTAGCTTTGAAGTGACTAAGCATTACAAATTTTTTATTTTTCAACTACTTTTACATACCATTTGTATTACTTAGCAGTTGTTAGATAATGAGTTATTTCTTATCTAAAATTTAGGCAGATAGTTTTAGTTTGACAATTTCTTAACTTATTCTAACTTAATATTTTAACCCAGTTTTAACCAAAACATCAAAGAAAAAAACTTTAGATGCAACAATAAGTAACTGGGCTCCTCAGAAAAAAATTTGTTTAATGTCAACTAGAGGCCAGCCCAAGACGACACTAAATAAGGCATCATCTCGAATTTTCAATTCATTTCATATACCTTACGTGTGCACACACAAAATTAAGTACTGCGTTGTATTGTTCGCCATCTCTTTTGTTTACTTAACTTAACTTAAATGAAAAATATATTCACAGTTAAGCACAATTAAGCAAACAACCACGGAACATCGAGTCATCATGATCGCACACTTCCATTTCAATTCGTCTCGAAACTTTACTGTTGGCGGGATGTTCCTGGTGTGATAGTTATAAAAAACGGGGGTTGATTTTAAATGTTCATATGTATGTAATGTAATGTAATTACGCATGAGTTTTATATTGATTTGCCTGCTTGTGTATATGTTTGCTTGTGTATGTACCCACCCAACATTGTGTGTATTATTATTTGTTAACATAACAACAACATAACTCTTAAGTCTTTGTTGTTGTTGCCACACCATAGGCACAGTAATTTTTTTTATCGACCACAGTCTCGACAGCACTCTATATTCTTAGCTTCTCTACACTGCAGCACAAAAACTGTTTTAGCTACTCTACATTTCAGCACTTAAACCGTTTAACCACACAATAACACAAGAATTAGAAAATTATGCGGTTCTTGAATTAGCTTGAATAGGACTTGGTGCAGGTCTCTAATGTCAACAAAGTAATAGCTTATGTAAGGCTCTCTTGTAAGCGAGAATATATATGTTTATAATTCCCATAGTTCCTAGGAGGAGCATAGGAGTTATGTATAAGTTAATACTGATATTGAAATATGGATCGCCCTAATATAATATATTTAACTTTAGCAAGTAAATAATTATGAACACCCAATCGTACCTTGTTTGTTGTACCTTTATTTTGTTACTAGGTTACAACAATCATGTACAAACATATTTTTACACAAACGTACATGCACAAATATGTAAATATATGTATGTAAGATGAGTGATCATAATTGTGTACATACATATGTCCAAACTTATTTTGCTTATCAATTAACCTTACGCATTATTTTGTTACTAAGGGAATTTTATATTCTGATCTCCCAATTTTTGTTTTTATTCTTGTTGCTAATTAAAAGAAAAAGACATGCAGAATCAAGATCAACTGTTGTTGCATTTTTTTGTCTAAGATTTTTAAGCTATTAAGATTCTGATTTAAAATATAAAAAGTCAGTCTTAGTTTTGTCGTACAGCCGGTATATTTTCTTAATTATATAATTTAATATAAAAATATGTAAAATTAAGATCCTTAATAAAAAAGGATACTCTAATAAAATAACATAAAGCTAATAACTAAAATAAATATATCTATCTTATCTTATTCCCTCTTTGTAAGCGAGCATGGTAAGTACTTGCCTCCAATGTCATTGCTATTTTAAAATAATGCGCTTAAATGCTAATGAGTAAAGGTTTTTTTTCGATTTTAACTCACAACAAAGCAATGTAAGTTTTCGCTGGGCAGCTACAGCGGCGACCAACAGTTGCGTTTTTTTTAAATCGTACGGGGTGTTTGGGAATAGAAAACAATATGAATGCGCTGTAGCTCATTGAGTTGTACAACTAAAATGTTAGAAAAAAATTACTATTGTAAGTTTTGCGTATTGTGTTATCAACCATGCAATCATACAACAAAACTAAAGGATATTTACTAGCCCGAAGTCCTGCTAATTTATATTAAACTATTTAATCAACCAAAACTCTTTGAATTTTCAAGCAGAAGTTAACCAAAAATTCTAGTTATAAAAACTGTTTTGTACTTCGTATCCTCAAATGACTAAGTAAGGTTGAAATTAAATGGTTTGCTCGAAGACTCTACATAAACCTTTGAGGCTCTTAGTTTTACGAGAAAATAACAAGCAAAAACCCTGTTGTTTGAGTGGCCATTAAATTTTTAATTCCTCTATATTATTGGCTCAGCCTTTGGAGCATAGCCTTCAGGACTCTATTGGTCTTCCTCACCATCTACCACCAAGTAAGCATTTTAAGTATATTTTTTTAAACAAAAAAATATGATTGGGAGTTTCTGCAAAACCTCCTAGTTTGTTCAATTAAAAGATAAGAAAACTTGGATTGTTTAATAAAATATTAGTCGCGTAAAGCCCACATTATCAAAAAGTTAAATCTCTTATTCCAAAGGAAATAATTTTTAGTGGGCAAGCATATGGTCAGTTCCATAAAAATCGGCTCAAATTAAGGAAAATTCATTTTTTCTTTATAAAGAAATCGATGAACTTACGTCCAGAAGAAAACGAAAATTATCGAAATGTAAATAAATTGGATTATACATATTTTATTTTTATTTGTTTCGCAAAAGCTTATGATTATGACATACTGAATGAACAGCTCTTGTTTTTTACATTTTTATGAAAATGCCGCACCTGTCACATTTCAAAAAAAGTTTTTTCTTAAGAAAAAATTGTTTTTTGTAGAAAAAGTTATTCAAATACGATAAAATAAACAAATTAAACTACGTTAAAAATTAAAAAAGTTAAGCGAGTTCTCAATAATATTTTCCTCAACTTGATCTTAAATTCAAAATTCTTTTAATTTTTTAGGTCACATCCTTCACAGTTCTTCAAATGATCATTGTGAGCAGAAATTGTGTTCAATCAATTTTTACTTACTAATAATCCTTAGAACAAAAAGCTTTTTTTAACTTAAATTTTGAATTTTTTGAATAATAAGCATAAATGTGAGCAGAATGGTCACACCCGTCACAATGGAGTTTTCCATATAAACTTTATAAGTCACCTTTTGCTATTTGTCCTAAAGGAGTCAAAATAAGTTGTCGTAAGACCTAAAGCAATAACAAAGGTTATTTTGCAATAAACTTAAAGAGGTTTATCTTTAAATAGTTTTAAAGAAGCCTAAGAAAGTGTATTTTATTTCCCAGAATAAAATTAATTATAACTATAAAATTTGTTAGTCAGATTTGATTTATCTTCAATAAGAATCACTGTGCCAACGGCCTTGTTTCTTATTTCAGCTATAAAACGAAGTAAAGAGAAAATAGGAGGAAAACAAATATAATGATTTTAATTCTCGAGATGCATATGGTAGATGTTAATTTAGTTGGTTTTTTTAACAACAACAACCCTGCCTCCCTAAGCAACAACTTAAAAAAAAGTAGAAAGTCTCAAAGTTGTTGTTGTTTTTATTTTTACAAGTCTAACTTGTTTTTGTTATTATTTTATTTAGGTTGTTGACATTGTTGAAGTTGCTCGTTTGGTTGTAGTAGTTATTTTATGATTAGGATTATTGCTCTGATTCTAGTTTTACATAAATTCCCTGCCCAACCATTTTGTTATTGTTGCTATAGTTAGTTTTGTTATTGCTTCCAGCGCTATGGCTTTATTAGCCCAGTTTCTTTAATATTGTTGTTTTAGATAGATTTTGTTTTCAACTTCCTTTTCTTAACAAGTATTTAAAGCTATTTTTAACTAAGAAGGTTTCAAAAAATTTGAATTAACTAAAAGTTGATAAATTTTTTGTTTGAGGTTTAAATGATGTAGTTTAAATTTAGAAAAGTAAAAAAAAAATCAGTATTTCTAAAGCCAAATACCAAACACTTTTCGTAAGCTTCACAGTGCTTGACAAAAATTTATAAACATTTTTATCCCAGTAATACACATAATTGGTATCCTTTTAAAAAGAAAGGAAGCATTTCATTCCTAAGCTTAACTTTGTTATAACATAAATAATTAAAATATGTACTTAATAGCAAAATTGCTTTTTGATTAGCAAAGATGAAAAAACACTTTCTAAATGTTTTATAATAGGAAAACTTTAAAAGAGAAAATCAATGGTTTTTTATAAACTCCTTTAATCCCGCCCTGAGATAGTAAAGTGTCCGTTCACTCCAAAAAATTGGTAAAGGGCTAATGTGCTTCTGATAAATTTATTTCATCCATCTGTTTGCACAGTTGGGTGCTAATTTAATTTTTTGATCAACAGTAATACTGACGTAAAATAAAAGGAAGCAAATTGCAGGGTAAATCATAGCTATAATTGGCTTCCTATCCTGGTCATTTTCAGATAAAACGGCTGAAATTGATAAAACTTGATTTTTCCTGTATTAAAAATATCAATGAATTTACTTTTAAAATAAAGAAAAAATTATATAAAATGGTCGAAACATAAATAAGTTAATTTATTTTTTTATTGCGCAGAACCTTGAAATGATCATATCCTTAATAATCAGCTTTTCTTTTTTCACGCCACATTTTAGGAAAAGTTTTTTGTAAAACAAATGAATCAAATGCGAGTTTAAATACTTTAACCTACCGTAGAAACCAAAGAATTAAGCCGGTTATAAAGAATATTTTACACAGCTGGATTTTAAAGTAAAAACTCTCTAAAATTTCAATTTGTAACGTTACCCCCGTCACAGTCTTAGAGTGATCATTGTATGAGAGTTAACTTATCTCGAAGTTAACTAAAGTCTTTCCTTTTTTGTTTTTCAATTAAAAGAGTCACTTTTCTTTTTAATTTAATATTTAAACAATTTTATTAAGACTTTACTTTAATTTAAATAAGATACAATTCTTATTATATTTAAACTTTGTTAAAATTTATTACAATAAATTTTAACTTAAAAAGGTCTCTTTGAAGCGCGGCAGATCGAGAACCAAAAAATTAAGAAGTTATTGCAGCTAGGCAGTTAAAGAACAACTCATAATAATTTGCAAATAATTCAATAACAAGAGCCAAAAATTCCTAACAGTACTGAAATATTTTAACTATGTACATATGTGTGTATATACAATGTTTATTTGTTGCTTTAATACGTGCAATAAATAAACCAGTGTTTTGTTGTTGTATGAATCAATGCAGCAAGCATAGAGAATTAAAGAACTACATAAACATACATATGTACATACATATGTAGTAATTAAAGGGCTACAAAACAAATATGTATATTAAAGCGTAAGTTTCTAAATGGTATGTTCACACTAACCATTGAATTTAAAAACATATGAATTAATTAAGAAAGATAATAGATATTATAAATTAAGATAAATACAAACAATTATAAATGGTTTTGATTAGATTTATTCTCCAACATTCTCCCCCACTAAGGACGACAGTACTTAAACCTCGGAGGAATCATCAGTATCGTTTGGTTTGGAGTTTTAATCGGGGTCTAGGAAGCCATCATGCAGAGCTTTTATGTGCTCATCTAGAAATAATAAATTAGTCAAAGGGTTGTGTTTTTTAAGTAAAATTGGATGTTTTGAACAATAATTCAGGCCAGAATTTTGTATTCTACCACCAACTCTTAGTATTTTAGAGGAATCAAAAAATGGGCATAATTGCGCAACCGCGTTGTTTGTTATAATTTGACCTCTTTTTTGAATTTCATCAAGTTCTTGAGCGAAATCTACCTCTTGCGAAAGCTTTATTAGCCTTAAACGAGCCAACTTGAGTTCTTCGGTTGAAAGAAACCCTGTCATCTTACCGTTACCTTCAGTTTGTGATTTTTTACTATTTTGAGCGTTGTATTTAAATCAAAGTATGTATGCAGTAACGCGAACCAGCTTGCAGAGTGAAGAAAATCGTGTAAGCAATTCAGGATAGGCGCTTACGTCTGTTACAACCGAGTGAAGATTTAAAGTTGGGCTTGTATAAATTTCATCAATTTCATCCAGATTTAGCTTAGGTTGTTTGGGCCAAGATTCGGAAGGTCCAGTGAGCCACTTAGGACCATGCCACCAGAGTTCATGTTCAACTAGTTCATTCGATGATATACCACGCGAAGCGCAGTCAGCAGGATTTTCACGTGTAGATATATATCGCCATTGAGAAGTACGAGATCTGCGTTGAATTTCTGCAACTCTGTTTCCAACGTAAATGGGCCACCTAGATGACTGACCTCGAATCCACGAAAGTACAGTCGTGCTATCAGTCCAATAGTATACATTAGAAATCTCTTGATCAAGAGATGAGATGATTCTATCAACCAATTTAGCTAATAAAGTTGCACCACATAGTTCCATTCGAGGAATTGTTAGGCGTTTTATAGGGCCAACTTTTGTTTTTGCTTGTATTAAATAAACTTTTGGACCTAAATCCGAAATAGTCTTAGCGTACACTACAGCTGCATACGCGAACTTAGACGAGTCAGAGAAACCATGAATTTCAACTTTTAGGCCGCTGCTAGTTCCAATCCAACGAGAAATTTTTATATTTTCAAGATATTTGAGGTTATTACGATACTTTAACCACCTTTTTTCAATGTCGTCAGGCAGACGATCATTCCAGTCAATTCCAAGGAGCCACAAGTTTTGGAATTCAATTTTAGCGAGAATTGTAGTAGGGCAAAGCCAACCCAAAGGGTCATAAAGATTTGCTGAATCCGAGAGCAAACTTCTTTTAGTCACCTCTGACGTATTTTCAAAATTAATTTTAAATGAAAAGCAATCATTTACAGTGTTCCACTCAATACCAAGAGCCTTAACTGTGTTAGGTTGATTAAGTTCGAATGTTTGCAACTTTTCCCTAAACTCCACAGGGATCATATCTAAGAATTCATTCGAGTTTGTTGTCCACTTACGCAAATTAAATTTTCCTTCGCTAAGGAGATTACATAATTGAGTGTGTAATTGGTAAGCCTCTGATACACTATCAGCCCCAGAAATAACGTCATCGACGTAAGTATCTGAATTTAGTACGCTACAAGCTAACGGATATTTGTTCTTTTCATCTGACACTAGTTGTTGTAAAACCCTTATCGAGAGAAAAGGAGCCGGGGTTGTACCATAAGTAACCGTAGCAAGTTTGTAAACCGAAATATCTTCAGAGCTACTATTTCTCCACAAAATTTGTTGAAATTTATGCTGTTCTTGAACCACAAGAATTTGCCTAAACATTTTCTCTAAATCTGCCCGAAAACCAATTTTAAACCGCCTCCACCGATTTATAATTGTAGGCAAGTCATTTTGCAATGCAGGACCCGCTGCCAGTTCCTCGTTCAACGAAGACTGACCAGACCGCTTACAGCTCCCGTCGAAAACAACCCACAATTTAGTAGTAGAACTACTTTCTCTTAAAACACCATGATGGGGCAAAAAAATCCATTTTTATCCAAATCGCGTGGATAAGTGCCAACTTTGGTCATATGTCCAAGATTTTCATACTCCTTCATAAAATCTGTGTAAAGTTTGCCAAAGTTTTTATTTATTTTACATTTCGATTCAACATTTTTCAAACGAGAAAGAGCTGCATAGTCCGTATGAGCGAATACTGGAAGTGGAAGACCCTTGAGAAGCGATTTAAATGGCAGCGACACGGTATAACGACCAGACGAATCACGAGAAGTCGTGTTTTTAAAATGTTGTTCACACAGGATTTCTTCTTCAGTTAAAACCCTCTTTTTTAAAAGTTCTTCTTGTTCCCAAAACAACTGCAACTGCTTGTCTAGGGAGCAAACATTTACCGTAATAGTATGCTGATAAGAATTATCACGAGTAGGGCCAGAAACTATCCACCCGAAATGTGTTAGTTGCAAGAACAAACTATCATCAAATTTATGTTGCTGAGGTAGCACGATATCTCCATAAACGTCTCCTCCTAATAAAAGGTCTATCTCACCAGGTTTTGAAAAATGTGGATCAGCTAATGGGAATTTCTTTAAATCAGGTAAAAGTTTTTCATTTATACCCATAGGTTGATATCCCGTTATTTTTGGTAGAACTAGAGCCTCACAATCAATTTTAAAGTTAGTTTTAGTTCTTGAGAAAATAGAAAACTTAGCGCAATTATGTGAAACCGTAGGCTTAGCTCCACCTACTCCACTTATTTCAACAAACGTCCTTTTGTAGAATAAGTTTAAGGTATCTACCGCCTTTTTAGTGATAAATGTGGCCTGAGCACATTGATCAAGAAGAGCTCGTAAAACAAACTCGCCCTGAGAGGTTTTTAGCACCACACGTATCGTAGCAAGAAGAACTTGAGGCCTTTTGTTACTACTATATATTTTACTATTATCAACTACATGAGCATTTACGTTCTCAAGCACTTGAGAAGATGAGGAGGGTTGCGGTGGCATAACAGGTTCAGGAGCTACAGTTTCAGATGAACGGTTAGTGAAATACTCATTATGAACAGTAGTATGGTGATTTTGTTGACAGACTTGACAACGAGAAGTTACATGGCATTTGTTACTAAAATGACCTGGGGTTAAACAATTTCTACATATGCGCTTTGAATTCAACAAATCTCTTTTTTCAGCAGATGCTAGGGCAGAAAATTTGAAACACTTTACGAGAAGGTGACGCTTATTGCAGCAAGGGCAGTTGGAGTCACTATTGGTAGACACAGCATTTGCATAACGTCGAAAATTAGTTTTTCTTTTATTTTGTTGTTGTGGGATCCTTGACTTCGAAAAGGACACACTAAGACTTGAACCAGGCTGGTCAGAAATAGTCTCTAAGGTACGAAAAGTCGCCTCCAAAAATCTAAACAAATCGTCAAGTGGAGGGATCTCAGTTGACGCTTTGAGCGATTGCTCCCATTCTTTACGCGTCTGAACATCTAGCTTATTTACCGTCATATATATAAGCATAGCATGTTCACCTTCGGTATTTATCCCTAAAGTACGAAGTAGGGCAATACTAGTACGGGTTGTATCTAAAACCGTTTGAATGCTTTCTGAAGAGCCATCAGAAGCAGGAATTGAAAATAGTTTTTTAAAAATAGTATCAACAATTTTCCTTTTATTATGATATCTATTTTGAAGTGCGGTCCATGCTAAAGCATAGCTTGAATCCGTTGCTGGATATTCATTCACAATATCCAACGGGGTTCCTTTACAAGAACTTTTCAGAAAACAGAATTTTTGAACATCAGTAAGACCAGGGTTATTATGAACTAGTGAAACGAACATGTCCTGATACGACATCCAAGTTAAATAGTCACCAGTGAAAACTGGCAGATCAATTTTCGGTAAGCGAGCCTGAACCGAAAAGGTTTCATTTCGAGAATTAGAGGGACCAGCAAACGTACTGGATTGAATTTCAGGAGAACGAGAACCAGAATTCATTAAATCAAGCAACTGGCTTTTTAGAGTAAAAAATTCATCTTGAAATTGAAAGTAAAGATCTTCTTCGAAATACGGAATATTTTCTACATTTAAAGTATTTTCACGGACCACGGAACACAACTCGGTATTTCCGTTTTTAAATTGCAAAAAATGTGATTCTATTTCATCTAGAACCGATTGTGCAAACCCACAAGTTTTATTTTGCTTTAAATCATATAATCTTGCAGTTCGCTTGAAGTTTAGAAACAAATCTTTTTGCTGCTCAATAAGATGGTGAATTTCCGCCATTTTGTTCAAAACTTTTATTTAATTTCACACTTTTAATTTTTATAATAAAATTTCATGCATACATACAGTTTTCCAGAAAACCACAAATTCCAGTAACAGTAACGCAGAGTTCACAACCTTACTTATTTTGTTGCACCAAGTTTCGCTATCCTCAAAGAGCACACACAATTAATTTCCACAAGAAAACACTTCAAAGTAGTCCAAGTTGATTGACTGATTCACAATTCACTTTTCCCTGGTCCCGGGTTTCGGCACCAAATAATGTATGAGAGTTAACTTATCTCGAAGTTAACTAAAGTCTTTCCTTTTTTGTTTTTCAATTAAAAGAGTCACTTTTCTTTTTAATTTAATATTTAAACAATTTTATTAAGACTTTACTTTAATTTAAATAAGATACAATTCTTATTATATTTAAACTTTGTTAAAATTTATTACAATAAATTTTAACTTAAAAAGGTCTCTTTGCAGCGCGGCAGATCGAGAACCAAAAAATTAAGAAGTTATTGCAGCTAGGCAGTTAAAGAACAACTCATAATAATTTGCAAATATTTCAATAACAAGAGCCAAAAATTCCTAACAGTACTGAAATATTTTAACTATGTACATATGTGTGTATATACAATGTTTATTTGTTGCTTTAATACGTGCAATAAATAAACCAGTGTTTTGTTGTTGTATGAATCAATGCAGCAAGCATAGAGAATTAAAGAACTACATAAACATACATATGTACATACATATGTAGTAATTAAAGGGCTACAAAACAAATATGTATATTAAAGCGTAAGTTTCTAAATGGTATGTTCACACTAACCATTGAATTTAAAAACATATGAATTAATTAAGAAAGATAATAGATATTATAAATTAAGATAAATACAAACAATTATAAATGGTTTTGATTAGATTTATTCTCCAACAATCATTGTGACTAAAAATTATGCTCTTGAAGTGTCTTCTTACAACTTATCGCTTAAAAACACACTTAACCATACCTTAAAATCACAGCAATTTTCAAACCAAAATTATTATTTATTTAAGCTATAAGCCAAAGTGTGTGAAAACTGGGCACACCCGTCACAATTATATTGGTTTTTAATTATAAAATTTATTGCAAATACAAGCAATGATATAGGGTGTCTGGTGGCAGATTTTTATTTTCAAACTTAAAAAAAACATAATATTTGACACAGAGTTTTATTAAGTGCATTGAACAATAGAATGGAAATGAGAACTTTAATTTTTAAGAAGCACGATATTATAACAAAACCTTGTGTTCTGCGCCATACGCTGCAATGAGTTTGTTTCAAATAAGCTGATTTCTCAACAAATACTTTCCTTTAAAGGCAGAAAAGATTGAAGATTGTCATTAAAAGCTCTTTTTTGGAGGTAGCTCTAAAAAATCCATTGGAGTTAAATTGGGCGATTTTGGTGGCCATTAGATGCCCCTTAAACGACTGATCAGTTTTTGGGGAAATTTTCCCGAAGCAAATTTATCGAAACTATGGCTGTATGTGCAGTGAAACTATCTAATTGAAACTACGTGTGTAAAAAGTACGATAAATAAGCCTTGAAATTTTTCTAAAAAATGGTCCAATTATCTAATGCGTAAATAAAGCGCACCAAACAATTACGCTGGGGTAATGCAAGAGGTTTTGATCTCTCAGGCGAGGGTTATGTGATTATGAAGACCAGTTTTGCTTATAAAGGTGGCCGTTTAACTGAAAACGATACTCGTCACTCCACAGAATGGGATTTACAGTGCAAAAACGCTTCAATATTATTTCTTCAATATATTTAAGTAAATCAGAGTAACTTTTTTGCAGCTTTTAAACGATTTCTATTTTTAGCTCATGAAACTTCAAATCTTTTTTATTAAATTTTATTAATAATCTCTCTTGGAAGTCCATTTGCGGCTGCTGTTTTTCGTATGAAAAATCGCGGATTTTTACGTAGGCTTCTCTAGACCAGTTCTATTGTTTTCGGGAGTCCCTGAAGATCAAATTGGCTTTAAACGTGGCACATTCAGAGCCGAAGCAGATGCGTGTAAACTGTGCACCCACGAACAAATTAAACTTGCACTTGGTGCATCACGTGTTCGCCGAGTACCGAACTTAGAACAAAATTGTCGACGAGCAATTATGTAAGAATAATTACTCCTAAAAAATGTTTTCAGAGCGAACGCGCGATGCTCACTCGACCACTGCGACATCATGACTGACAAATCCGCACAATCGGTAATTTCAACAGTGCCACCCTCCCTTCGCCCCATTTATTACTTTTTTGAAATAATCGTATTAAAAATATAAATTTGCACCAGACACCCTGTAATTAGATAATATGTTCATACAAGTGCGTAGGCTAAAGCCAGGATTTGCCACAACTAAACTAGTCTCCCTTATTTTACTAAATTCAATTTTCTATTGTTCATTTTGGTTAAAAAAATATGAAACAACTTTTTCTTCTCTGGATTGCTGTGGTCACTAAAAAACGAGTACTTTTTTTCGATACGAGTACCTTCTACCAATACCTACTTCTTAGTCGCTTGTAAAGTATCGATAGCAAAAGTACTTGGTTTCATAGAAAATTAATCGAGTACTTACTGATATTAATTCATATCGTTTCACTCCTGGTGTGTATTAATATTGGCCATGGTTTGAAGAGGTTTCATTACAGTTTTTTTTTTAAATTGTTCTACAAGGTTCTTGCATAAAATCCTCTTTATTGATTTAAGTTAAATATATTTTATTTTTTATCGAAATCAAATCCATAGCAAATTTATGCAAATCAATACAATATTGAATCTAACAATACAAAAAAGTATGAAAAGACAGAGAAATTTAATTAAAAAAAATATTTATTTAAATATTATCACATAATTTAAATACGAAAGAAAGAAGAGAAGCAAATAAAAATTTATCTTATTTTCTTTTTGAGGTCAAAAAGAAAAGAAAGAGGAAATATTTTTTTTTTATTATTATATTTTTTTTGTAGCGCTCATATCTCACGTAGTTTGACCACTATCTTATCAAATTTGTGTTTGATAAATTTAAGCTAAATTTTTTTATCTTCTTTCTAAATAAAATGTCATAAAAGTTTGTCACGTTCTTAGAGAAGAAAAAGAAGAGATTCTTAGAGCAAAAGTTATAAACATTTTTTGTAATTTTTTTTTTCAAAAATGTTGTTAAACTTCTCCATTGGCAGAGAATAAAAATCTTAAAACAAACTTTTCAAAAAATATGGTTTTGCTTGTTAAAGCTTAACTTCATTTATATATTTTTTACTTTATATTGAAACACAAAAATCAAAAACGTTAAACATATTGAACACAGTTTATAAAATAAACAAAAAAGTTTAAAATTAAAACTGAACTCTGATGCTGACGTAATAAATTAAGATATTATGCACCATAAGCCAAAGGCCACAAAAACCGCTTAAAGAAGAAACTCTTCTTTGCCCTCAAATTTAAAATTAATTATAATGCCCTAGATATTTTATAGAACTGTGGCATGGATTGCAAAAATTAAACTTTTTAAACTTTTAAAAATAACCTAATAAACCTTAAATAATTTTTTTTACAACAAATCCTTAAAATTTAACAAACATTTAATACAATTTTTTTGTATTTTTTTAAATTTCATTTAGGAACTCTAAAAATTTAAATACGTTATTTTGTCATTAAATAATGCTTGTTTGTTATTACTTATGTTCGCAAAAAACATATTTTTTTTACCTAGACCACTAATAGCTTTGTGGTATTTGTGTATTTGTGGCTTATTTATAGCAATATTTTACTTAAAATTACAATTTTTCCTATTGATTTTAAATTAAATTTTGTACGAAAAAAAGAAAAGACAAACCAACAAAGTCCAAAATCATTCGTTAGGTACTTTTGACCACTTTTTATACATAAAGCATAGCAGAGAATATTAAAGAATGTAAACTTTTGCTAATAAACATGTTACATTTGAATTGTTAAGAATTAATATTTAAAATTTTCGTGTTATTTTCTTGGGAATAGCAGATTTTGGGTATCGTAATGAAGGATAACTTAGGTTGTCCATAAAAAAGGGAAATATCATGGTACTTTGATTGTGATTGGTGTATTGTATTGCAAATAGGGAGGAACAAGTTTACCTTGACAACATTACATCTTGTCATCTTATTATTCTGTTATATATGCTTGATTACAAAAATATGTTTATTCTACTGCTGGTTTTAAACGTGGCATGAAGGTAGAATTTTATATGTTTACGCGTCTAAAAATCCGGGTCCAGAATCATATTACCAGTATCCCGACGGCTAGCTGGGAAAACAAAATCTTCATGTCCTCTGACTTTGTTTCTTTAGGGATATTTATTTAGGGAATATTAAATTTTCAATATTTATAGTCTAGGCGGCGCGTAACAAAGTAAAGATGAAATTGTCAAACTTCATCAAAGAAAAACTGTTTGAAATATATGACATTAAATTTGTTTTAATGTCATCGGAAATGGCCTGCTCCCTTTCTTCAACATGTTGGATTTTTTTTAAAGAACTTAAGCCAATTAAATCGAAATCGTTCATGTGAAATTTGGAAATCATAGTTGCACTAATACGTTTTTAAATACCCTTTAATTGCAAGGGGTTTGAACAGCCCTTGTTTCAACCCTCTTCTTTTTCATCTTATCAAAGCTGTAGATAAAACAGTTAAATAGCGTCCCATTTTTGCACTCTTCTAAATTTGTAGAAAAATTAAAAAAAAAGTATTTTAACCCTAAATAATAACCAAATTTAATGAACTAATTGTAGGTACTTAAAATCGAACCTGACTAATATTTCCAAAAATAGCAAAAGAAAATAATAAGAGAAAGGGAAAAATAAACAAAAAGAAAATTCATTGAATATAAGAAAAAAAAAGAAAAAAATACTATTGATTATTAAAGTAATTCATGATAACAAAAAAAAAAATCAAAAGAAGAGATCAATTAATTCACTCGTTAACAAGTAAAGTTTTACAACCCCGAATATGTGTCAATAAGAAATGTAATAAATAAGAAGAAATTTACATTATTTGTTCTTGTATTGTTTATACTGAATGAAACGACTGAATTGAAATAATATGTTTTATAATATCAAAGCAGAGAATAATGATAAATTATTATTGATAAATGACGAAAGTGATAAACTTACAGGATTGGTGTTGTTGTTTGTAATAGCCGCTCAGTTCCTTAGTTGGGCCCAGCACGGGAATGGAACGAAAATTTCTATATCTGGGAAAGAATATTATATAAGTCTCTACTTAAGATAAAAAAAAAACTTTAAAGAATAAAACGTTAGGGTTAGCGAACCAAATATTTTTTTCTTTTTTTTTTAATTAATTTAGGATATAAGTTTAAACCAATTTAAATTTACACTATTTTTAATTTTCAAACGATTTACGATCACGACGTTATGTAATAGCGAAATCGAGGAAGAAAATTAATAAATCTAGGTTAAGTTAGGAATAATTTTTAATATATTATTTCAAAAAAAAAAAGGAAAAAGATAAATGTTTAATAGTTACGTCACGTTTCGGTTCAGTGACTCTCTAGTATGAATTTTGGCTACAAGGCCAGGACCACATGGATTCCTTGCCCTGTACAACTTTTCATCAGGTTGGGTGAGGATAATATTACTATCTTAACACCTTTACGTAATCTTATAAAAGAGCGTCGAGTTGTAAATTTAGTGCCTCTTTTGATTTCCAATGAATACTAAGTTCAGTAGATTTCATGAGAGGTGAAGGGAGAGCAATTCAGCACCACGTGGTGACAATCACCAAATTCCTAAGGGAGCACATGCACATATATTACGAATGCATTAAATAGTTTCCTAATTATATTTACCTTTCTTGTCAATCAATTTCAGAAAGGTTGAGATTTAAACCAAAATTTTTAAACTTTTCCACTTAAATTTGACTTTTCTGTCCAAACTTTTTTTTCTTCTTTCTTTTTCTACACTTGTATTTTTTTTTTCTCTTATTATTATTTTAAATTAGGCAACTGATCTTTTCGGCTTTTCATAAGAAAATGAATGTATAAGGCACATTCTTCATTGTAGTTACATGTTTGTACTTATGTACAAAAAAAAATATTAAACGGAATTCACATTCCTTTAAAACCGATTCTTTTTTTTTCTCAATATAATTGGCAGCTACAGGCAAAATAACAAAACCTAAATACACGTAATATGCCACTCGCTCACTACCTCTCCCTATATACAATTCCACAGGTATATTTATATATTTATCGAATGTAAAATTGCAAGTAGAAGTTAGAGTTTTCAGCATTAGATACGAAAAAGACTAATACACTCATTAAACAAACAAAAATTAGGGATCTTTAAAAGATGGTAGATTTTTTTTTTCATTTCACTCAAAATCGCAACAATTTAAAATCTACATAATAGGTTAGTCAAGGCCACAAACATTTAAATCTCACTACAGGTACCTTTACCTGACAGATTAAGTATTATGAAAGCAATAAATAAATATATAAATAAAAAAATAAATAAATAAAATGAAAGTTTGTTTGTGTATAAAATCCCTTAGAGTCAAAACTTTGTTGTAAAAAAGTGGGTGGCTTTCCGCCTACAACCATAAATCCCTTTGTACTTGTTATGAACACGGTTTGAGGTAGCCTCTAGATGAAAAAATAAGCGATTTCGTATTAGTTCGCTGTAGAGGTTCTATTGTCAGAAAGTGCTCTGATTAGAATTTAAGAGAACGCATGGGAGCCATTGCAAACCACTAGCGGTCAGTCGGTTGGGTGGGTTCCTGTCCTCATTAAATTCGATTGACAATATCTATAACGTTCAACATAAATGTTATTATAGACTCCCGGGAATAGAAAAGTTGATCAAAGTACATAAAAACGAGATATTAACAGAACCCTTATTATGATCAACGAAGATCTGAAAAAAAAAGTCAACCATACCAAGCATTGGGATCTATCAAAGTTGTTATCCGATAGATCTGCGCGTCTGTACCCTCCCTACCTTTGATTTTAGTTGCGCAATTATATTAACTAAAATCCCACAAACGTACCTACCACTTTCGCATACACTTTACATCGTAAGAATTAATAGAAAACTACTCTTCCATAGTACTAAACTATTTATTAAACCAATAAAAGTTAATATGTTTCTTTTTTCATTATTCGATAAATCACTTGACTACAATACACATAATATATATACAATAATATTGAACTTTTAATTTTTTCTTACTTTTACGTTATTTTTTATTATATTTTTATTAAAAAAAAACGAAAAGAAAGTATTGGGTTTTTTTAAGTTAATAAACAAATTATATTGAGAGAACAAGTAAGCATGGAATACTTTCGGACCGACAATAGAGTGAACAATAATCAACATATGTTAACAACAGATAATGTTGACAAAAAAACAAATGAGAACATGATATATCGTTTACAGCAATATTTTTTTTACAACATGTTGCGATACATGTTTTAAGTTTATATCACTGATAAATCTTATTGATTATAATAATTGATTTTAAATAAGTAATAGATACAATGTTGTTATCACTCACCGATAAAATAATGTTGAGAGCAGCTGTTGATGAGGCCTCTTCAATTGCTGGTTCTTAACGGGTACATTAATAGATATGTATGTACTCCAGAATATGGGATGAAAAAAATGAAATTAAGGTACCATGCAAACATACATAGATAAATATACTTAGTCTAAATAAAAAGTAAACAATTAGTATTATTTAACGAATTAGGAACATAAAATTACTAATGCCTTCTTTGTAAAGGGTTTCAAGAATTTACTTTTATTTTGTTTTCTTGTTAATTACAAGGGTTTTAAATAATTTTTAGCTTAACTTTTTTTTTATACTTATTACAAACACTAATTCTTCTCGATTGTATATTACTTTGTTGTTATAGTAAGTATAACAGCAGATCTAGGCATTAGGAATTTTATGTTTAAAGGTAATAAAAATAGATTTATAACAATTATATCTTCAAAATTTTATATGATTACAAATACACTTTGTTGCTCCTGTTAGTTGTTGCTCCAGGAGGGTTCTGGCCGATGAACAATGGGGTATGTAGATTTTTGGTCTTTGGGTTGTTGGGGCTGGAGACCTATAGGTATGTTGTTGCTCGTTTTTTCCCTTTTCAATAGTTTGGCGTTCCTAGCACAAGATCACTATGCTCATTGCTTATCAAAAACTAGCACTTTGGAGTCAAATTTTCTTTAATTTTAATTGTTTGCACTTGTGTTCACTTCTTTTCTTTGCTTCTAATTTTTTTCTTTGATGAGAGTGTACAACCATGTGTTGAAGCAATGATAAAACAAATATAAGTATTGATCTTTGTAATCAAGTGGATAGACAACCAGCAAAAAAAACACACAGTAGTGGCTCAAATAATGAGTCCACTACTGGATAACAATTGTTTTATGTAGGACGAATTAATTTCCTAACAACACAAATAAATAATAAAATTTTAATTACTTTAACCGCATGGCTTATGTAAAAAATTTTTTTTTTTTTTTTAAGTGAATTTACCTTTGTTGGGCTTGTAGGGTTAGGATGAATTTGTGGTAAAAACAAATGCGGCACAAGCAGGATGTGGCTTTTAGTTAACCAATAAAATAGGTTAATGCTCGTTGGAGTGCTTTTGAGAGAAAACACTATTCTTTAGAGCAAATATTCCCTTTAGGAAAGAATCCGATTTTCCACGCCTCACTACAAATCACAACTAGTTATTTTGCTCTAAAGACAATTCCCAACTTTTATTAACACTAATTTTGTTACCTTTTTGTGTTGGCTTTATTGAAATCACAAGACTTGTATTTTTCTTTTTTTAATTGTTTTACTATAGTTCTTGGATTTTTATTAAAGGAGAGAAAACGAACGATGTGAACTGGTTTACAGTCGGCCAGAAAAGAATGATGTCTACCGGAACTTGCTTTGAGTAGACCTCCGTTCACATGGTTTAATCTAAGCAAGTGATTGAAAACCATTCAAGCAAATGTTTGAACAATTTGTTGAACTATATATCCAACCCTGATCTGACAATCACCAGTAATGGCATGATCAAATTTATGTCCATTATACAAATGCGTGAAAGAAATATTACCAAAAACTAATTGAAGATATCAACAGTACAATGCAACAACTTAGAAAATTCTTCTTTTCTGTTTCTTCTTCTGATTTACATGATCAACAATTTATTATTTGCAACATCTAATTCCATTCTGTTAATATCAGTTACCACTGTTCAATCGTATAACATGGAAACAAACATTTATTAGGAGCAGCAAATGTTCATATGAACAAAGGCAAACTCTTACTTCTGTTAATTTGAAGCAATGTATAAATAAAGCTACTTAAAAGAGAAATATGTATACTTTCAAATTTTATAAAATAATTTATAAATACCATATCTTTTAAATACCTTAAAGAAACAACTTAGTTCTTATTGCGTGAGATATTTTGCACCATAATACGTATAAACTTAAATAAAAAAACTCTCTAATATAATAAAATATAAAAAAAATTGAAATACTTCTAAGTAACGATCTCTGTTTGACGAACTGATTAAAACAATTTTGTAAAGGTTTTCTTAATGTCAAATTGTACATTACATACTGGAGTTTCTACTAAACCGACTATTTTGAAAATTGTAACGTTCGTACAAGGTGCCTAACGTCATTATTTTTTAGGCAAACAAGTCACAGGGGCCACGACAAAAAAAATATCAATACGCGATCGATTTTAATGAAACTTTGTTCATATATAGGGTGACCATAGGGTGTAATGTATTCTTGTAAAGAAAATATTTGATTCAGGAAATAAATTCTCCAAAAATTTTTAATAATTTTTGGGGAGCTGTCGATCGATTCAAAACAAGATTAATAATACTAAAATAATTTTAATTAACCTTTTGCTGCTAAAAAAATATCTAAAACTAAAATTTCAAATTATCTTGAAAAATCAGTACAATCAGTACATTTCTGTACACAAGTTTTAAATCAGTACACCAAGTGGGAAATCGGTACGTGTACTGATGAAATCACCATATTAATATATATAAACCCCTTCTACAAAAATGTATTTTTAATTCTAGTGCTTTTCCAGCACCGATTTTGTTAAAAATTTGTTTGTGCGTACAAGGTCTCACACGTCCAGCTTTTGAAGGCTGCAAAAATAGAGGGGCCATGCCCATAAAACTGAAATCTAAATGCAGGTATTTCCGCCTCACCAATATAAATTTAACTTTGTTCGCATATTAACCACTTAAATAATAAGAAGAGTAGGCAATATATGGATATTTTTTGCGCCTCACATACCAGGTTTTTAACAATATTATTATTGGCTTTGGGAAGCATTTTAAAAAGGAATAAAAGGCCATTTAAAACAACTATTTTAACCATAAAAGTGTTTGCAAGTGGATAACTTATATACGATACGATATTATTTTTAATTTGTTTAAAATCTAGCAGCAAAAAAATATTTCTTTCTCAAATAAATTGAAACTATATTACTATTAATACAGGGGGTGTTAGCGACACTCTTTTTTATATATTAATGGTTTCGTTGCCCAATCTCTAGCTTAAGTCTTCATAAGATGACTGGAAGGTTCTTCAAACTTGCTTTTAAAACACCACCAATAACATTCTTTTCTAAAATTTCGATTCGCATTTTTTTACATTTAAACCTTTTGTTCATAAACTAGTTAAAACCCTTTTTTTTTAATTTCGACACACATTTGCTATTTTTTATTCACTAGGGCGTTTTTTTGTATTAAGAAATTTTATGTTCTTATTTAGACCAAAGCATGTTTTAATGTTTTTTGTTTTTATTTTTTTTTTTTGTAATTTTTCTAGACACTTCCGTTCTCCTTTTTCTAGGAGTTATATTATGCAAATTTGTAATGTATACATACATATGTACATATATATGTGTATGTATGTAAGTATATTAAAAAATTGGAGTTTCCTTAAAGTTTTGACTACGTTCTAAAACTGTGTACATGACTAGCGTCTAGCTGTATGTTTAGCTAAAAAAATAAATGAATAAATGCAAGCAAGACAAGCTAGAAGTAAATGTTGTTAAAAAACTGTTATATATTTTGCTGCAAAACTTTCTATGTTTTGGCAGTTTGTGTTTGTATAAGTTTGCGTATAATAAGTAAGTGTTTGTATGTGTTTTGTAAATATGAAACTAAAATTCGTAAGCAAATTTCAGTTCATTCCCCTTAAACACACACCAACAAGTAAGAGCGTAAACAAGCTGTTAAAAATTAGTGCATGCTTTTATGGGCCTTAGTAAAACGCGGAAATGTTATCTTCCAAAATTTTTAGGTTTCCCTTTAAAGTTTTTAAGAAAAAAGCCTTTAGTTAAAAAGATAGTATTTTATTTTCCTGAATTATTTTAAATAAAAATTAGGAAAAAAAGTGCAAGGAAAAATTATTAACCAAATTATATTTGAATGCCCCAAAATCGTCTAAAAAAGAACTTGCTTAAGAAAAATAAATTTAAGAAACCTATTTTGAAAGGTATTTAAAATCTCAAAAGTATAAGCAGCTTAAATTAACATTTTTCATAAACTCTTTACTACTAAAGTGTTTACTATGAGAAAATAAACCTTATATTTCCTAGGGCCAATGAAAAATTTATTATACTAAAATATTTTTTAGATTTTAAGGTCTCTTTTCTATCCAGCCAGTTTTGTATCGGCTAACAGAAGTTTTTTAAAGTCGTCTGTTGAACAACATAATGCGTGTCCTATCTTATTCCACTTGCGTTGTATTATTTCAATTACTATAGGAGCTAAATAAGTTACCACAGGTGCGCGTTGCTTGTTGTGATAAGATAAAATATTTTCAATATTTTTCTTTGGGGTAACGGTTGCTAAATATTTGCAATGTATTATCACCTTGGCAAACCACACTACAAGTATTGCCTGCATATAAAAAGCTTACCCTCAAGCTAAAAGGCCTATTTAAATTGCCCAAAATATATAGCCAGCAAACTGGAAAACTGTAAAACCTTTGTTTAAAAATAACTTGGCTTGTTCCGGTGGCGAATTTGCAGCACTATATGCAGGATCTTGTATGAAAACAAGAAGTAGTGATTCTATCGTTATGTGGTTTCAGTCGACAAGAAAGTTTGTAGCCAGCGCTTGATTTAGCTGAATATTTTCTTTCTTTTTAAGTGGATTCTAAACATTAAGATTAATTTTTTTTAATATTTTTCAAAACACATATTTTTTGAAAAAATATATTATAACAAAACTGGCTTTTTTTATTTTGATATTAGTTCTTCATTAATTATAAATAAAATAAAACACGTGAAAATGGTTAAATTTATCGCTTTTAATAAAATGTTATAAAGTTTGATCCAGTAATTAGTTTTTTAATAAATACTTTCATCATGTAAAAGCACTTTTACGATGTCAAAAAAAAAAACAAATGAGTAAGCCATCAACAAATTTTAAATAATATTAAATTAATTTATTTTTTTCTCGCGATTTTTTGCTGTGAAGACTTAAAAGGCACAAATTCAACAAGGTTATTTTAACACTTTAATTACGGTAGAAAATCCGCTTTTCTAAACAAAAATAATAAATGTTTTTTTAAATAAAGAATAATATGTTATAACATATTTTCCCGAATATTGTATTGTAGGATAAAAGATTACCGGGATTTTGGAAAATTTTATAAATTTGTTAGCAAGACTCTAGATACATCGTTGTAGGAGGGTAACGTGTACTTAAAAAGTGGCTAAGTTAAAGAGTTTTATTGTCCGTAGAAAGTACTTCACATTTTTTTTAAATGAGTACTTTGTTTTTTAGATAAAATTTTTTAAACAATATTGTAACAAATCCTTATAACTTTGTTATCCGATTTTTATGTCAAACAAACAGAAAACAAAAAAATAAAATTATTTACATATTTATACATATATACATACATATATAAAATAGCATTAATATTTATATTGAAAAGTCTTCGCATTTTTTTTAAATATTTTTTGTTTAAAAATTGTTTAATTAAAATTGTTTATCTAATTCTACAATTCTGTTTACATAAATTTTCGTGTATTATTATTTAAAATATTTAAAAATCTTAACCTGGATTTTCGGCACTACGTTTCTGGTTTTCTTTAAACATGTTTTGTCCTTTCTATTAAATTTATAAGGTGTGCGCTAGAATTCTTAGAACGTAAGCAAGGAAAATAATCTTTAAAATGTTAACGACACATAATTATTTAAGCTAAACTTACACCACCCAAACTCTCATCTGAGTTGAGTGTCAAAAAAATAAGGTAAGATTTCAACGAGTGTCTAAAACAATTTATTTTGCTTTCTTGTATTATTACATTATGTCTAAGAAATTAATTTTAGTTTACTAATTATAAAAGTTGTTAAAATGGTATAAAGTGTATGGCAATACAACAACAAGAATTAAGTCCGGTAACCTCTTAAAACTTATCTTTAAAATTTAGACGTTAAATAGTTTGAAAATAGAATACGTTCTATTTTCAACTAAGATCAGAGTAAAAAATTAGCAAATTTATACAGACATGTAATTACACTATATAAATGAGTCTTATCTGTAAAACTCAGATGATAACTCAGGTAGTGTAAATATATCTCAAAACCTCTGGATAAATTATAAAATTTTTTTATACATTTAACTACTTCCGATTAATGGCTTTTGACATATTTTTTGGTTAAAAGTGAAGTAATAGCAAAAAACAACCTAACATAAATGAGAAAAAAGAACGACGCTTTAAGGAATTTGCAAAAATTTTTTTAAGAATTTTAAGTAAAAAGCAACAAGTCGGTGGCAATAAATACATCAATTTTTTCAAGTACTTACTTGAGTGTAATATCTGTTTTTATTTCTATTAAAAATAATTGCAGTTACCGTGAACGTAAAAATTAATAAAAATAAAAAAAAAAGTCTAAACAAACGCATAACAAATCTATTCTTAAGCTCCTTTTATTGTAAGTAGTTTTTGTTTTGAGTTTTGTTAAAGCATGACATTCTTTGTTATTGGTTTTTAGCAGATGTTGTTGACAGCCAATATGTAATTTAGAATTCAGTTAAAATGTTACTATATTGCACATTCATCTAGGGCTATTCTTTAAAAAAAAAGGCAATTGAAAAGATATTGGTTACAAATGAAATTACTTTTGTCAGTTATAAAATTAATTTTACGTATAAAGTTTAGAGGGTTTGTAGCACTATTGCCGTCCATTACAAAATAATTTTTAAATTTTTATTTTAGAAATAGCAATTCTATAAAAAATGACAGAATATCTTCCAAAATAACAAAAAAAATATATATTCTGTTAATTCCCTTAATAATTTCAAAACTATAGATAGAATTGTAAAGTGGGATAAATAATTTTATTAAAATTAAATGCCTTTTATTTGCAATGAAAAGACTTATGCTATTAGACAAATATTACTTTTGAGATCTCGTTTTTTTTGTTTGGCATGAAAATCAGTTTTATGTTTTACTTTTATTTTATACATAATTAGGGTAATTACAAGGTAGTCAAAAAGTCATATGTCTTAAAAAATAAGACGAAAAAATACTACTATTGTGAGTATCCGCTCATAATAAAGTGTGCTATTTAAAATTTCAATCAGCTGCTGCAGAAAACAGAAAAATAAGTAATTTCAAAAATATTTTAAAACTAATGAATGCGACTTGTTAATTATATCAACCGCTTCACTAAAGAGTTTCGGCCGCCCAGCCCAGGTTTCTACTGTTTATGACAAAACAATCAACAATCAGTTCAAAAAGTCTTATTAATATATAACTTTTTTCTTTTAAGCACAACAAAAATTTTTTTAAACTATTGTAACATATTAAAACTTGAAGACAATATGACTTGATATCATACCGTTTGAATACCCCAATTGAATATTTGTTAAAACTAAACACTTACAATTCAATTTTTTTTTGTAGTTGCCGTAGCTGGAACTAAGACCTGGTGCTCTCCGAACTTTAATAGCAGCTGTCGTTTTAAAGTCATAGAAATGCAAGGTTTACTATTTAAGACTTTATTTTCGTTACTACTTGTTTTTTTTTAAACTTTAATGCAAGTTTTATCTAGACTTAACAACGGTCTGTGTTGGCAATAGTTTTCAGATTATTACTTATTTTTTTCCAGTAAAGATTTTTGATAAAATCCTTAGTTCTAGCAAATTGTGTTATTTACGACTTGTCATTTATTTTCTTTTGTATATATGCACATCGTTAGGGGTCTTAACTTAAGGGCAAATATAGTTTTGCTTACATATGCTTTTCTATTTTCCATCTCTTCTAATTAACACAATTAAGTTTTCTTTTATTTAATTACTTTACTACATTTACACCTCACAAATTAAGCCACTTTTCACTTTGCATACATAAGTATTTTCGGCATTAAGTAATAATGCTAACGGTTTATATATTTTCTTTAATTTTTCTTCTTTCTTTTGTTTTCTAAGTCAGACTAATTTGTATGTTTGACTTGATTTATATGCTTAGTATTTTTTCATATAATATTATTTGCCATATTTTTACCAAAACCTAATGAAGTATAATATTGTTAAGCACTAATTTTTTTCCTGCAAATTAACAGTATTTAAAATCTCAATATTTTTGTTAAACACTGCTTCTTTTGTTTTTAACTTTTTTGGTTTTTAACACAACTACTCTTCTATTTTTATCAAAACAATAAAAATCATATGAAACCAATATGTAACCAATAAATGCTTTTAGCCTTCTGTCTATGTGCTTGTATTTAAACGTTAAATTACTTCAACTACCACAAAAACAATGTGTTCTGCTGCTTTAAATATTTCATTTGGCTTTCAGCGTTGTTGGGAAGAATTAAATTTTTCTCTTAAAGTGGTCAGTCTGAGTTCTTTATATAATATAACATCTATAGCACTCTAATTTTATTTAAAAATCTGTGGATTTTCCTTTAATTACTTAATGTGTTCTCACATGATGATAGACATAATCTAGCTTATTTTGGTTTTTCTTTAATTGGCATTTTTTTCATTTATTTGCTATTTTGTTGACAAGATTTTCAATGTTTCAAATAGGGTGTCTGGTGACAGACTACTATTTTTAAACTTAAATAAAAAACGTAATGATTGACACAAGGTTTGATTATGCCCTTAAACGATGGAACTGAAATGAAAATTATATTTTTTAAAGAGTGTGATATCCAGATGTCTTTTGTCGAGTTAAAAAAAAACTGTTTAGAACAGAGCCTTGTATTTTGAGCCACACGCTAAATTAAACTTGGGTTAATTCAGCTGATGTCTCGATCAGTATTTAATTTTGACGCAACAACAGATTGGCATTGTCATTTTAAACTTTGCTTTTTAGAAAGCCCCTCAAAAACAATCCATGGGAAGTCTTCAAGGTGACTAATTAGTTTTAAGGAGAAATTTTCCCGAAGCCAATTTATCAAAGCTCTGGCTGTGTGGTCACCCAAACTTTTAGAAACCACGTTTGTAAAGAGTACAATGGTTGACCTCGCAGGTTTAGTAAAAAGAGTTCAGTTATCATGTGTCGATAATTTTTACCGTTGACATTTGTCGCCTGGCCTCGAGAATAAAAAAAAATTGGTCCAGTTATCTCATGCGTAGATAAGGCACACCAAACAGTTACCCTGAGGCAATGTAATGATTTTTATGTTTAAATTGAGGGTTCTTGGAGACCAGTAGCGGCAGTTTACTTATTGGCATGGCCATTAAAGTAAAAATTAGCCTCTTTACTCAAAAAAAATGGGACTTACAATGCTAAAAGCACCCTGAAATCGTTAAAAAAAATGTTTGGATAATTTAACGTCACTTTTTTTTATTTCATAAATGACTTGAATTTAAAAAGAATGGAACTTCAGACCCTTTTTTAAAATATAATGAATAATTGCTCTTGGAAATCACAGTGAGGCAGCTCTTTAAATTAAAAGCCATGGATTTTCACGACAGCTTTTTTAAACCAGTTTAATACTTTCGGGAGTCCCTGAAGATTGACTTAAGCCCTTGCAAGAGGCATTCATAGCCGTAGTAGTTGTGCGGAATGTTTGCTCCCACGAAAAAATTAAATTTACACTCGGTCAATCACGAATTTGCCAAATAGCGAACTTTAAACCAAATTGTGGACGAGCAATTATATAATTATTCATCTTTAATCATTACTTTTAAAAAAATGTCTCTTCAGCGAACGCGCGATTCTCACTAGACCACTGTGATTCTCACAAGACCACTGTGACATTGGCAAATCCGCACAATCAATAACTCCAACGGTGCCACCGTTTTTCCGCACGGTTTATTTCTTTTTGAAATAATCGTATTAAGAAATTTAAATTTTCCACCAGACACTCTGTAGAAAGAAATAAGTATAAATCGATTTTGCATTTAAGAGAATTCTGACTATATTACCTATGAAACAAGTAAGAGAGTCACTGCTTCTTAAGCCCGTCTGCATTGTATTTTTCATCGCAATCTATTTTGTACGAAAGTTTTTAGGAATAATTTTGTTTTATTAAAAAATAACTCAAACAAATTTTGAACTGAAACATTGTAAAAAATAACATAATTTTCGGGTCAGTACGTATTTCATTACTAAAATTATTTTAAAATTTAGTAGGATTGGGTAATAATATACAAAAGTTTGGTTAAGTGTTGTGGTATTTAAGTCGTTTTTTTAAGAGACCGACCATGACCACAAACAATAGGCAGGATCAAGTGCCAAAATCTTTATCTCTGCAAACTTCATCAAAATATCTTTAATAATGCCACCTGTATTTTGTATGTAAGAATACATAGTACAAAGGCCAGACGAGTGGATCCACAGACACATGCTCTAATTGACTCAAATAGTTAAAAATGTTTGTTCTCAGACTATTACTACTGGACATTACGAATATCTGCACAAATCCATAATAAGCCTATCCTTTGGGCATTTTACTTAATTTTAACTAATATTTACGTTCTTTTTATTTTTAATTGATCTCTTTTATTTCAAAATCATTTACGTGTACAGCACACATACATTTATATTATTTTGATGGTACTTGTACGTTTATATACGCCAACAATTTTTAAACACACGACACACCTGCTTAAGCCTAGAAAACAAATAAACAAATAAAGTAAATCCTCTTAAAATGGCTTGTAAAAAATTGTAAATTATGTTTGTGATTGTTATTGCTATTTCTAAAAAATTTTATTTTTTAAATTTAAGGATGTTACCGTAAATTTAATGTCATTTATCTTAGTTCTTTAAAAGGCTCCTAGTTTAAACAATATAAAAAAATTATCATCATAGTTGCACGTGTGTGAATACGCCAGGCAGGCTTCAAGTATGATTAAGATTGCACAAGTAAGAAAAATCATTGAATAAATCATTGATTCTTAAAAAAAAGTTAAGATGTAAAATTTAAAATATTTTTAAAATCAAAAAAATTTTATCGAAAAAAATTTAAAATTTCTTGAATCAAAGCGAAATCATTGTTTTTGTTTTTACAAAATGTAAAATGTTTTTTCGTATACCCACGTATACGTTGATTGCAGATAAACATATACATATTTACAAATGTAAATATCTGTGTATATAAAATTTTATTTTAAGTATATATAACAAATGATTGAAAGACACGGAAGACGTAGATTTCTCTATGTTAAGTTCTTCAACGTTGGTTGTGCGTTTGTCGTTAATTTAAGTAAATATTAAAGGATCTTAAAAGTTAAAAATGACAATTGCTCCCCTATCAAGTTAAATGTTTTAGCATTGTTTCTTATGTCTTTAAAATGACATCTTTATAATGGATGCTCTAGTGTTGATAAAGATGTTGGTAGTGTTATCCTCTCTTTTGGTTTTGAGAAATGTACTGCCATTAAAAAAGTATTACTTTAAGTTGTTTAGGCTTTTTAAACTAAAAAAAGTTAAACATAAAAAATTTAAAAAAAAAATTGAATTTATTTAATTTCTGCGTAAAAATTTCTGTTTACTCTTACATTTAAGAACAGTAGAGGTCTACAGAGGTGAACTTTATTTGATTGTGGTTTTTGTCACATTATTGAATATTAGCTTAGAATTTGCTAAACTTTGTTTTAATACAGTTTTGAGCAGATTTGAATAAAAACAAATGTAAAGGTGACTTTAAAGCATCTGACTATAAAAATTTCGAAATTTGAAAGTGAATTGTTAGAAATATTTTAGGTCAGGCTAAACTGTATTGAACCACATATTTAAAAATTTAAATACATGCATTTGTAATTATGTAAAAGTTACATATCGATTGCTTGATAAAAAAAGGGCGTGACTCAATTTTTTTTGGAGAAGATTTTAATTAAGTTGTAATTTTAAAAGAAAATACTGTCTGTTTGCTGAGGTAAGCTTCTAATAGAAATTAAAAGTACAAAAAAATACAAATTTAAAAAATTATAAAATAAATAAAATATTTTAGCTTTTGCTTGCACCTGAATTGTAAGCATATTTATTTGATACAGAAAAAGACCAAACGATTATAATTTACAATGCGTTATGCTTTTCGTTGAAATACTATTTTTTTTTCTGAAACAATATGTCAGTTTAAACAAAAAACTTAACCACGTACATACTGAAATCTATGGAGCAACAAACCATAAATTATTATGATATAAACGATCAGGTTTTGGTTGAAAACTCTTTAGCGAATTAATGTAAAATAAATCAAAATATTTAAAATACTATACATATAACAACGAGTGAGTTGGCTCACCGACATGAAATTAATCGTTTTTTATAACTCACTTATACGTTATATTATGTATAAATGAGATTAAGAGATCTACTTTTGAAATGTTTTAAATAATTTACATAAAAAAAATATGATGAATGATGTAGCAGTTTTTGTTTTCTTAAATATCTTGAACAATGGTGCGTATGAGTTTTAACATATTAAATAATGCAGATAAAATATTAAGTATACGCAGTAGGACATAACCACATACTATGTATTATAAATTTTATCAATTGTTAGGGTATGCGTTACAGGCAACAGCTGCAATTCTTAAAAACCACTATTTGTTTGCTGTTTTATGGCATAAAAAAAGTATGTTTGTGTTATCATGATGGGTTTGTCTTTGTTTGTTGCTTGTTGTCGGTTTTACCACTTTTTTAATGAGAATTTAAAATTAACCAATCTCGAGGTAAGGGAATTTTCCTATTTTATCTTAAATTTTTAGACTATTTAAAGTAAACTTATATCTTAAATTGTGATCATTGACCTAAAAAAAAATGTTTCCCCCTAGCTTTTTTACATTAAATCTTCAATCTAAATTTATATAATTTTTGGTTTGCTTCTCCATAACAAAGCCAAAGACTAACATTAAACTGGCCATTATTTTTTTTATTCTTAAAAGACAGCACATTCAGATGCCATACGATATTATTTGAAAAATGTAAAGAAATATTTTTTTTGACGCTTTTGGTATTAACTATGTATCTGTGTAACTGGGCGAATAAAGATAACAATTTGACCCAATAAAAGAACACATACACATTTAAATGCATCGAAATAGATATTAAACTTTAAATATTATTGAGTTTTCAATGGACAGAAATTTAAACGGCCAGACAATACTGCACATTTAAGTAAAGGTTTTAATTATCGTTCACAATGGAAAATTTCTTGCATAAAAGAAAAAAAGACACATATTATAAAAAAAGTTAATTTAACAAAATATATTTTAAATGCAAATCATTAATTATGAATTTTTCTTTAAGATGCCCCGCTAGGTCAGTGGTAAGTGCACGAGTCTACCAGTCTGGGGTTTATAGGTTCTATTCCCACCAGAGACCCTGGTAAGTCTGCTTCATTCTTCTGTTCTTTCTTTCTTTCTTTCTTTCTTTCTTTCTTTCTTTATTATCTATCCTTCTCTAACTTTCTTCTTTCGTTCCGTCTCAACCTATTCTATCTGCCAGTCCAGGTAACACAAAAGGACAGAGTTAAGCGGTCCCAAGTAAGCTGTATCCTTTCCTTCAACGGCTACCTGTTCTACCTAACCCTTACCTTAAAGTTTTTGCCCTCTAATGACAAATTTTTAAATTAAAGAAGTGAAGTTATTGATTACGTTAAGGAAATGCAATATAAGGTTTTAAGGTGCATTTTATTAATGAAAGGTATGTGAAATTTCCAAAACAAAAACCAACAATTAAAAGCACTGAAAAATGCAGAAATAATTTAAGCCATCTGGCTGTGTGCAACTCGAATTTATATTGTGTGTTTGATTTACCCAAAAAAAAATCAATTTTTCACCTATACAAAAAGCTGATCAATATATTGCAATTTTATATTTTTCAGTTTTCTTAAATTCCATCTCGTTGTTGCAATTAAAACTCTTTAAAAATAAAATTTCATGTAAAAAAATTCTTTAAAATATATAAGTCGATGCTATTTGAAGATGGTAAACCCATTGGGAGAAGGTTTTTGCTGGTAGCAAACCAGGAAAGGATAATTTTAATATAATTACACTGATTCACTAATTCTGCTGGATTTGTATGAATTTTTGTGATAAAAAAACTAAACGCTATTTTAATATATTTAAAAAAAATTAACACAAATAAGTTTTTTCATATACAGAGCAGAATAAAAATAATTTATCGAATTTGTAACAATTCTTTCATCTAAATGTTCTTCTTGACTAACACATTTTAGGATATATTTTTGTCAAATATTAGTCTATCTCAGAAAAATGTTGTACCTAAATTTGATTTTTTTGTTGCTAATTATAATGTTGGAAAAAATGTTATAGGCCACTTTTTTAAATATGTAGCTTTTTAATACATTTTCTTTAGCAGTAAGTTCAAGACTAATTAAGACGTACCGGTAGGCAACGTTTTTCCTCCTACATTTATTTTTAATTATTCTCAGTAGGCTTCTGTATCAGATTCTTAATCTTATTATTTTTTTGTTGCAAACCAAAACGGCATATGATATTTTTACTAAGCTAGCTTCAGGCATATCTCTTTGAAAATATGAGCTACTATGTATAGGTGTCATCCCCTTTGTGCTAGTTATTATAATAAAAAAAATATCCGTATAGAGAACATTAAAAAATGTGTTTTTATTTAACAGAATGCTTTGCTGTACATTTTCCATTTTGTCTGTAGTTTCTTTAATATTTATCTGCCACACGATAACCTATATGTTTTTATTTTCTTAGTCCTTATAGGTAGGTCCACCTACCCGTCTGTTCATGATATTGTTGAAACCAACTTTTTAAAGCCCCTCGATGTAGGTAGTATTCAACAATCAGAAATATCTGCGGGCAAATCGCTATTGAAATCCAGAGATATAAGCCAAAGCCTATGACTACCTCTATTTATTTCCTAAAAAAATCTGTGCATTAAAGCCTCTACAACTGCCCAAAAGTTGCTCCATATACGGGTGCAATGTAATGCTGACTTCAATTAATTTTTTTCTCACGAACATATTTTTGGAACATATGTACACCCTATCTGCGCTCCTTAGCAGGGTTGCCATAAAAAGTTTAAGTCACTCTAAGAGGGTTTATATAAAATATTGAACAAAATTTTAGAAGAAACAATATTCATTAATATTAATATTTAATAATTAATTTGTTTAAAGTTGACACAAACACGTAGAGGTTTTAAAAATGTGATATTAAACATTGCTTTTACAATTCAAAACAGCTGTTATGGAACCTATAAAGGTCAATCCTCCTATAAAAAATTATCACTATCTGAGTGGATCTGAACATGCCCGTCCGTCCGTCCGACTGGGTGTACATGTGTTCTTTTAATCAAATTTAAAATTTGACACAAATAAATTTTGGGGCTATATCACGAACTCCTTTGTTTATGGCGATGATGTAAATATTTTTATGCCACAAACTAGTGCTTTCGAGACAAAAAATGGATCGATTTACGATCCTTCAATATACGCCTGAATATAATGCAAAATTAAATAATAAAATAGGATTACTCTGTTTTATTTTTTCTTCACCTAAAAACAGTTTCAAATTATCATATACTGACTAACCTGCTAAGTTTTCATTGTTTTGGTAAAAAAATTTGACTCTACACATTTCTTAAAAAATTTCATTTCGAAAAAAAATTTTTTTTTTCATTAAAAAATTGTTTATTTAATAGACTAAAATCAATTTAAAAAAAAATCAGTGAATTTTGTGAAATGGCTTACAGAATTATATATAAAAATCCCAACTTTAAAAAATATAGATTATAAAGTCGCGCCTGTATAAGCCTTTAAGTAAAATACTGAGTATACATCATGTCCTTTTAATACCTTTTAATAATCAAAAGTTAAAAATTAAAAGTAAAAAAATTTGTTTAAGATGAAAAGCTTAAAAAAATTCGACTATTATAAGGAAACCGACCACAATTATCAAAAACAAACAAACAAAAAAAGCCATTACTAAACTCAAAAAATTATTACAGTAATTGACTGTAAGTTATTAAGTTATTTTAAGTTATTTTTAAATGAAAAAACAGCTTAATTTTAATACAATTTTACAAATTTTTTTATCAGGTTTGAAGGGCTATTTAAAGCTTCAATAAAATAAAAATATTTATTTTCAGAAGTTAATTTTTTCAGTAATTTTTTTTTAGTAATATTTAACTTTGTTAATTTTTTTGTGATACCTTGTGTTTTGCTGTAAATGATACAAACATCTGGTTAATTTAAGACCAGTATGTAAGTTAATTTTTTTAAAGTCCTGAACTTAAATTAAATATTTTGTTAGTTTTAGTAAATATCTTGTTGGAGGGTTCTTAAATTAATATTCAGTTATTTTAAATAGATTTACAGTTGATTTTATATAAATAATTTTTTGAGTGTATATAACATTTACTTAAAAGAATTTTATCCTATAGTTGTATTGAGAAAATCAAGTTCCCTCACTTATTGAGGCTATTTTTTTTTGTTGAATTTAGTCTTATATTTATTTATAATATTTAAGAGGATATTCTTTCTTTTAGCACCATAAATTCTTTCTTCATTCACTGCCTCATACTGATGGTAAGCTTCACCAATTAATCATTTTCATAAGATGTACCTTAATGTGATCTGAATTTATATGCGACGTAGAGAGGATTTAAAACTATGGTGCAGATTATTTTTTTAT
>CAUZWR010000007.1:0-31000 GCA_963583895.1 Melanophora roralis | reverse complement strand
CGAATTGGTTTTCTTAGCCTCTTTCGATTTTAACAAATCTTGGTAAATAAGATATTTCTGGCATAACTAACTTTGCTGCAAAATTGTAATTCTGCTCAGGCATTAGCTTGCTGTCTCAATTCTTCTTAGAGTTGTTCTCCTAAACAGTCTTCTTTTTTTTCTTCACTTTTTTTTCAAAAGCAATGCACCAATGATTCTAGAGCTCTCTAATGGAGGTGTCAGGTCTTAGTGCCTGTACCAACCTTTTCAAACACACCCAACATTGATTTAAAAATATTGAAACTGTTTCAGTTTCCAACACGACTATAATTATTTATTAATTTTATTCAAAGAACGTTCAAAACTCAACTCTCTTCGAATGAATATTTTTACATATTTAGCCTAAAAGTAGACATCAAACATCTCTTCTTATTGCCCCACATACAGAGCATGTTTTTGCCTGGCAAAGAAATCTTAAGAAAGCAAATAAACAAAAAAGAAACAACGAAAAATTGATAATTTTTTCATTACTTTGTCTTATGCCACTTTGCTTCATATGTATGTACGCACGAGTTATAAAAACACGCTTTGAAGGCAATAATGAGGATTTCGCCTTCGATGCCCAAATACTCATGGAGAAGGGAAAAATAATGTGTTTATGTCTTAATCCTTTTTCCATTATTATTTTAATAATTCTTATTTACATGTTTTGCTTTCTTTTCTTAGCAGTTGTTGTGTAATAAAAATTCAATTTCGCTGTTATGCTGGCATAAGGATTTGCCTAAAAGTAGACTTCTTCTTTCTGTCTTAATTGTATGTTTATTTCTTTATTTATTTAGTCGAGTTCATGCATTTCCTGCAGTGCGTAACATTGTGTGCGTTTGGCTGTGTTTGGTAGCATTAAATGGTGTTGCTTTGATTTTTCTTTAACCGTTCATGTTGTTGTCTTTCAAATTATTGTTGTTGATGTTGTTGTTTATTATGTGTTATGAGCTTCTTATTTTGTTTTTATTTTCTTTTTTCGTTCTTAAACATTTCTCTGTGCCTTCACCAAAAGTTATTTTGAGTTCGTTTTTATGGTTGTATTGGCATGAGTATGTTTTATTATCTATAAGTTTTAATGATTGCACAATGGGATGATTTATTTAATATTTGTGGGTATTATATACAGCTTAAATTTATTTCAAAAAATCATCTGCTGTAAAGTTTTGCCTACTTTATAATTAAATAAAAGTGCTGCTGAAACACACCAGTTTTTCACTGAAGCTTATGGCGAATAAGTTCGATCGTGTTGAGATAGTTTGGTCTAAGCCATACTAAAATGTTATTTAAATATAAAGAGCATTTTGGCAAGTTTACGATGCACAAAGTCGTCCATCTATGAAAAAAAAACCCCAATAATATGGATTTATTCTTGGTCAAAAATTTTCTTCTTGATAATATTCGTTCAAATTGAGCCCCTTCCGGCCAAATAGAAGAAGCTATTACCGCTGCAATCGCAAGTGTGACAGAAGACAAAAATTAATTTTGGTGACACCTTCAACAACTCGTTCTCTACCAAGTACTAATCAGGCCTATCATCTAGGATCTGGCAAGTGCAACGATTAAAGCCAGCGGACAACCAATTACATCGTATGTAATAAAAAAAAAACTAAAATTAAACTACAATTGTGCAAGATTTTTATTATCAAATTATTCTCAGATATGAGGCTCATTCTTGATGTAACTGGTATATTAAATAAGCGAATTAACGTTTTTGGTAGGAGCACATGACGCTCTTGGGAATCCAGAGCTTGAACAGCAAAGTTGTCCTTCTAGATTGCTTTGCTTCTATTCTCATGGTTCTAAGACCCTCTACTCTTGGATGAATTCTGGAGCTGGCAAATATTTTTAAGCTGCAGCTTAAGTAGCCTCAATTTCTAGCTCTTCTTAAGTTTGACAGATTCTTCATAGAGTACTCCTCTTTTTAGCCTTTTATCTTTCTTGACTGAATCAGACGCCTTTTGGTGTTTCTAACATTCCGAAGGCATCACATTTTTTATTTAAATCAGATACAGGACTCAGCATTACCGTGAATGACGAGTGTGATTTGTCATATCCTCGCAAATCATTTGAACGAGAATTGATTTTCAAAGATGGTAAAACATGTCAGATTGCGCGTAAAAACATCATTTGATGAAGATTACAGTCTTGGTACCAAATTACTTCAAAAAACATATCTTTCCATTGGTCTTCTCGTTCGTAGAATTTGACATTTTTGGACATCTGGTAAGACGGCAAGAGTTGAAAATTTAAAATCCAACATTCGATGCACTTCTTAAAAAAATTGGAACAAGGTTGCTCTAAGAAGTGATGTAAAATCGTACTGAGAGGATGGCGTTCGTAACACGCAGTCGAGTCTTGTTCCTGTAATGTAAAACAATGTGAAACAAAGATGCATGTCTTTAGTTTGGATATCCTTGGACCCGTCCCAGCAATTATGCTGAGTAGCTGCAACTAATACCAAATAAGCAGTCGGTTTTTATAAAATAGTATTGTAAAGAACTATTCCTCTAAAAACCCCGTTTATTAGTTAAGATAAGTTTAGGTTTAACTGCCTGGTTTCGAAAACCACATATGAATCCATGTGTTACTACCTAAGCAGAAGCTATATGCCTTGACAAATTCCAATTCGAGATGAATTCCCCAGGTATCTGATTAGATAAGACATTAGACATTTTGTCCTGCACCAATTAAGCACTCGATAGTAACCCACAATGCTCTCAACAGTATCTTTAGCCCGCCGTACATCACAGCTCTTGCGGTTTTCGCTGGCCAATCGTGCAACTCTTTTGGCCTGAAACGCTGTCCAGTAACGACATGATACAAACCTCTTAGTTTTGCGTCATAAGAGTTAAATGTAATCCTATAATTTCTTCGCGAAGTGGTATTATCCAAACCTTTGTAGCCCTGATTTTGACAGCAGAGTCTAAGTTGTTTCTGCAATACCAAACGTCTATTGGCCTTCCTATGGTCAAATGAACATCTTGATTCACTAACTTTTTATCCATCTCATTTTTCTCGATATTTCGCCCTTTTAAATTAGTATATGCGCACCTCCCTCATGGCACATAGTTTTCCAACAGATTACTTACACGCCTAGACGATTGCGGTGCATATCAGGTTTGCGGAGATAGCCTTAATTCGATCGATACTGAACGCCCTCTCTGGGATATGCCTAATTGAAGAACAGGTTATCCAAAATAAACTTAATTCGTTCTTTCTAAATGTGCTTCAATGGGTCTCATGTTAATACTAAAATCATTTTTTCCTGTATAGTCAAAATTTTTATTCGGGTTGAAGTTAAAATGGGGATTTTTATTTTTAATTAAAGTTACACATGACCCAAAGTATACATATTTCTTTCCATTTCTTTTAACTGAATTATTATTTTATGATTTAAAAAGTGTTCTTGTCTTATACCATTCCAAATATAACATTCTATCGTTATGTTGTTAGCCAAAATATTCAAAAAGGGGTTGTTTGTTTAAATCTCTGTCAGAGCATGTGAAAATTATATGCAAAAACAATTTTACAGAAATAAAAAAAAAAACAAATACTTTGAGCTTTTTAATTAAAAAGTATTAATAAAATGTTAAAAATAACATTATTAAAGGCTTAAAATAAAACTTAAACCAAATCTAAAAAATTATAATTTTGTTCGTTTTATTTATTTGTAATAAAACAATAGTTAAATGTTTCTAAAAAGTTTCTTAAATTTTAACATCAAAGAATTTTTTGGCGACTGTGTCAGGCCAGCTCACGTGTCACTTTTATTATTGTTATTTATTGTTAATTTTGTCATCGTCCTTTTTTCATTTTACCATTTAGTGTAACACGTACTTAAATATGTGTTCGTATGCGTCAAGTGTGAAGCAAGTGGTTTTGACACCTTTAAAGGTCAACATTTTTCAACCATAAAAGTTTTGTTCTTTATTTTGTTGTTGTTTATAATTTTGTTCCCAGTTTCGACCGTTCAGATTTTTTTGGGAGTCCTCTTTGTTGTTAAATCACTTTGTGATATTTATTTTTTTGATTAAAAGCTGTTAAAGTTTATTTTTTTTTCATTTTGTTTTAAAAGTTCATCTAAAAGCGTTTGGCGGTTGTGGTCATTAAAATATAAAAAGTTTTATGAGGGACTTCACAAATAGGCTTTAAATTTTGTGGTAAAAAATTGTTAACCTCTATTAGATGTAACAGAAACTAAAATACTTAGGCGCATATTCAGAAATCGTAAATAAAGTCGAAACTTATAAAAAAGAAACCAAAAAATAGATCATAGATAGTAAAAGATCCTATTCACAAACCATAACTATCGCAACAGCTGTTAAAAGCAATGCAACACTGTATTCAATAGATTTTTGTTGACTAAAAACACATCTCTAGTTTGTTTTCTTTTTTGTGTGATTTTTTTTTTGGGCGAAATGGACGCAATTAGTAAAGAAAATAAGGTAAATTTATTATTATTGTTAGAAAAAAATATGTATTTATTACTTTGGGTATTCTAGAGAGACTCAAATTGGTCGCCAGATGAAAAATTTTCGTACTTTTCAAATATGTAAATAATGAAATGAAATCAATCAGCTGTTCTTTAAATGTATCTGTTAGTTGACCCTTAATTACAGCTTTACCCATAATTAAGTTAAAACTTGTCGTGCTGAGAGTAATCAACTAAGAATAACTTTTTGCTTTTTTTCTTTTTTCCCACTAGCCATGAAACACACGTTTTATATATTTTAACAAACAAAAGTATTGCATATTCAAAGATGTTGCTGCCCTTGAAAAAATGTTTTTGAAGACATAAGAAAACTTTCATCTTGAGGTGGCAAATCAAGTAAAAATATCTGCACTTCAACAACAAATTGAAAATCGAAAACGTTTGTTGTTTATTATAAAAACTACAATTCCCCTCGAAAGGCATAATATACCTTTTCAAGGACATCGAAATGATGGATCACTTCTGCGATCCATCTTATAGATACTGGCAACCATTTCCAAGTTTGCCCTTTAGATGCTTCAAATATATTGAAAACCATTCAAAATGATATAAATAAATGTTTTCATAATCTTATTTAAGGAATTAAACTGAAAAATGTTTATGGCACTAAATACTATTCAATTATTTTTGACGAAACCACTGATTTATCAGGAAAAGGCAAAATTTCTTAAGCTTTATGGTATTTTAACGTAAACGAAAAGTAAGCAAAAGAAGAATTTGTCAGCTTTATAAACGCATTTAGTCATGATATTGGTGATAACGTCAAAGTGTCAATTAATGCGAACACACTGGTTTAGTTTTAAGAGCTTTGAAAAACGTTGGTCTTAGTTTTAAAAATTATGTAGGGATTGGAACTGACTAGTGTTCTTTGATGTTGGCAGAAAATGGAGCAGTAAAACACATATGAGGAACAGCCAAAAATGCAAAACAAACACTTTGCTATTACCATAGACTTAACCACTCAACATCAAAAGGCAACAAGATACATATATAGCAAAAAGTTGTATCATCGTTCGTTTAAGAAACCAGAAAATTTATTTTTAAAAAACATCATCCCAAGTAGAATGCAGTTTTGCTTAAATATCTGGGTGCAAATTTGTCTCTATTAAGTGAAACACGATGGGTAGATCGCCATGATTCAATTCTTCAATTTGCAGTTAAAATAAAGCACATAATAGCGGCATTGAAAAAGATATCCGATTGAAAAAATAGGAATAAGTCTTTAAGAGCCTTATTATTAGGAACTTCTTGGATGATTTATGTGTATTTGTTTTTGTTCACAATAACAGAATACATATAAGTCATTCCAAGACGATTACTCCTCGACTTCGAAAAACAGCACATTAGTAAAATGATTCCATATCACTTAATATAAAATTTATAATATACAAACTGTTAATATTACGTATACGCTCATTTTATATAGTACAGCAATAACAACAATATTTAATATTATGGATTTTAATGATTGCGGCATTTTTATTAAAATTAAAAATTGGAACTAAAAACTTAAAAAAACAAAAAAAAAAATAAATATTTACTTAAAGTTTAATATGAAATTGTCAGAAAATGTTGAAATTTGAACTCAAAGTTATAATAGTGAATCAGCCAAAAAAAGATGAGTTTTAGGGTTTGTTTTTTACATGAGTGAATACTTAAATATATCGTGTATAAAAATATATATATTTTTATATTAAACCGAAAACGACTCACCAATTTTATAATTCATCAATGAAATATTGACTGGATTTCGAGGATTCTTGAGTGTTATCTCCGTGCTTTACTTTATATTTTCACTTAATATGTGAAGTAGATGTGTATTAATGGGTTAGTGGTGGGAATCGAACCCACAACCCGCAGACTGGTAGACTCGTGCACTTACCACTGATCTACCGGGGCACCCTGATCTACCGGGTCACCCGGTAATATGCGTTGAAAATAAAAACAATTATCCTCTTTGCATTGCAAGGTATATATGTTTATGCACAAGGCGAGCTAATAGAAGTCACCCTATTGGAAGATGTTCTAATTTTTGCAAATGGCGGCCAATGTGAAATCTGTTTTGATATTAGTGAACAAGATAGATGTAGAATACAACTGAACAATGGAGCGACACACTCCTCAAAAACGCAGAATAATCGTGTCTTTTTTTTTTGCGTAACTATTCGTCTGTGGTGTTGGCGCAGAGCGAATTCCGTTGCCGATTACCCGGTCGTCCGACTGCGCAAACACTGCACCATTTGGTGCAGTATAGGACCACACAAGACGCTGCTAAGAGCGGCCGCCCCCTAGAGTGCCCATTCTGCCTAGAATATCGCCGCTGTGGGCGAGAATCTAGAGCTGTCGACAGAAATATTGACCAGACGCAGTGCCTGGCAATTAGCGATCAGTCGGTCGTCCCTAAGGTGAATTTTGGTCAAAAACCTTCATATTTTCCCGAACAAAGACCAGTCCGAGACTCAGCTGCCAAACAACATTGGATGACTTCTTTGGCTCACCTTGTATTTCTTTTGTTTTTGTATATTCCTAATTGAACTTAAAATTAAAAAGTAAGCATATGAGCTCGTTTTGGATCTTTAACACTAGCTATTTCTCTAATCACTGTTTTTAAAATAATGGATTTCTTACAATTATAAACCTGCTTTGGTAATTATTTCCAGATTGCATATTTTCATATCACGAATTGTAACCATGTGTTCACTTATGTTCCGCCCTGTATGTACGTATATGATTCAATCCAACCCGTCTCTATTTTGTACAAAAATATTTGCGTATATTTGTTTTATATATTTATTGACTTTGCAAGGTTTTAATTAGATTTTAATTTTATGAATTTTTAAATTACTTAGCAGCATTTATTTTTCCCAAAATATTATGACAAAACAGTGCGTAACATATTTACCCTGCAGAAAACACGAATGATGTCCAAAGGCTTAACTATATTTGCATTACATCGGAGTGGTTTCAAAATACCCTATGGTATACCATAGATAACGAGCTTTACAGCTACGATAAATCAATATACATACGATTGTTAAGACACGAACACCTGTGGCTTAACTACAAGTTATTGTTTGAAATGGCATGGTCCATCACGGCATAACTGTAGTTAGACTTATTAAAACATTCCAAAATAAACCATTTGGTCCAACTTTTTTCTTGCAGGGTTTTGATATGTTGACACGTTTGAATGTATTTATTGATGCACATGTGTATATGAAAAGCATTAGAGTGTATTAACTAAATTTATTTGTATTACAATTAGGTGCAATTAAAAGCATTCAAGCATTTTTAATTATTTATGTACATTTTGGTTTCTAAACTGTGCATTTGTTTTGTTATATTTATGAAATTTATGGTCAAAATTAATTGAATTAATTGCAAATAAGTTTTTATATATTTTTGGCACAAATTCTAATTTAAAATTTTAATTTATTTTGCATTAAAACATATGTGTTTATTAGTAGGTGGGCATATTGTGTGCCTATACAGGGCAAAAATATATGTGGGACTTATTCGCTAAGTCGGAAATGTTTATTTTTAAAACAAAAAGCTAAATTTTAATTTAATTAGAAATGAAACAATATAAATAGTCCTTAATGTGTACACCTGAAAAAAATAATTTTTAAACTCAAACTGAATTTAAACTTTTTATATTTATTTTAAATATTTAAAGAAAACATACAAATTTATTACAAACTTTTCTTTAAAAACACATAAAACCATGGCCAGACTGTTTTAATAACAGACAAACGACCTATATATGGCAAGAAAATTCTAAAAAGCCGCGAAGGCAGCATACGCTTGCTTAATGCCATTATTATTTGGTCCAATGTTAAGTAATAAAAAAATGCTAATAAGCTGTCATTAGTCTAAGAAAGTCAAGGTAGAAAGAAAGTGACGTTAAGTCCATAAGGTAAGGAAGAGGTGTTTGCATCTAAAATATGTTCTGGAATGGGGGTGGGTTGAAAAGCTGATGAGAATGATGATGACTCTGTGTTTTTTTTTTTTTTTTTTCATTTTAATTCTAATGTTTTAAAATACTGAAGACAATCTGCTGTTGTCTTATGTTTTATTCCTCTAAATACATTTAAACAAGTTTGTTATGGCTCGTTTTATTTTCTTAATTTTTTCTTTTTAGCAAAATAATTTTTATTATGGTTTCAGCTTTTTTGTTTTAAAGTCTTTATTTTTCTGAAAAAAAATTTATATAAAAATTTATTACATTTGTTTCTCTTTGTAGTAATAGGATTTACACTTGCGACCAACAGTTCATTATGGCGAATTTACAGTTGATTTTTAAACGGTGCTCAGGTTTGAGGCTTTACCATTTTGGAGGGTAACTACGAGATGTTAAGGTAAAGTTACTTTTAATGTTTTAAGGGGATTTATTGAAATTAAAATTAAGAAATTTTAAACCAAAAACTGAATGTAATAAAAAATAATATGTTTTTTTTTCAAATTATAAATACTGCAGACGGATTGAAGGTTTAAATTTCCTAACACATAAAAAAATTTTTTGTATTTTTGTTATTATTGGCTTATCAGCCCAACAGTCTAAATTAAAGTTACAGAATCAACACTATGCAGGTAATTCTCATATAATTTAAGCATGAAAAATTTCTAACTAAAAGAGTCTCCAATTTTTAACGTTAGTTATACTAAAAATGTTTAAGAATAGCTAAGCGTGGAGAAATATATATTTAAACTTTAAAGAATTTCGACCGTATGCTTAATATATTCAATGGAACGCATTATGTCGTCAATTTATCCACCATCATAATTCTGTTATAGTCCAAAATTATTGTGTTTAATTTAAAATAATAATAAAAAACATATTTTCTTTGTTTAGAGCCCCTTAAACTAAAGTTGCCCCATGTCGCAAATTGCGGCCTTAGGTACCAAAACAGGAAATTTATTGAAAAAAAATTTTTGAGGACCGACTAAATTTTTACACTCGGTAAAAACATACAAAATTCTAGTGCAAAAAAAATTTGTTGATACTACCCCACGAAAAAACTCTTTTTCTATATACATATATATCTGTAGGACTGATTTCCTCATATGGCCCCTATACAAATATCCTCTTAAAATAAGCTTTTCTGGTTAAATATTTTTATTATCTGTCGTATGGAGATTTTTTTTAAATTAGTTTACTTCTTTACATAGTTCCTTTACATATGTCCTCTTGAATTTTTTATATTTTTGGCTTTAACTACCTGAAATTTTTCATACGAATATAATTGCAATGGTTCCAATAATCGATTTACAGTTTTCTTGCCCCAAAAATGCCTATTGATGATAATTTTCAGTGCTGGACAAAAGCACAATACGTCCTTAGAAGGCGCCTCGGATCTAGCAATAGAACCCCCCCTTAGACCATCTGGTCTCTGAAACTCTGCAAGTGGAGGTGTCCACGCCGAGTTTTAAGAAAGAGTAGGGAATGCCACAGAAGTGGTCAGTTACCCTGTCATCAATGCAGTTGCAAGAATTAGTTTCTTTCTACACATATCAGGGTTTTGTTGAAATACATCGTCATCGAGTTTAATGATGTCCGGCATCCGTGGACTAGTATACTCTGGTATTTAACCTAGTGGTGGCCTTAGTTCTTAGTAAAGATCGCGGTTTATCTGCCAAATAGTTAGATATTCCTCGAAAAGTCTGCCTAAAATTCAAACTCCAATTTGTGTAATGTATATGTTTCAAAATGCCAATTTTCCTTATAAATTCGGCCGTATTTATACCCACATAGATTTGCCTAGAGAAGGGCATTTCATTAGGTTATTTCTTTCGAGTATAGAGGGAGAATTTTCTGCAGCAAAAAGGGTCCGGTATGCAGTAGTCAATTAGATTGGTAAGATAATCGACAGTCTCAGTCCAAACGAGTCTATAGCCTTTTTAAACCATACTATAACTCTAGAGCAGAGATTAAGTTTTATGACCATCCTATGAACCTAACTAAAGTTCCAGCGCTAAGGAAATGTTTGCGCAAATAATTACCATCTATACTTTGCCTTTTAAATGCTTTTTATATTGAAAGTTTCCGCAGCCAAATAAAATCGCACAGAAAACGTCTTGGTATAAAACAATCCGAATTATTTCTGAGACAATCGCTATTGAAAATCAGCTAAAGCGGTTTACTGTTGATTGAAATTCGAATATTTATCTTAGAAAATAAAACCCAATGCACACAAACAATGCGTTGACTATAATTCGCCATGAGTAACGAACTCTTTGATAGGTTTTTTTTATTTCTTACGCAAACGAACGACGAATAATTTGGCACAGATTGACCATTTTTCTTTATTTTTGTTATTAAATAATGTTACCTTATACTTTGAGAATTATTTTCACTATCTATTTGTTGCATATAATACACCTAATATATTTGTTGGGTTATATATATATTTTTAAATTGTTTTTTTTAATGATATTTTTTTCAAATAGTGCTTCTTTTTAAAGAAAATGGTCACTCTATCACAGCTGTTTTATACGTTGCAGTGTGTTGCACTTTTAACAGACGAATTGGTCGTGTAGTGCGAAATTCGTCGCTCGTCGCAGTTGTAGTAAGAGCATAAGACGTACTGCGGAGAGTGAGAGCCCCCCCCTATCGATTTTAAATGTACTACAAGAAGAAATTGGACAACAATGCCGACATTTTGGAATAAAACTAAGTTGGTTGGAAGCAGGGGGAGGGGTAGTCTACCTATTGTGTGTCTATTTTGGAAGAAAAATTTGTTAGATAGGAAAAAAGCGAGGGTCACCCTACATACAAATAAACAATTTTATTAAATCTTTGAGGAAAAAAATACTGCTTCGCGCTATTTATCGATGTTTCACAAGTTTTCGACAAAGTATGGCACGCAGGCCTGTTAAACAAGCTAAAGCTAAACCTTCCAGCTAATATTTTCAACCTATTAGTAAAATACATAACCGGTCGACAATTTATGATCAAAGAGGGATACCAAATAAGCTTATCTCAGCCAATAGAGGCTGGTGTACCTCAAGGCAGTATACTAGGTCCAGTTCTGTACTTGCTTTACACAGCAGATATGCCAACCAATAGTTTTACATACACGTCGACATTTGCTGATGATACTACTTTCCTTAAGATTCACAAATACCCTAAAGAGGCTTCGAATCAACTGCAACAACACGTAACCCAAGTTGACAAATGGACAAAGTTATGGGGAATAAAAATAAATGAACAAAAATGTACCCACGTAACTTTTACTTTACGCAAAGAAACGTGCTCTCCAATTCTTATTAACAACCATATGGTGCCTCAACGAACCGAGACAAAATATCTCGGTATTCATCTGGATCGCCGCCTCACATGGATGTCTCATATAGATGCGAAGCTGACTCAAATGAAACTTAAAGCTGCTCAAATCCACTGGCTAATTGGTAGAAACTCTGTGCTACGTCTGGATTGTAAACTTCTACTCTACAACTCGATTTTAAAACCAATTTGGTGCTACGGTATACAATTATGGGGCACTGCATCCGCCTCTAACATAGAAAAAATACAACGTCGTCAAAACAAAATGAATGAATGATAACTGGTGATCCTTGGTATATTAAAAACAGCAACATCCACAAGGATCTACAAGTCCCACAAGTTAAATGCGAAATCTTGAATTATGTGGACAAGTATTCAAATAAGCTGGAAAAACATCCAAATCCAAAAAAAATATTGAAAACTTCCAACTTGGCAGTAAGTCCTTTTGTTATATTCATATGCAGGTTTATATAAAAAGGAAGAAATCTGAAAGGTAAAGTATTAACCATTTAATGAACGCCAAAGAAATTTTAGTAAGTTGGCCCCTGCTTAGAACATACAAAAATTTCAAAATTATTTAAAAACTTAAACAAACTAATAAAAGCTTAAAACATAAATTGCTTAAGAAATAAAAATAACTCCTATATCTATCCATACCTTTTGCGGATTTATGAATAAAAAATTTAATCACATTTTATTGCCATTAAAAGCGTTTAAGTTTCTAAGTATCTTTGTAAATTAATCTAGACATAAAAGAAAAATTTGCACATACCGTAAAACACTTAAGATCAAAGCAATTGGTCATAAATCGCATGTGTAAACATTTAAAATATGAATTTATTTCATGAAACACATTAAGACTTATATGGAAGTCAATTTTTTCCCTTAGAATAATGCTAAAATACAGATACGTAATAACAAATAACCACCTAAAAAACCCACATAAATAAAGACTTTTAAAATATTTTTTTATTTTTTTTTTTTTTTTGAATTTACATCCTGTTTTAAACAACCACCTTTTTGCTTAAAAAAAAATATTCTTCAATTAAAAACCATAAAAATTCTCAAGTTTTTCAATAAATTTGAAGGCTTATCATATGTGGCACCCAAAGAAATGAAAAGAATAAGAAAAAATTTTAGCAAAATTTATTAGTTTTTGTATATAAAAATTATGACTTCTGGTATTAAAGATAATAATCGTTTGAAAAAAAAAATAAATTCCTTTTTATAAACAGTATCATATGCTACTAAGTTGCACACACGGACAAACACTTATCAACATCAGCATACGTGTGTATATGTGGGTGTGGGGTGTGGGTAAGTATGTGTAAGTACATAAAAAAATCATATGTTTAAAAAAGTGATTTTAAACAAATCCTAATAACAATGCCATTTTAGGAATAAAAAAAATTTGGTGAAGGATGGGGTGGGAGTTGTAATGCTTTACAATCATTATTAAGATTTTGGGTAAAATACAATTTTAATAATTCAAAAATTCAAAAACATAAAAAAATATTGAAGCATGACACAATAAAGATTAGATTCAGTAGCTTTAGCAAGCAGAGAATAGGAAAATATATTAAAAAAAATTGCTAAATAAATCGAAGAAGCCTTAAAAGCGAATCATCAAGAGGAAAACTGGTCGTTCGTTGTTTAAAAAAAAAACTTAAAAAAAAAAGTTAAAAACATTAAAATATCAAACCAGGAAGCAGTGGGAATTCTAAATTCGACTGTGACAAACCTCATATACACTTCGCATTGGGACAATTTAATTTTGACGGGTGTGACCATTTTGCTTACATTATTGCTTAAAGTTGAAATAATTCAAAATTTTGGTTTAAAAAAGACTATAATTTCAAGGATTTCAAGCGAATAATATTAAATAAACACTGCAAAAATATAATTTCTGTTTACAGTACTCACTTGAAGACTGTGACGGGTGTGACCTTACAAGCTTAAATTAAGGACAATTTTTATTTTAAGATCGAGCTGTGTAAAGCATTCTTGGGAACGGTTTTATTTTTTTAATTTTTACAATAGCATTTTTAATCGTATTTGATGTATTTGTTTTTTTTTTCAGAGAATCCCTTTTACGAAATCTGACGGATAAGACATTTTTAGGAGAAAACATAAAAAAGAGCCGATTATTTAGTATATGATCATTTTAAACACTTGCGAAATAGGTAAATTAAAATATATGAACCAATTTATATATATTTCGATTATTTTCGATTTTTTAGACGTAAGTTCACCCATTTTCTTTTAAAATAATAAATTGATTTTTCCCCAATTTGGGCCGTTTTACGTAGAACTGATCATTGTTTTTTTCGTATCCCTAGCTAACCGATTTATTGTGCGAGGTGTGGGTGATGTAAAAGAAGTTGGAAAGAAAGTTAAGGCTCTTTCCTCTCAACTGAGGACATTAACATCCCCGGGGTATCTTTTGGGCTAGTAACTTACCTTCTTAAGAACTTACCTACCGTAAAAACACGAAGAAGAAGGTTAGGAGAACCCACAATATTGACGACCCCTGAAAACGTTTTAAAGGCCACAATTTTTAAATCTTCAACCGAAATATATGAACTCTAAAGTACAAGGCCGTTACTACTGCCTTACAGGATTTGCGATTAAATGGGAAATGCACTCTACGACGCACTCTATACACAAAAAGTAAACGCAGTAATCTTTCCCTAAATCAAGTTGTAGTGGTGTCAAAGAACGACTCTTCTAGTAAGAATTTCTTATCTTTAGTCACATATAAATCAAAAAAAGATTGATTTAATTTCAGAACCGTACTTGGTATAAGAAAAGAAATATTAACTTGAGCGTGAATGGAATTAATCAACATTAAAAATTAATTTTTTTTGACTTACTAAGCCTTACTAAAGGAAAAACGTTTTCTTTTTTATTTTTATTTTATACACATTTACTAATTGTTATTTTGAAAAATTTTTTCTTCAAATTGCAACATCAGCACACTATCAGCTACCAGGACACAAGGACACTTTGTTTTTTAAATATAAAAATATATTCAAAAACAATAATTTTTTTCTGCTGGATTTTTTTAAATAATGCTGCCTTGACTTGATTTAAGAACCTGAAATTCGATCCGTTCTTAAAAATTTTAAGAACGATTTTGGATAGGTTCAAAAATTAAATTCATAATTTTAGAACGTGTTTTTTGTGCCATTGAGCAAGAATTCGTGGTTATCCGGTGACTCAAACACTTTGTCCCAGATTAACTCCGGTGGATGAGAGGCTATCCAAAATTCTTCAACATCAGTCATATTTGTTCCCATGCCTTTACCGAACACAAGGACAAATAGACCAATAATTTTCGAGTGAACAAGGAGAGCATATGATCGTTGACTCGACCATGATATTAAAATTGTCCTAGAAGATTTTAACGCGAAAGTAGGAAATGAAAATATTTTGGTCCACCGAAGGAATATGATAACGAAACCACACTTGTAGAATTCGCCACTGCAAAAAATATTACGGTTAGAAGCCCCTGATCCCAGGGTACAAAAACCCATGTGCTATCCCCAGATTAAACAACGAGAAACCAGACTGGTCATTTTGTGATACACGGAAGGCAATTATCAAGCATGTAAGACGTACGATAGATCGAAGAGTCAACACCAATTAAGATCGGCAGCAAAAGTTTGCACCCATGTGAGAGTGACAGGGAGCGCACCATCTGACACAGCACGAAAGCCTAACGTCCCTGGACTGACCCTATTGCTTTAAGAAATCATTCCATGCTCCAATAATGTTAAAGCGCAATGAAATACTATGACCAACTGCATGGAGCAAGTCGCAATATTCGTACTTGGACACTGGAAGACTTTCCAAAGGGACCCAAGGTATGACCACGAGTGCTGTTAATCTACAGAAATAAAAAATTGCGGCTGACAAGGCAACACTGCAATCAGTAATAACACGTTTTTGGAAGAAAAGGTATTGGCAGTAAAGAAAATAGGAAAAACGTATTTTCCGCAGAAAGAAGGGAAAATTGGATAGTCGTGAGTGGGGGCGTACACAGATGCTTCGGAGTCAAAATTAAATCTGAAACTTTTGCCCAAGAATAAAACATCAAACTCAGTGGTTTGGAATAGGCACATTCTCGTAAAAGAAGGTAATCTGGGGACTGATACAGAAAGTGTGTTATGGATATGGAAAAATCACGGGGATACCATAAAACCATCCTGAAAAGACGATTTGAGCGTAAACTATCTATCAATGCAGCTTTAGATTTAAGAAATCCACCATTAATTATACACTACGCCAAATGTTTAAAAAGACTCAAGAAAATAAAATTGACACATGCCATATATGTCGACTAGAAGTTCGCTTTCTACAAGACCGATTTGCGGTAGATATACCTGCGAATTTAATATGACCTTGCAGGATGGCCTTAACTAAAACACAACCCTCAGTAAAAATTGAAAAAAATATCTATGAATCTTCTAGTACCAACTTGGGTATTAATCAAGAAAATTGCCTTTCGTATCATCTTTTTAGCATCCTGCTGGAAAAGTTATATAAAAAGAAAATGTGAATCGAACTGTCACACCAGACATAAAACAGTGCATTTTAAGACAGTCAGCAGTGGCTGCCACCATTTAAAAAGCTGAGAAAGAATCAACTAAAATTGGTTGGGCAGCTTAAGAACATAAAGCAACGCCTAAGATGGCAGACAAAAAACACACTGACACTAATACTGCTCGTGCTGGTGTCGTATCACGTAATAGGGAAGACCGAAACTTCGATGAAAAAAAAGACAAATGCAGAAGATCGAAGGGTTTGAAAATTTATTCTTCGTTTGACTACAGGGGTTCAATACAAAATGAAAAAGTTGGGTAAAACCCCTCTTAAACTTTCCCGGAGTCGTTCTTAAAAAAATTAAATTACTTACAGTCTCCCATTTGCTTTCCCTCCCAAACATATTCCTAGAAGACATTTACCCCCTTTCTCCATCACCCAAAGTAGTTGCCCTAAAAAATTTACAACAATGATGTAAAAAGACCATATCTTCCTTAGAGTCGGCCTTAGAAAAATAAAGTGTAAGACCGACCCCCATTAGTTTTCCCCTTCCGAATATATTCCTACACACAAAAAATTATCTAAGAAAACTTTACTTAAATCAAGCCATAGCGGTGTCAAAAGTACGGTGAGTACGGTTTTTCTTAAATCAAGTACGAAATTTCTTACTCCTAGTAAAATTTTTTAAGTACGAATTTCTTACTTTTAGCCACAATTAAGCCAAGAAAGGATTGATTTAAGTTCGGAACCGTACTTGATGTAAGCGTGAAAAAGATTGATTTAAGCCATAAACTGGATTAACTCGAAAGGGAAATGTCTTTTTTTTTGACTTATGGAGCCTTATTAAAGAAGAAGATTTTTATATTTTATTTCTATTTTATAATTAATTTATAATAGAAAAATTTCATTTTTTGTACTTACCGAAGCTGAGATTCGAACCAGAGATTTCTGCACTGCAGTACAAGCGCGTTACCTCTAGGCCACCGAGACACTTTGTTTTCAAATGTTAAATAATATATTAAAACAACAAGCTTTTTTCTGCTTGATTTGTTGAAGCAATCCGAATAAGCTTGATTTAAGAAAATGTATGTAAGTAAGGATCGTACTTAAAAATTTCAAGAACGATTTTGGATAAATTCAAGAATAAAATTCTTGATCTTAGAAAGCGAGTTTTCTTTCTGTGTAGAACATACGTATCCCCTATCTCAATCTCTTAAGGGGGTTGCCATACAAAATTTAAAAAATATTATTGTAAAACCCCTACAACTTTTCTGTACTTACCCTAAGAGGGTTAAAATACTTCATATTGCATTAACTACACGTTGTGAGGTGTGAGGGCACATCCGAATATAGCGCTCTTACTTCTTTTTATTTAAATTGCGTTCACAAGAGGTATTTCCTGTTTTAAATTGTTCATATATTCAATTTGACTTTTGTGTGTGTATGCATGTGTGTGTGTGTGTTTTATCTTTATTATTTGTTACATTCTTGTTTAATATTTTTTGCAGATAAAAAACAAAATTGTTAAAAAATTACGAGTGTGTGTGAATTTCTTTTCTTTAAAATCATCATAATAAAATGATAAGTGCGGTCGGTTTCTGCTATTTATTTTATTTGAAATAACAAAGAAAAAATCAATACAACTCAAAGTACAGGAATAAATAGCTTTTTCTTTTGTCAATGCATCTGTTTATGGGATTTTAAAAATTTTTTAAATGTTGCCAATATTCACATATGTATATTTGCACACATGACATACGCACTAGTTACACACACGAATATAATTTAAAAATTTTATTAGTGGCGAACATGAGTGGGTCTGTATACCATGATTTTTTCGTTTAAGTTTAAGATGCAATACTGAATGTCTTTTATGTAAAAGGAAATTTAAAATGAAACTAAAAGTTTAGTTAAGATAGAAAAAGCAGCCAAATTAAACGGCTTTTTAAGTACTGAAAAGGCACTATTCCCACGACTATTATATTTTAAATCGTAAATCCGTAACTTAATTAAAATAAAAATAATTGAAACATACAGCTTGTACGGGTGTTTGGTGGCGAATTTATATTTTTAAATACGATTTTTTTAAAAAATAAACGGTACCAAGGAAGAGTAGCACCATTATAATTATCGATTGTGCGGTTTTGTCAGTCACGATGTCGCAGTAGTCGACTGAGCAGCGCGTGTTCGCTGTGGACACATTTTTTAGGAGAAATTACTCTTACGTAAATGCTTTTCGACAATTTGGTTAAAAGTTTGGAATTCGGAAAATACATGAAAGACCGAATGTAAATTTTATTAATTCATGGGTGCAGAGATCCCACGCAACTGCTTTGCTTATGAAAGTCGCACAGTCAGGGCCCAGTCGATTTTCAAACACTCCCGAAAACATTGAACTCGTTGAATGCAGTTACCGTAAAAATCCATGACTTTCAACACGGAAAAGAGCAGCCTCACTGGGACTTCAAAGAGCAAATATTGATGAAATTTTCAAAAAGTATTTGAAGTTCCATCCATTTAAAATTCAAACCATTCAAGAGCTAAATCAAAGTGACTTTGATATACGCCAAAATTTTTTTGAAATGATGTTGGGGCGCTCTCGCACTGCAAATCCCAATTGTTGGATCGACAAGGCTCACTCTTATTTAAACTGCATCCCTTGATTGAAACGTTAAAAACCTTTGCATTTTCCCAGGGTAACTGCTTGTTGTGCCTTATCCACGCATTAGATAATTGGACAATTTCTTCAAAAATTCTCAAGGCCAGGCAATGAATGTCAACGGTGAAAATTAAAATTATATTGTGCCAAATCTGTGAGCTCATCCATCTTACTCTTCACACAGGGGGTTTCAACAGGATTTCCTCTAAAAACTGAGTAGTCGTTTTGGGGATATCCCATGGCCATAGAGGTCACCGAAACTAATTCCCATTATGGGGCTACATAAAAAAAAGGTTAAAAATGACAACCCCTTATTTCTTTTGACTTTAAAGGAAAATATTCGTCGATAAATCAGCTTAATTGAATCAAGTTAGCAACGTAAGGAGAAAGAAAAAGGAGGTCATCAATAGGGATGCCAGCTTGATTTATTTAAGCCAAAATTGGGAGTTTTTCGTAAATTTTTGCAAGCATTGTTTCGTCGGTTATTTTTGTTAATTTTGGAGCAAAATTTAATTCACTCATATTTTTGTTGTAGCATCATTTCAATTTTGGTAACAAAATTTTGGTTGTTGTGGTAGCACTGTTTGAAACACTGCCGCTTTTGCCGTTAAAGATTTGCGAAAGAAAAAACGCAACGCTTTCCGCTCTTATTTAGGTTTGTCTGTTACTTGCTACAATTTTAATTTATTTTAAAATAATTATAACGTGTTTTGTGTTTTTTTTTTAATATTTTTAACTTTCAAATATTTTTTACAACAACACAGGGGTTAATAATATAATCGTAGTAACTGAACTTATACCCACTCAATATGTTTATCAAATATTTCAAGCTGTTCTTTTGTCATATATGTGTTTAAAAAGGAATTATTTTGCAGATATTAAACATTCATTGCGGCAAGAAGTCAATGGGTTTTTTTGCTGACAAAATAAAAGTTAATATTTGTGATAAATAACAGTTTAACAAACAAAAGTCACGATTCTTTCAACGAAATGAATTAACATTTTAAAGTGATTATGGAAAAATTATGAAAAAGAACTGTGTTTTGATTAAAGGCAGTGCTGCGATTTTGTCATTTATTTTATATATTTATATATATTATATATAATGCTCTACGCCATAATTTATTTAATATTAAATGGCACCGTATGCATAAAGTATATAAAGGCTATGGTAACTCTCGTCAGTGGGCTAAGTTGATTTTCGACCGCAATCTTTATTAAGCTTGGTTGGCTAAAGTTGACTTTTTTAAGTTTTAGGTTTCAAATTCCTCTGTCTGCCCCGGTCTACTGGACGTCTTGTGCGTTAATGCCATCAATTTTGTTTTATCTGCACTTACTGCCATTCCCACTTTGGCTGATCATTTCTCGACTTTTTCAAAGGTGAAAGTTACTGCTCGCAATGTTCGCCCCATGATGCCGATATCGTCATCATAACCGAGTAACATAAGAGCCGTTTATTTTGAAAGTGGCGTAAGTCGAAATGTTTGAAGATATGAAAAAATACCCTTCCAATGTATTTAGTGTTGCCATTAACTCGATTCAAATAAACGGCTCATATGTTGTTCTGTGTACAATGTGCCAGTTCTATTCACATCTGTGTTCCATATAACCTTTTCTAAGAGGTTGTTAAAAATATCATACGACAGACTGTCTGCTTAAAAGGATGTTCAAAAGATCACATGAAAGTCTGTCTCTTTGTATAAAATCTCCTTTGGTCCTGAAAGGTTCTGAAATATTCCTGCCTATCCCAAATGAGAATTTCGTATCAGTTGCGAGGTCATCTTGCAGAGTCGTATCAGTTTTGTAGGGAAACCACAATCAGACATAGCTGGAAACACCTTTAAACATATGGGGCTGTCACAAGCGGTCGACAAGTAGATGGTATGGGTTGATCTGTTTTTCTTGGGGGTTTTCAAGGGTTTTGCGTAGTATATCTGGTCGATGTTGGACTTACCAAGTCTAAGGCCGAATTGATATAATTGACTTTCATTTTTGACCTCTCACACAATACGCTGGATACTGTTCTGTAACAAATGGGAAGGAGACTTATTCATCTGTAGTTGGCACATATTGTCTTCCTGTGCACAGGAAATGAGAGACTGATGTTTCAATCCTCAGATCTGCGTTTTCTAGCCAGATTGTTTAAACAAGGTGAAGGTGAATGTACCTCCGATCCTAAACAATTTGGGCCGACATTGAGCATATTATAACTTATGTTTGTACACAGAAAGAAAACTCGCTTTTTAAAATCAAGAATATTATTCTTGAATTTATCCTAAATCTTTTTTGAAATTTTTAAGTACGATCCGTACTTACATTTTCTTAAGTCAATCCTATTCGGATTGCTTCAACAAATCAAGCAGATAAATGCATGTTGTTTCAATATATTTTTTTACATTTGAAAACAAAGTGTCACGCGCTTGTGCTGCAGTGCAGAAAGTCCCTGGTTCGAATCTCAGCTTCGGTAAGTACAAAAAATGAAATTTTTAAATTATAAATTAATTATAAAATAAAATAAAAAATTCTTCTTCTTTAATAAAGCTTCATAAGTCAAAAAAATGACATTTCATTTTCGAATTAATCCAGTTTACGGCTTAAATCAATCTTTTTCACGCTTATATCAAGTACGGTTCCGAACTTAAATCAATCTTTTTTGGCCTAATTGTGGCTAAAAGTAAGAAATTTGTACTTGAAAAATTTTACTTGGAGTAAGAAATTTATTACTTGGTTTAAGAAAAACCGTACTCACCGTACTTTTGACACCGCTATGGCTTGATTTAAGTAAAGTTTTCTTAGATAATTTTTTGTGTGTATTAAATTTAATTTAACTGTTTTTTGTTCCTTTTTGTTATGACAGTTTTATATTTATATGATCCGTTTTAGGGTTTGGTTATATTTTGTCAACTAAAGTATGATTGCGACAATGAAAATAGAATTTTGTAATTTTCCGCTCTTTTTTCTATTTTGAAAAAGGACATTCTCGAGGGATGAATATCTTTACTGGGAATGAATAGAAATTTGGGTAGACACAAGATCACGATCTAACTAATATCTGTACAAAATTTTACTTAGATATATTTTTTTCGCTTTTAATTAAAGCAACTTTAATTTTAACAATACAAGGGGAGAATATAGATATTGGAAGTTTAATAGCCTGTTTAACGATGTCGAACGAAAACCTATACGATAAAAGCTAGTCACTCACTTTCGAATAAATTTGGGTTTACGTATTTCGACAACTATCGTTCGCCTTTACTGACAGGTTCGTTTTCAACAGAGAAAAATATAAATAGTAAAATGCTTACATACTTTGAGGCATTTGCATAAAACAATTTTTAAATTTGCAATAGATTTGTAAAGCGAAATTTTCATTAAAATCAATACTTCAAATCCATTTTAAATTTAAAAATTTGTTTTTTCCCTTTAAAGTGTGGATTAAAATATATATATATTTTATTTTGCTATAAGTTTTGTAATAATGTCTGTTTACGTTGCCAACTTTTTTGCCTCCCAACAGTATGCACTCACTTTCACAATAAGAACATTTTTTATACATATAGCCGTGATGCTAACTTTCTTAAATTATAAAGCACTAACAGACAAAGAAAATGTCTTTTTCAATAATGTGTATCTTTTTTCATGTTAAAATTACATAGCATAATATTAACAAGTCCTAGGTTTTTGGGATATTTGAGCCATGGCTTAGCTACAAAAATGACGCAGTCAGTACTTAATTGTTTAAGAAATGTTTTACTTGTTAGTAAGGTTTATTCCTGGAATTTTTTGCAACCCGGGAAACGGGAACTCCGCTCTTCAAATAAAGAAAAATTTAGAAGTTGTACTAATAAAAAAGAAATATATTTTTTAAAATTTTTTATTTATCTATAACTAGAATTTTGGATCATTGTTTTTTTTAAACATATTTGTTTACAAAATATACACATAGCTATGCAATAATAACGACTTTTTGAAAGAATTTGCCATTCATTTAGCTTATAATTTTTTATGGTTTTATTGCATTTTTAAAATATAAGTATATGAGGAATTTATTTATGAACTATTTACCAAATGTAGTTTTATAAGCGTAAAAGTCTGTAAAAACCCATAGTAAAAAGTGCATTGATTAATAAGAACAATAGAATGAAAATACAATGTAAACATTATCTTTAAATCATATATGCTCAACATTAGTTTACAATCACGTGTTTCTAACGGTACTTCATGACTATGTATTTAGCCCGCTCGCAACATGCACACCAGATAGTCAGGAAACAAAAATACATGAAAGGAGATGATTTCAGTTATTTTTTTTTGTTATATTTGATGGTAGTTTGTTGTATTTGCTTACAAACTCCTACAAGTGGTCTTAAATAAGATAAAAATTCGGCATAATTGACATCACTGAAAACATTTCTTAATTAAAATTTACAAAATTTTTGTAGATTTTTTTTAAAATCAAATTTCATTTAATTTTTACTTTAAACAATATGATGTTTTAACCAATAACCCTTGTGAACATGTTTAACTTATAGTTTTTAGCATTTTAATACACAGTGGCCTTTAATTTACATCAAAAACTACATACTTTTATGGCACTCGAAAGCAAAATAACATGTGACTGATTTTGACATTTACGTTCGCATATTTAGCTTGCGTTCGACTTAGGTAAACCCAATTTTGTATGAAAATGCTTTTGTTTTCGTTCGACTTGTCTTTCGAGTGAACGTTCGCTTAAAGTATAGTTAGGTAAACCGAAATCAGTTTTCTTTCGCTTAGCATGCGAACGAAAGTATTCGTTCGACATCGGTAAACAGGCTATAAGGCTCGTTTTCAAAAAATTTTTTTTAGTCTAACATATAACAATATTTATGCACAAAATCATTATTTGAAATCAAATTTAAACTAAAATTTTATTTTTTGATACGACCCTAAGTTATCCGCACCAAATTTTATTTATTATTTTAGCTACTTCTGTGTATAAGGTAGTCATTGTATAAAATAACTACACTGTGCGACACAGGTTGCAGTTAAGCCAATTGATTGTAGTCCTCTCTTAGTAATAAAGTTATGTGACAATTTGAAATTCCATATGTAATTTCTTCAACGTTTATTTGTGTGATTAATAGGGTAATTGATCTAATCATATCAGTCTTTCCGTATATTCATCTGTTGTAATCAAATTTCAGGAGCCAAGTCAAGATCTACAGGTTCTTGCCCCAGCGCGAGTCGGGGTAAGCTCTTATTATTAGCTTGAAAAAAAGATCTACTTAATAGAAGTTTAAGTAGTAGAGACTTATCGCAGATATACTCCAGTTTTTTCTACTACTATTAGGTTGTGGGCCCCCGTGGTTATACTGCAGATTCCTTCGCAGCGAGTTAAGCTTTTCTCTCCAATACTAGTGCCCTTTAAGTTTCCTCGCAAGAGCAGTTGTTCATCGGCTACAGACAGGCTTTGGAAACAATAAACAAAAAACACTTTTAACTCTCATCATATGTCCCCGTATAAATACAGGGGGTTGGCAATATTTTTTTTTCTTCCTTTTTTTTGTTCATCATCAAAATAATTGATGTTTGTTACCACTGGCTGACAGGATGACTGACTAAAAGAATGACTATGTTGAAAGCAGACATTACACATACACATTTTATTTTTCAATATTTATATTTTTTATTTGTTAAAAAAACAAACATATATGTACATACACATGCAGACATTATTTTAATAAAAATGAAACAACTAACAATGGCCAAATATAAACTTGCGTTTAATAAGGACACGCGTTTTAATAATAATAAAAAATTAAAAATATGTACATTTGGACATACATACATACATACATATTAATATTTTAACAAACATATGTACATACATACATTTATGAAAGTATATACGAATAATTTTTTTTTTTGGAAAGTGTTGAAGCCTTAAAAATTATCACAGAATATTGCTTCTCTAATAATAAAAGCTGAAACAGTGACCGAATGTATTTATTTTTTCAATTTGGTTTTGTTCTTTTATTTACTCAGACATTTTGTCATAATTTCCCTGCCGTTAAATGAATAAATATTTTCTTTGTCATTATTTTTATTAATTTAAAAATTAATTATTTACTCTGTCAAAACCATGACAATAAAGGTGTGACAATCGTGTGTAGGTTTATTGACATTTAAATTAATATCCATTTAAGCAATTGCTTTTGTCTTATATGGTGGAGTTTAAACTGTGTTGGCTTTTCCTAATTTAAAAAAAAAAAATACTTTAACCATTTCATTGGTTCTTACACCAAATTGTCGGTAGACTTCAACCAAATTCTATAAATACTTAAAAATATATATAGAGCTCTAACACCATGGGCTTATACATACATATATATTAGCCTTCAACGCCTTCTTCGGACGTTTTCGGAAGCTTCAAGGGAAAAAGTAATTATTTATTTACACGACTTTTAATCCTTGTAATAAAAAGACGTTTCAGCTGCCCTTGTTAAGGAAGGAAAGAGTGATTTGCATACGCACTTTATTTTTATTCCTTGCAACAACTAAGGAATGTAAGATCAGAACTTAAGATACGTTATGGACCGAGTGTAGATTTAATTCGTGCGTGAGTGCAGAAATTTCGCGCAACTGCTTTGGCTATGAACGTCTCAGGGCCAGGGCCCAGTCGATCTTCAAGGACTCCCTGAAAGACTGAACTGTTAGAAAGCAGTTTACGTGAAAGTCCACGACTTTTAATACGGAAAAGAGCAACCTTACTGGAACTTCCAAGAGCGATTATTCATGAAATTTTAAAAAAGGATTTGAAGTTTCATCCTTTTAAAATTACAATCGTTCGAAAATTGAAAGAAAGTGATTTTGATTTACGGAGAATTTTTTTGAAACAATGTTAGATCGTTTTCGCACTGCAAATCTCATTTTTTTGGGGTGACGAAGTTCATTTTCACTTAAAAGGCCACGTCAACAAGCAAAACTACCGCTACTAGTTTCCAAAAACCTGCAACTCTCGACTGAAATACAAAAACAATTTCAAAGCGCCAGGGTATCTGTTTCGTGTGCCTTATCCACGCGTGAGATAAAAGGACCATTTTTATCAAAAGCTCTAGGGGACATGCTAAAAATGTCAACGGTGAAAATTATTGACGCATTATTACGGAATTCTTTTTGCCAAAACCTGGGGCTCATATATTGTAGTCTTCACACACGTGGTTACAACAGGATGGGGCGATAGCACACACAGCCAGAGCTTCGATGAATTTGCTTCGGGAAAATTTTTCCCAAAAACTTATCAGTCACTTTGAGGACATTCCATGGCCATCGAGGTCACCCAAACTAACTCCAATGGATTTTCTTACGGGCTTCCTCAAAGTGGGGGTTTATAATGACAATATTTAATCTCCTGTGGCTTTAAAGGGGAATATTTGTCGAGAAATCAGCTAAATTGAAATTGTGTCAATTTGTTCGCTTAAAATTTTTTTAAGTAGCTAAACACAATCTATATACAAAAGAAAGAAAATTTCAAAAAAAAATGTATAAAAAGTATATAAAAAATGTAAGGTTTTGGATTGCTTTAAAAGATGTCAAATTCTTCAACATTTTGAAAAAAATTCTGCTTTTTTTTATATAAACGAACACATCTTATCTAGGAAACAGCCTGAAACGCGCACTTCTCTTGTCTAATTTCTTTCAATTTAATTTTACTTTCGAAGAATTAACTTTATTGTTATTAACTTAATGTCTATTGTTTCATCAAAAATCATTTCTTTAATTTCTCATTTCAAATGGTTTCCTTTAAGAACAAATAAAATTTTTTACCCAATTAACATTCATTAGTTTTTCTTTTTCTGATTTAATTAACATTTTAGTGTGTGACAGCAACAACACTGTAGCAGCCAGCAAGCAGTTAATAAAATAAAATTCTTAAATGAAATGAAACAACTTAATGAAAATTGTGCAAATTAAACAACAAATAAACAAAGAAGTGCAAAGGAGTCAAAAATCACAGGACAAAAGAAACTTAAATTTATTAAATGGAAAACAACAGCAAACGAAAACATAAAACACATTTAAATTACATGGAAATTAAAAACAAGGAAAATGTTCACACTAATATATATGTAAATAGTACAATCAAACATACAAACATTAAACTTAGCACGCTCCCCCAAACACACACACACATATAAAGAAAAGGAATAGAAAGGGAACCCAAAAAAACCTAACTTAAGCGTTAATTGAAACATTAAATAACATTTTATTACTTAATTTACATGGAAATTAACTAAAAAACAGTGATAGACAAAACAGAAAATAAATGATGAGAGAGTGTGAGAGGAAATTGGAGGGGAAGGAGAGCTATAATGGTGATGACGATGACAATTGTGAAATAACAGATAAAACGAAGAAAATAAAGGACTAAATAATAGAAATCACTGACTAACTAGTGGTTATATAAAACAACAACAGAAACAACAATTACGAACTAAAAAAGGAAAGAAGAAGAACACAGAAACAGAACTATTTAACATGACCTTAGCGACGCCCCTTTGTGATATTTGACATTAAAAATGAAAAAAAATCAAATTCTTGAAATACTTTTCCAAAAGTGGAATAACAAAATCATTATAAATGTAATAGTAAATGTCCTAGTGTTTCCTTATAGTCCTTTTGTTTGTAAATCTTAGCTATTTTTCCCCATTTCTTTAAATTCAGCTTCAGTCCCTTTCATTAAGTTCGTTTAATTCCTAATTTTACACCATGACGAAGGGTCGTTCTTTTTTGTTGCTTCCACAAACATTTCGTGTCTATTTCAGTTATTTTATTTTAATTTTTTTTTCATTGTTTTAATGTATCTTTAGGATTTTGACCTAAAGCTTTTGTGTCTCATTTTTGGTTTCTTTGGTTGAAAGAAACCGAAGAAATTTTTTAACATTTGTCTTAAAAATTACCGTAACATGGCAGAGTGGTTTGTCAATGTTGTAGTTTATGGCTTTTTAAGGATTTACGTAAGTTCTTGATGTACACTGTAAAAAGTTATAAACTTATTTGAATTAAACTTGTAAAAAAGATAAAAAAGAAAGTAAGAAGATATCGTACACCACATTTGTAGGAAGCTCTTTAAAAATAAGACCGATAATGCATGAGTGCAAAATTTTGTCAAAATAAAGATATACTTGAGTCAGTTATTTCCCAAAGTGCTTATTCCGGGAGGACACTTGCATGGGGGCTATATAAAAAAACTGACCGCACATTACCACAAACAAAAAGATTCGTGACAATGCCAGAGAATTTATCTGCAAGAAATTTTATCAAAATATCTCTGAAACTGCGAACTGCTATTTGATTACAAGAATAGATAGACACCTAGCAGGACGGATGGACAAATATGTTTCAATCGACTTAGGAAGTGATTCTGAGCCGATCGGTGTACAGGGTGTCTGGTGAAAAATTTGTATTTTTAAAAACGATTCCACATAAAACGGGCCGGAACAGAAAAAAATAATTTTTTTGATATAACATCCCTTCATATAGTAATCAGATTGGCCTTTCTATTTGTATTTTTTGGAATTATAATTTTTAAGGCTACAAAGCATAGTCTTTTATTCTGGATCCTTATTGATGCTTACTTATGTGCGTCTATCTGCCCGTCTGCGTAAATAAAATTTTGGGAGCCGAGCCAAATTCGACGGATGACGTTTCAGCGCCAAAATATCATAAATATCGCTGAGCAGATTGATACACATATAAAATAAGCAAGATTAGCTACAAGCGGACCAAAATATAAATACAAACTATGGCCACACTATCCCTCCCTACATGCAAATTTAGTATTAAGACTTTAAGACGTCAAGCTTATTTGCAGATTTTCTTAGAAAAGGATACATTTTATGAAAGTTTTTCATACACTTTATCTCAGAAACTGTAACAGCTATCGACTTAAATTCTTTTAGAAAGTAATTGTTTTACAATAACAAGATTTGAAAAAGAATTATAACGGGAAAATCATCGCATATAATTCGAATCGAAGTTTAATCGATCGATCGAGCTATCAATTCTTTTAATATAGGAATTCCAATTAAAATTTTTTTTAATTTGAATTCAAATCGAATGCAGCGATTTGGTCCCAGATATACAGGATAAAATTGTTCCTGATATTATTTCTATGAAATTTTTGTTTTTAGACAAAAAGGGTGAAGAAGGCACTCTGTGCATAAAAGCATTAAATTTCATGAAAGTAATTTCATTAAAAATTTCATGGAGTAAGTCCAGTGTTAGCTCATTGAAGCAAGAACAATGGCATCTCCTTACAAACGGACAATTCTTGTGAAATTTTATGATACGCTACATTTCAAAACTATTACAGCTTTCGACTTCAAACATTCTACAAAATTAATCGAATATGAGTAAGTGGAGTGTTTGCCCCCATGAAAATGGGCGTTATTTTAAAAATCTTTGATATGCTTATTTCGGAACTATAATAATAAGTTTCGGCTACAAAACTATAGCAAAATAACTGTATTAAAATGAGTTGGATACAGGCAAGGAGCGTGGTTTATTCAGTGGAAGATCACAAACGAATGGGCTACCGACCCTTATAAAAGCCTTCCACTTTAAACGCACTATATAGCCATTGTAATACAATAAATTAATGAAGTAAGAAAGAAGGCTAGTTTTTTCTATCCTATGCCAATTAAAATAACGAGTGTCTTTAGGTCTCGTTGCATTTGGTCGTTTCAACGGAGATTTGGTCGCCTTTTTCTGCGTTCGATGGTGGTTTCATATGTCTTTAAAGCTGAAGCGTTATTGTCCTTTACCAAACATGCCCGAACCAACGCATTTGTTTGACTTTTGTAATGTACAGCTAATTGATGTAATGGACAGCCAATTAATGTAATGAACAGCCAATTACAACAGTTTAAATTCAGTTCAAATTGGTAATGTTTCTTGCAAAACTAACCAACTTGACCATAGTTTATCGGTGATGAAAGGTTAGAGAAGATAAGACTATCGGGAGCCATTGAATCCGCTAGCTAGCAGCCGGGTGGGGTGGTTCTTTTCTTAATCATCTCTGGGTCCGATAATAACTGTTACGACATAAATATTATTATAGACTCCCTAAATTAACTAAATGGAAATGGACTATGGTGTTGATGAACGATCAATAGATGTTATATTATTCCCCATATCGTATCAACAGGCAAATGTAAACAAGGGTTCAATAAACTTTTTGGTAACAAATTATAATAAGAATTCCTAAGATGTTGTTAGTAATAACGCCTCTAAACCCACCCTACCTATGACCCTAGGGCGTGAAGATTAAACTAGGATCCCTTATTTAACTTACTTTCAACCAATCACATAATACAAGAAAAGTTTAGATTTTTACAAATCCATTATCATATATTGATATATATTTAAAATTCCAAGAAAATAAATACAAGCTTTTACTAGCTTAATTTTAACAAATATCAAATCTTAACTTTATTGATTTCGATCGGAAAGCAAATAACTACTTTATTAATCATTGTTATACCGCATAATTTCAAATATAGGGTGCAAAATTTGAATGTTTCATAAAAATTGGTTTAATCTAACAATAACAACAAAAAACTTATATAGGTTTGTATGTAGATATTACTATTTTAAGAGAAAGAATTTAAAATATCACTCTGAAACGTAAGGGACTAAGAAACGATGATATGTAAATTAAGAGAACAAAATTAACGGATAATGCAGTTTAGCTACTCTTATTTCTAACCAAAATGCATTACAATAAATTATCAATGGAAGTAGTAAAACAAAATCTAAAAATAGATCTTAGTATTTACGTATGTATACAGATACAAGAAATGAAGAAAATACGCAAATTATAAAAACTGATTAATGATTTTTTTGTAACTTATTAAACACCTATCCCTTTAATAACAAATTATGAGTCATATCGTAAATTCTTTAACTTTTATTTTATTGTAACCTAGTATTCATATGTTTTTTTTTAATGCAA
>CAUZWR010000005.1:0-115471 GCA_963583895.1 Melanophora roralis | reverse complement strand
AAATTAATTCACGGGTTTTAGTAAAGTCATTTGATTTTCCTCACTTCGGAACCCCTGCTGATAATTCCCATAACAGTATTTTTTTGTCCTTGCTTGACCTTAAATGCATTTAGAACTTGTCGCCTGTTCTTACATATTCTAGGCCTTTTATAGAAATTCTGTGCAGAAGATCGTACATACAGAAAATATTAAAAAAAATTATTGATTTGAAATGGTCCAAGCATCCATACCTTAAGCCTAAGGTAGTCGATAACGAAGTCAATATTTCGAAGATTTTGCTCTATTTGTTAAGATCGTTTTAATCCTCTTAACTTGAGATAAGGGAGTAATAAGTCTATTGCAGATTTTGATGACAGGAAAGCGAGATTAGCCTTTGGATGGGCGGTAGAGCATTTTTTCTGTACGTCTGGGTATAACGTTTCATGCTTGGTCGCCCAATTACTTAAGACGCTACATTAAATAACGGTTTCCATACGAAACCAAGGAGGTTGTTATTTCTGCATCTTTCATAGTTTTAGGCACTTGAAAGATGCAACATGTTATTTCCCTTGACTAAGCTGCTGGGTTACCTTAACGTTATTACAATTTTCTCTAAATTGTGTTTTAGTTAAAGCTGACTATAGTAAACAATAAACCCCTTAAAGATTTTGCTACTTTGTCTTCACAAAAAGATTAAGAACATAAATTCATATTTATTAACAGACTTGAGGATTCCGCAAATAAATCACATCGTATACAATTTAACAATTTGTCAAAATTAGCGTATAATGCGTGTGGCCATTAAACTTTACAACTATTCTACCGTTTTGCTACCGTATACACTTGGAACATATTTTTGTTTTTCTTTTCATAATTTATGGCCCATTAATGTTAAACTTAACAAATTTAATATTTACATAAAACGTAACTAACATCTACTTGTTAACAAACACTAAATACAATTTACACATGTCTACATACTTAGTATGTGCTTTTGCAACAAACTTAGCATTAAACGTCGTCATTCTCAATGACGCGTGTCTTTGTAAATTAACAAGAAATAATACACCACAACAATTAAAAGTAAACATTTGCTTTACAAATATAATAACCATAAGTATTTTAAATATGACAACAAAAAATTTTCAATTATGTGTGAAACACTAGTAGTTTACAAATATTAAAATTTAAGCAAATTTTTAATAAAAGGTTTCCTGGTAATATCAGTGAAATGATTATTTACACTTTTTGGCTAATGTCATCAGCCTGTTTTTATCAATCCTAGATATTTTCTAAAGGTCTTGAAATAATACACCACAGATCCTGATAGTGTACAGGGTCTGAAATTATCCCTAAATAATCATCCTGTTTTCTTGGCATGAACTGTTGTCCAACAGTGTCTTGTTATTATGTCGGCCGGGAGATCGTCAAAAACCCTTGTTACCCCAGTTTACTCGTTTTTTACATAGTCTTGGAGCCTCTACACAATGTAATATTTTCCCAGACCTCCATGACCCTGATCTTAACAGCAGGGTATGTTCTCCGGTTATAGAACTAAAGCAAAGCAAGCAATATTTTTGCTTTATTCTTACAATAATAAATTATGTGGTTTGCTAGTTCACTTACCATCTTATTGCCTTAAAATTTTTGTACCCGCTAACCAAAAAAGGCGCACTTGTCCCACGGCTCACAGTTTACCAATTTCAAAAGAACGTCATGAATAAAGGAGTTCATGACAGGACAGGAGGAGCAGCTAATTTTGCTGCTAGAATATCAGTTTGAAAAATACTACAGTTTCTAGGATGTTTGTAGAGCTGTCTGGCATCCATTTCTTAACAGAAAGCCAAAACATAGACCCCCCCGTGTATCTTGAGCCAACATATAAAAATCTTGTACGAGTATGTCCTGTGTTTTAGCCAAAAACACAACAGCTATATATACTCCTCAATAGTTACACTTGGCTTTCAGACCTCTTTGCAATACTATTTACAACAAACCTAGCTGGTCTCAAATTCAGGGTAACATGCAGCAACACCGTAGGGGTATTACTGACACTTGCCAGTAAAATACAATCCTGCAAGCCTCTAAACATCTCACAGAAATTAGCGTGATAGACCACAAAGTCAGGTACCGTGTGATTTCCTTTGGTATCAGATTGATATTATCCAATATTTCTTTAGTTAAAGAGGGTCACGTCTGTTAACTCGAAGTATACACTAAACTTTACTCTCGCGTCCACTTGCTTAGGACTCTTTCACAGAGTTGGTTGTACTTTAATAGTAAAGAAGCTTTTTGGAGATTCTAACCTCTGTTCCTTTTTCGAAATTAGTTAACAGCCGGTGCTCACCAAAGTATTAGAAATGACTTTTTTAAGAATTCCTGCCAGAACTAGCCCATCTGTTTTTAAATGTTCCTATTCCTTATATATATTACGGTAATCTGCAGTAATAGGTATCAAGTTTAAAGACCGTTTGGTGGTTTTCAGGTGCTCTTTTCTTCCAAGCATTGCCTCCGGGGCCAATATGTTGAAAAAACTTTTTTTATAGATAAATTTCATTGCTTATTTACAAAAGCTTAACACTTTCACGAAAAAATTAAGTTCTGTCTTCCCTGATTTCTTTTCCGTTATGAAGTGATGCTTGTGACAAAGGAAACCAGAAGCCATATTGTTCTTGATGTGAAAGTAAAAGATGTTTCAAAATTCTGAAGGTGAATGGTAAAAGACTGACGGTCTTATAATCATTTCTACAAAAACAGTTTCTTTTACTTCATTTCAGTAAATATATAATCATTAATGCCCTCCAGGATCATCAGAACAAACCGTTAGGACTTTTTCGCGTTAAAGTAGTGTCACAGGAATTTCCTCTGCCCCGGATGTCTGTTATGGTTGAAATTAGAAGACTTCCAATTCATATTTAGAAGATACTAACGTAATACTCATTCCACACCATTGTATAATATGTCCGACAGGGTATAAGCAACTTTAAAACCTGAGCATTAAGACCAGGGACTCTAAACTACTTTTTGCTCAATCTTAAATTTTTTCTACAGATTGTAAGGATGAATAAAAGACTTTTGAAAATTTTGTCCGCTACGGCCCAGGGCTACAAAACCTCTGGTAGTGTAAAAGTTTCGGCACAGTCGTCTGTAGCGCTTTTACTTATTTTCTTAATTTATTGAAGAGACTTTGAAATATTTTGTTTTTATGAAACTTTAACCCTTCAAGTTATTTATTTTATTTCTGTTAGTTAAAAAAGTTACTGCAATTAAAGCAAATAACAAATGTTGGAAAAAATTAATTTTTTATATATATTCTCACTATCGATAGCCCATAGTGCTTGTAAAATCGAAAAATTATTATGGAAGCAAATAAAATACATTGTAATAAGAAACAATGTTACCAATAAACTTTGTGCGTAACTAATATAAAGTAAACTTATAATTTTAAATAAAACATGAAATATAAATATTTTTTCCTTAATAATTAAAAAAAAAAAAAAAATATTGCACTAAATAATCTGCAAATTTTTATGCTGTTTTTATGGTTTGATGGATTGAGTGAAGTTATATTGAAAAGCACAAGCATATAAACACCAGCAATAATATAAATTGTAGGTAAAATTTAAAACAATTTAATTAAAACTGTTATGGGCATGAAATGACTTAGCACACTTCATAGTGTTAGTACAAATCAATACCCTGTCGGGCATTCAGTAGTCGACTACAAAAATAACTCACATAAAGTTAAATTTGTTTCCCTTAACTTTCGGAAGACCTTTCGTTTTCGGAGTTTTCAGCTCATGAGGACAGGACAAGTTAAGCGGCCAATTTGGCTGCCAGAATTTTTGCACGAAAAGTTATCTGGAAGTTTTTAGGACTCACTGGTATCTATCACTCGACAAAAGACCCCAGTTTCATGTCCCCATTACTTCTTATACCCATACGTTAAAAAGTTTTAGGCTCTGTGGCCTTGCCAGACTCCCACCACCCGTATTTTTTCATTGTTATACTCGGCTTTACTATGAAGCTCAGTTTCGGACTCATGCAGTTACTGTCACAGTTTCTACCCCAAATCGTTTTGCCATGACCATGTTTCCACTGCTTAAATCGTTCTCTTGCCCCAAGTCAAACCAGTTCGCAATACCCTCTGCAGCTGGTTTTAAATGCAACATTTTTTTATTCGGCAGCATTTTTTTAACAATCTCCTAATACTAACAAAGCTTTAATTGTTTAAAAGCGATATGTTTTAACACTTTTGACTTTTAGGCATAAATACACACAAACACATATTAAAACTTATAGCCAAACAACAAAATATTGTATATGGAAAAGCACTGATTACAACTAGCAACATCTTGTAACAGTAGCAAAACAAAAATTTATAAAGAAAGAAAAAAATTTCATACTTACAATCAAGCAGCAGGCAATGAAAAGAATTGGTAGCAATATATCTACTTGTTGCTGGTTTGTACAAACACATAACTGCCAATGTCGTCTGTCAATAATGTGTAAAAAATAGATGCGTATCAATATGTATCAAGTTTTTTCAGCTCTTTATCGATACAAACAATTTATGTAATATTTAGTAGTTTATGTAGTCTATGCATGGGTGCGCTTTTATTTACTTATAAAGCCAAGTGTTAAGCTAAGTTTACACCAAACAAATATTTGATTAAAAAAACGGATCATTATTTATTCAACTATATAAGCATATTAAAACTTTGTCTTAGTTAATTTAATAGGTTTTAAAAATTTTTTGCAAAAATGTTGCCCAGTTTTATTTTATCAAATATTTGCCAAGTCTCAACTAAAAAAAACACATTTATATTACTGACCAACAAACCCACCAGACAGCCAATAATTTACCAATTGTTGTAATCTAAAGCGGCAATTGTGTAAATCAAAATATATGTTGAAAATAAAGTGATTAGAAATCCTAATTTGGTATTTAATTTAATATCTGGAATTTTTAACGTAACACTGGAATATCTTACGAGAGATAACCAAAAGCATTTTTTAAGTCTACATTAGTTTTTTATGGTTAAAAAGTACTTGGAAGAAAGAAAGAATCACTGTTAAGTATTTTTTCCAGAATATTTTTTTTTAATTATTGTACAGGTAGGCCAAAAGAAATCACCCTATTGGAAGTTGCTCTTATTTTTGCAAATGGCGGCTAATTTCATATCTGTTTTAGCATTTGCAAACTAGACAGATTTACAATACAAGTGAAAAAGCCGTGGAGCGATACACTCCCCAAGAGCTCGGAATAATTCGTTCTTTTCTTTTTTTTTTTGCATAACAATTTTTCTGTGATGTTGGCGCAGCACAAATTCCATCACCAAATTCCCGGTCGCCCGGCACCGACTGCACAAACACTGAGGCGTTTGGTCATCGACCATGAAGACGCTGCCAAGGGTCGGTGGCCCCGGAGCACCCGTTCTGCAGAGAATATTGCCGCTGTTGGCGAGGATGTCAAGCTGTCAGCTGCTAAAAATATCGGCCTCGCAATAAGCCATCACCCAGTCGTCTCTAAGGTGAATTTTGGTCAAAAAATTGCGCATGATCCTATACAAAGTCTGGCTGTTGACCGCCAAATGCGTGTAACCTACGCCCTAGCTATCCTCAATCTCGTCGGCAAAGTTGACCGGTTTTCGCCTAAAATCATAATGAGCGATGAGGCTCATTTCCATTTTTTTCGAAGATGTCACTGGTCAAATGACAACAGTGGACGGTGCGCGCTATAGGGCCATGTTAGCCGAGTTTTTTCTGTCACAAGTGAATGAATTAGGACTATAGGACATTCGGTTCCAACAGGACGGAGAAACGGAAAAAACTGTCATTGGAGCTTAAAGAAGGGAGGATATTAAAAAAGTTTAACAGTCTTCTCTACTCAAATTTATGCATCAAAATTTAAGACAATATTGTGGTTCTTACGCCAAACTTTCTAAATCTGCAGGGTAGAAAAAAGTACATTGCCAAGCTTGCTTTGACGTGTCACCTACACCGCATCGCTTGATGTAGTCTTAGATTTACAATTTATTATTATGGTCGCAAGAGGAGGTGTTGCTTAGATATTTTAGACCTGATTATGACTAACGGGGTAATTTACTTAGGTGCATATTATATGGGCATGACAGGATTGTAACAGACGTAAAATATAGCATCAACTACTAGGTCCCAAAAAAATACCATATTTAGAAGCTAAAAGTGCCTATAACGGAAAATACTCTGGTTGAAAAATATTCCCAAATATACTAGTATCGATGTCTACATGCAAGTTTTCAGTTATTATATCACCCTCGTTCGATGCTGTGTTGTTCCTTACCTTCCTGACTACCTTCTTTGTTATCGCAAGGCATTCGCCCATTAAAATCTGCAGGGTTGTTGACATCCTCCATTTTGTTTCCATTCATTTCTGTTATTGTTTTTTAGTTTTCTTTACATTGATACTTCGAAAGACCCTACGAATATATTAAAAAATGTTTGTTTCATGGATAAAGCTATACTTGGATGGGCTTTTAGATTTTTTTATTGCAAACATAAGCACAAACTCATTATAGCCCCGCCACCAAAATACCTCGTGAATATAATGTGCCCAAACGTTCTTTGGTTCATACAAATTTTATGCTGATGCAGTGATGTTTGCGGGGGTCAGGAACACCCTACAACTTCCGAATCAACACTTAAAGTTGCACAGTTTCTCTTACATATGTTAATAAATCAAAAGCTGCATCACAGTTTTACATAACCATGTTTTATGGATCAATAAAAATTTATCCTTGTTCAGACTTTGTTGATTTTTTTTAATCACCATATTCTATCATCTTAGAAGCAAGAAAGTTATTTCTCCGAATTTGAGTCATCACTGTGGTACAAATCTTTTAAAAGGAACATAAACCAAAAGCTAATAAAGGTCTGAACTTTCCTGTGCCATTTTTTGCTCTTTTGATCGCCATCTATTTAAATGACACCTGACACTCTTGGACAGGCTTCGAAAAGGCAATAATTTAAGCAAAGTGTAACTAAAGTCTTAGAACTAAATATGAATTCTACAGGAAGCATATCAAATTTGATTACAAACAAATAATTTTCATTTAATTTCTTTACCAAGATATAAACAACAATTTGTCTAAAACCCCAATTGCAATATGACTTTAATTAGGACTTGCAGACATTTTTGTCCATTAAACCATAAGCGATTGTTATGATCATGACATAATTACTATTTATAAAAGAACTCAAGGCGTATTTGTACGACAATTTCCTACATTGTTTTCTTTATAACAAAAATTTGTTTTAAATTAAAAATAAATATTTATTTTATTTATGTATACGCAGTCATATTGCAAACGTTTAATTGTTTTTTGCCTTCAAGACAAACACGCGCAATTTTTTTTTTGTTTCTTTCCGCTACATTTTAAAGAAAAGAAATATTTTTAAAGTATTTTTACAATTTCCTTATCGTTGCAACCATTAGATGGCTACTGCAGTAGTTTGTAATTCTATGTTGCAAATTGCAAACAATGACGGCATTTATATTCTTACAAAAGAAATGTGTTACAGTCTGCACTGAATACTGGACTTTAAGTAATAAAAATTGTTAATTTGTAGTATCCATTGCATGTAATGGATTTCTGCGAATTTTAATCAGTAACAATCTAACTGCTTCTATTTCAATAAAATACATTTCTTTTATTCTTATGGCTTCTGTTGCTGCCTGGCTTTAGTTCTTTAGTGATCATAATAATTGTTTCGTGCGATTTAATTTTAAATAGCCTGGGAAATTGCTGAAATAATTACTTTTTATTTGTTTAGACTTTCATTTTAACTGTCTTAATCACTGCCATTTTTGCATTTAGTTAAGTCATCTTTACTTATTTCAAGTCATGAGATGATGAATGCATTAGTTCTGCATTACTCCTAGAGCTTGGAAGTACTATTTCTCAGGACAGTTTAATATGTTGCTGAAGGTGCTTAACTCTATTTATATGGTCATGGTAGAGCACAGGAATGCCATATTTGGGCAGGGTTGTAGCAGCCAAAAAGTCTTCTGTTCTCTTCCTGCCTTTTCGAAATTATTGATCTTAGGTGAACTTGTTTATTAAATATTAGGCAGCATTAGAGGCAATTTCCGCAATCCTGTTTTTAAACGTAAAAAAATTCCCTGAAAATTCTTTTCCCGGGAGTATTAAGAGATGTAATGAAGTGGGCATACTAGCAAGCCAAGGGATTAATTCGCTTATGAAAAGAGCAATAGATATTCGCACTTTATTTTATTGCGCAAAAACAGGGCTTTGACTCAACCATAAGGGCCATAGCTATGTAAAAACTAAATTTTAATGATTCCACAAAAGTACTGTGACCCAGAGGAAACAAGGTTTCTATTGGCTTCTCGAAAGAGTGATTGTAGACTCCTAAAGGAAATTTCAGGAAGATTGTTAGACCTTGATTCATGCTGAAAAATCCGTAAGCCTAGCCAACTAGGTCTACAAATTCTGCCGCAGATTTAGTGAAAAAGGAGCCTTTAAGAATATTTTGAGTTATTATATAGCAATCACGATCTCCAAAAAATCCTCTCTAGGATCTTATCTTTCCTAAAAGAGGTAAAAATATGTGAGATTGGTGAAGGAGAACGACATGGTTTGCCAGGAGAATTTAGATCACCTTAAAGATCATTATATGAATTAAGTAAACTTGAATCACCAAGTTATCATTTTTTCTCGTTCCATAACATAAAGGACCCAAATGATATATATGGTGTTCAGTATTAGCCAGTTCAACCTCACCTGACGTTTTCACTAGTTTTAAAAGAATTAGTTTCCAAATCAAAAGTTATTTAAAAACCACCTGTATTTTGACTACTAAAAATCATAGACATCCAGCCGGATGAAGAAAATAAATCTGAGTTGTCTGTTCTAAAAGGTCTTATTGATATCTGCGATCAGTGCATAAAAAATAAAATAATATTTTTTCAATTATCATGGTATATTTTACATTTTATCCTTCGCACAAAAATCACATAAATGTGCACACAAATTTCGAAGCTGTAGCAAATTAATTTAAAATAAATTCTTTTTCGGTATAACTATAGGTAGTTTACTGTTGGAGTTTAAAGTGCGATATATCACTATTTTCATCTTAAAGAGACCAATGTTTTGATTTTGTTATTGATTTAGTAGTTATTAGTCCCAAAATACCTTTTGTTCAATTTCTGTTTTGTTTCTATAACAGGACAATTGCGCCGAGCGAATGACACACATTTCCCGCAAGGATGTTGTAATATGAAGCAAAAGTGGTAAAAGGAATAGCAGTTGTTGTGATTTGAGATCGGTATCAGCTCAATTAAAAGCAATTTCTGGAACAATTTTGACGTAGTTGGTAATATGCCTATACTTTCGAAAGACTTCGCCTGCGAAAGAAAACCTTTTCAGGTTTAGTGGATCCATTTTAGCAAGCCAACCTTTTATATTGTAAGTAAGTATCAAGACGTTATATGGCGTGGAAAAAATATTCTCTCTGCTGTGCCAAGACGCCTTTAGTGTGTTTTCTTGCTGGTAATATGAGCTACTGAATTTTTTGACATTTAAAATATCAATAGTCTCCAAAATATTTTTTGTAAGTCAACGACTCTACCAGTCTGAGGGTGCATGTATTTTGTATAAATGCCTTAAGTATAACATTTACCAATTGCTTGTTAATTCTATAAAAACTAAATTGTTTATTTTTTTAAAACAAACCTTTAATATTAAATTAGCAGCCAAAAAAAGAAAAAGAGATACAAAATCCCTAAATGAAGTAGGTACGCAAAATTATTTGCAATTTTAGCTTGTTATTTGTAGAATCATTCAAAGATTAAAGTAAATTTTTTAGGCTTATTTGTCTCTTTTACAAATGACATACACTGGCTCACAGCTTATTTTATGAAGTGCAATATTTTGTTTTTAAAGCCCTATAAAAACACAACCAACGGGAATTTTGAATAAAACTTGATGTCATTTAAAAGAGAAAACGATGATGTTTAACAAACGAAAATCACATATTGCAAAAACGATTATTTTAACTACTTAAAAGTATAAAAACAGAAAATACTCAAATATTTATTTCACAGCTTATTTTATGCAGTAAATTTCTACTGTGACAGTACCTTATTTATATTTATATTTGTATATATATTATATCATCAGCGAATATGACCGAATTCCAAAACGCAGATTCCTCGGAAATATGTTCTTTGGCGAAATTTTGCGCACAAAATTTATTCTTTGGGCTTATAAACTGTTTCTTGCGTGAAACATGGTCAAGAAAACTATGTAAGCGCAGGACACGGCGAACATTTTCGGCGCAGCATTGTTTGCCAAGGTCAGGTGCAGCCTCTGAGGCCAGCTTTGGATACAAAAGCTTTAAGTTCGCCTTTATTTTTCTCAAAATATATCGCTCGTCCAGCTCACTTAAAATTTTATTAGGTGCCTTTCTGCCTTTGTTATGAACGCGATTTTCGTGGATGAAACGCTTAATGATTTTTTGGACTGTGGAAGCCTTAATATTTACCATTTCTGCTAATTATCGCTGTAAATGGCCATTTTCAAAGTGGTTTAAAACCAATTCCCTTTGTTGTTATGTTGTACGCGGACTCAGTTGAATTTTTGAGACTTGATGTAACACAATTAGACTAACAATTCCACAATAAAACATTCCTAGAAAGAGAAATACGAAACACGAAAAAAACGAACAACACTGCATTAAGGTACTGTTACAGTAGAAATTTACTGCATAAAATAAGCTGTGAAATAAATATTTGAGTATCTTCTCTTTTTATACTTTTAAGTAGTTAAAATAATCGTTTTTGCAATGTGTGATTTTCGCTTGTTAAACAACAGCGTTTTCTCTTTTAAATGACATCAAATTTTTTTCAAAATTCCCGTTGGTTGTGTTTTTATAGGGCTTTAAAAACAAAATATTGCACTTCATAAAATAAGCTGTGAGGCAGTGTATATAGATATATATTAGGGTGGCCCATATTTTCAAGTAAAAATTTCAAAATTATTCTGTACCTCTAGGCACCCCCAAATTTTTACAAGTTATACAACTAGTGTGTATGCAAAGTTTGAAGATAAAATTGCAATAGGAATACAGTGCTCAAACCAATATAATATTATTAACAAAATTAAAAAAGATACGTTGAGAAGGTTTAATTGGCCAAAATATAGAAAAACCATTTTACAGTAGAAAATTGATAAATATTATAAATGTAACTGTCAAAAAGTGATAAGTTAATTGGAATAACAGGATAGGGTTTCAACATTCTTAACTACAGTAGAAAAACTAGTGCGAGCACAGAGATATAAGCGAAAAACCAAGACTACCTCCTAATATTTCAGATGTTATCTTTCACCCAGAGAGCCTGAGTTCAACAACTTTTGTTTAAAATTTTTTTTATTACTAGCATGCATTTCTAGAGAATAAGTAAAAATTTCGCTAACTGACAGAAATGTAAGCCAGCACCTCTGACCACCTCTGTTTATTTCTCGAAAATTTGTACAGAAATACCTCCACTGCCCCGGAGTGCCTCTACCCGGGTTCATTGAAGGACCGACTCTCATTGATATTTCTTCGCGAATTTATTAAGAAAACATACCTACACCCTCTTTCCTCCCCCTAAGAGGTTTTTTAGCAAAGTTTATTTTTTTTCATTATTTAAATCGGTCCCACAGCTTCCAAGGCATTTTCACAACGGTCAAAAATAAGACCGACCCCAATTAGTTTTTCTCTCAAATATTTTCGTGGAACACACTTACCCCCTATCTCCAGAGCCTATCAGAGTTGCCATACAATTTTTGAAAAAAACTTCATCGGAGTTTTTCTCACAGGAATACAATAAATCACAGATCCCTCCTAAACACATTACTAGAATATACTTACCCCCTAATACCATCACCTAAAGGGATAACCATACAAAATTTACAAAAATTATATAAAAACTCCAAAAGCTTCCCCAGAGTCGACTTTAAAAAACAAAGTGTACGACTATGGGAGTCAGTCGGTTCCCTAGAACGAGCTTAGTCCCTATATCCATCATCTAAGGGAGCTCCCATACCAAGCTTGGGAAATTGTAATAAATCCTCCCCTGCAGGGTGCCCGTGGATAGGTTCAATATAGGGCTGGCTGCAACTCATTTTTCCTTGCAAACAGTTTCCTAGAAAATACTTACCCCCTATCGTCCAACCTAAGAGTGTTGGCATACAAAATTCGAAAAAATTTGGGTAAAACCCCCAACAACTTTCCCGTAGTCACCCAAAGAGCATAAAATATGCAACCGATCCCTATTAGAAAATTATAAAAATGCATATAAAAATGGATAAAAATTAAAGTTTGGGGTTTTGAAAAGCCAATATGATGGGCATACAAAATTCTGCACAGCCGAATATAGCGCTCTGACTAGTTTTTTTAAATTTAAAGATTCTTTGATGTTTTGAATTTGTGTTCTTTAAATTGTGTAACCACTATGCTGTCTGTGAGGATACAAAATCGAGAGATATATTAAATAAGTAAATAAATGAAATAAAAAAAGCAAACAGAAAGCAGTTTATGTTTGTGGAAATGCTATTGATATTATTTATACCCAGCATACCAAATTGCCATAGGCGATTATATCTTAAAAAGTTATTTAAAGCATTTGCTTATTGTGTTTTTTAAAACTACGCAAAATAATTCTTTGTTAGCAACCAAATCATAAAGACTTGCTTAAAATGTTTCAAATATATCCTCACTCCTTGATTAACTGTGGCCTTTTAAGCGTAACCAAAATGTGTTTAAAATTTGGCCAACTGGGTAAGTTATTGTTACTACAGTCTTATGCAAAAGGCGAAAGTACGTATGTGTCTATTTTTGTATTATATAAATTTTTTTGAACTATAATACATTTTAGTAAAACTTGTGACGATCACGATGATAATAAAAAATTATGGTGATTTTTGCTTTTAATGAAGTTATTAAACATTTTTATGTGAATTAAAAAGAAAATAAGATATCATATGGATTTAAGTTTAATTTTGATATTTGATTTTGAGGCGGGTGGTAAATTAAATTGGAAATTATATTTATGGTTGCTGATGAAAAAGTTTATTTAATAGTGTGGATTATGGCATATTTTTTTAATATTTAATTTTCCTTTAGTAACTTTATTAGTTTTCCATTTTGGATGTCAATTTAGTTTTTTTTTTTTTTGCCTATAAAAGCTTTTTATGTACCATGCACAACTATTAATGCTCGCAGAGATATTTAACCCAAAATGGTTTAATTTGTAGGATTTCTATAAAATTTCTGGGTTATAAATTTTATGTTTTTCAATATTTTTTAATCACAGTTGGTGTCCACAAAATCACATTAGTTTAATGTTATGTTTATACTAATGTGCCTTTTCATAAAATTCCGATCAATTTATCTTTTTCTAAAAGAACTAAAAAATATTTAATTTTAGGTGCCGCATTTAAAAGTGTGTTTTATGTGCAAGCCTTTTAGGGTTTATATTCCCTATAACGCCAAAGTGTAAAAGGTTGTTAACTTTGCTATTAGATCACTTTGTAGGTTTTCCTTATTTTCCTTAAAAGTAAAGGAAATGCTTAAATCTTGATAGTGCCCTTAAGAAAGGACATTTTATTTATTATTTTTCCTTTTTTTTAGTTTTGGGCTTTTTTAGCTTTTGAAATAGCGAAACTTTTATTTAATTATTTTTTTGAAAAAGGATAACAAAGACCGGCAACTGGACATGGCTAGCTCGATTTGGATAGGGAAATGTCTAGAGAATATAATTTGTAGGGTTACTAATAACAAACACCTGACGAATATGAAGAAAATAGAGGACAATTTTCTTTACATAACATTTTGGTATTAATTTTAAAAATAATCAACTCAATTTCTAAAGTAAAAAATTCAAGTTACGGTATGGCGTCAATTACACCCGGAACTGTGCCGAAAATTTTTGACCTCGCACTTCAAGTACTTTCCTACCATATTCACGGTTTTTTTTTTACTTTTTTCCTTATTTTTGGTTTTTAAAACATTAAATGCTAGCCCCTGTATTCATAAAAAGTTAAAGTATGGTTATTAAGGGCTTATTCAAGAGATGTCTATGCAAATTATCAAACAATCCATTAATAAGTTTATTATAATTATTATAAATACGAGCGTAAATATGTAACGAAATTAGATGTTTGCCTAACGACGACTTCCCCGCTGATGTCTTTTTACCGCGGTTGAAATTTATGCATATTTGCAATCAGGGAACACTCAAACACGTAATATCCAAGAGCCCAGCTGACTATAATAAATTGGACATTCGTACTTTTCAAATATATAATTTTGTATGAAATTTTTAATTTTTTTTAATTACCCCATTCAAACTCGAAAAGTAAATGCTGAGGCAAAGTTTTTGAATTCGCATTGATATTACCTGGTTAAGTGTACTCTGGACTGAATTGTTAAGTTTTGCTGTGATCTCTTTTGTTTTTCGTTTTTGAATTCATAGGTTTTTTCTAGGTATGTATTTACTTATATACATTTTTTTATTTAGAAATAAAAACAGTTTTTTTTATTAGTACAACCTGTAAATTTTTCTTTATTTGAAGAGCGAGATTCCCGGGATTACCAGAAATTAATTTTTTAAATTTCCCGTTTCCTGGGAAGCAAAAAAGTCCAGGAAATAAAAAACTCTAAGTACAATTAAAATTTTTCAGTCAGGGTTTTGATACCTGACAGATATTCTGGTTAGTTTGCTTCAACCTATTTCTATTTCTATGGAATTTTTTAGATGAATTAGTTTCTTATTATTGTGACCGGTTTTTTATTGAAGAGTAATATTGGAAAAGTTTATTTTCTCGACACTAGCGAAGGGGAATGCATTTTCGAGACCTACCAGAGTTTCTTGCCAGCACTCTTTATTTAATACTGAATCAAAAAAACCCGCTTTTGATAGTGCCTGGCAGAATTGCTGCTTATATCAAATCAAAAAAAAAAAAAAAAATAGAGAAGACTTCCTTTATGCTAGCTTGCCTTTACGTATTCTACTAAAATGAGTATAACGCTTTTGTGCAGATGTTTATAACTCCCAAAAGTAATGGTCTGAGGCCCTGCATTAAGTATACCAATCGATTCAGAATCACTTCCTCAGCCGATTTAAGCGCGTCCATCCCTTCGTCTGGCTAAGCGTCCATGTATTCTTTTTAACACGCTACAGGTCGCAATTTTACAGATATTTTGATGAAATTTTACACAGATATTTTATTGGCATTGGCACGAAGCCTATTGATGATCTGTCTATATATATAAAGTTTGGTTGTAATTTTTTTTCTGTGCAGAAACTGGTTTGTATTAAACTCAATTTTATAAATGTGGTCCTATTACTGCTGAAGATTTTTTAAATCATTTCTTAAATAGACGGTAAACACTTTTTTATCAATTAAGGATAAATATTCCCAAAAAATTTATTCCCCATTTAATCGAAGAACCAAAGCTTTCCCATAAGTCAATAAAAATCAATACTTAAGACTTACCAATTTTTCAAACTTACGGCAATTAGACCTTAGCTTGCTGTGATTTGCTCATATTAAAATCTCATAAAAACTCATTCCTATTTTTCAATTTAAAGATGCAACAATATATTTCTTGGCAATTTGTTAAGTTTTTTATTCTTTTTAAGCTTCAAGTTTAATCTGCAAGTTTTTTTCTTTAATTTTTCGAGATGCACGCTTAAAGTTATTTTTTTCGTTTTTCATATGCTTAGATTGTTGTATGTTACTTTTTGCGCAGGTGTTAGATAAATATCAAAATAGTGCAAAATCGTGCATACAAAATTTGTACGTGATTTAATGTTGTAGGAGTTACATTAAATAACAAATAATACTAAATAACGACAACATCAGCAACAATATCAAAAAAAACGGCAGTAAAAAACAACTTTAGTAACATTAACAACAACAACAATATCTTAGGTATTTTGATTCTTTATCTTAATGAAAACAAAAAAAGAATTTCCTTCTTCAAAAATTAACAAAATTTATTCTTAAAATATATTTTGATTTATCATTGTTCCATCTTAAGTGTCTTTGCACCAAATTTGACTTCTTATAGGAAAAAACTGAAACTAAACTGCATAAAGAAAATTGTTGAGAAGTTTCACATAAAAAAATTTAAATATTTGACATAACATGATATAAGTACGTGCTTATTTAAAAAAAACATTTACACGTTTATATAATTGGTCGGCATTTTTTATTTATAAATATAGATAAAAAAAAACCCAAAAATACTAACAAAATATCAATAATAGTAAACATATTATGGGTTATGTGTTACCTTTAAGATGTTGTGCCTAATTTTACAAGGCAAGATATATTAGTTAGTCATGATAGATCTAAGTAATTTATGGATTTATTTGTTACAGTTTATTATAAAAAACTCATACACACTATTCCAGCCAAAATTTTTCTTTGGTCTAACATATCTATTATTGTTTTTATACCCATGCCCCATACATGGTACGGGGGCAATTTTATTGTAATGGAGGCGACCATTTACTAAAATTTTTTCTTTAAACTCAAACAATTGATTTTTTTTCAATAAAAAAAGGGATACAATTTTAAAGAATGTTATGTTTTTATGTCATAAGTAGTAAGTAAACAGTGTATGCTTATAATGGAGACTTCAATACTGTGGAGGGAGTGACCTCATATATGTAAGTGTTTGCATGAGAATTTTGACTTTAAGATCTTGTTGTGTAAAATATTTTCAGAATGGGACTAAATATAAACTTAATCGTATTTGATAACTTAGTCAAACAAAATTAAGAAAAAAGTTTTAAGTGTGACATTTTCACTTAATGTTTAGAAAATGTGACGGGTAAGACATTTTCATCTTAATGCTAAAAAAGAAAATCCTAGTCATGTAAAACCCTTTCATAAAAAATAAAAATAATATATAAACCAAGTTATTTATATTTCAATTATTTTTTCCCTCTTTTGGACGTAAATATATTAATTTATTCTTTTTCAAAAAAAAAGAAAACGGTTTTTTATAATTTTTGGCCGTTTTACGCTTTTGTGCAGATGTCTGCAATACCTTAAAATAACGGTTCAAGACTTACCCTATAGCATATCGCTCGACTCAGAATCACTTCCTGAGTAGATTTAAGCATGTCCATCCGTCCATTCGCTTGTCCGGCTGAGTCTCCATCTGTTCTTGTGACCAAACATTTTGACTTCAAAGTCAAAATGTTTTTATGGCTAAAGGACGAGGTAATTAATATTCAACAGCAACACCAACCAGCAAAAGGAAAAAAATTCCCCCAGAAAACTCTTGTGCAAACAAAATTTAAAATCGTGCCAACAAAAATTTAAAAATTTGTACATCAGTCGGGATTAACACAAAAATGTATATTACGGAGTATAAAAGAAAGGCGGCTTTCTTAAAAAACACAAAGTAACTTTATATATCTGGCTAGATTTGGCCAAATTCCACTATAGAAGGAACGGCTTTGGGTAAAATTCAAACAATTATGTCAGTGTTAATCAGTGTTAGTCAAAGCAGTACTCGTGATTCTCTGAACATCATCGGCACTTTTTGATTTCAGTTGAGTTCCTAATTATCAATTATTTAGCTTAAAAATAAAATTTTTTTTGGCTTAGTCTCACATAGACACGAGATAATGGCTTTGAGCCGATTAAAGTATGTTGGCTTCAAATGCCGTTTACTTTCATGGCCACGTAACCAGCAAAAGTATCATCTATTTATCCATATCATAATGGTGAAGAGCTCTGAGCTCATTAAGTGACACACCAGAGAAAACTTCTCATGGCTTTGACTCACTTAGAGCACGGTGACAGGGAATTTTTAAAATCAGCATAAAAATTCGTTTTGGAGCAAACTAGTTTGAATAAAATAATTGATTTTAAAAAATAAAATTAAAAAAAATTTTAAAATCATCATTTGATTTTTTTTATTAATATGTTACCAAGGTACCACTGAACAATAAACAGTGGCAAGCAAATGACTAAGGCCTGGAAGATAAAACGGTACTTCTAAATAAAGGGGGCCTGTCATTAATCAACCGAAAGCCTCTTTCTTCTAGGTTTGGCATTTCCCCATTGAAGCTATGTAAAAAGGATCTTGCTAAGATTAGTTTAGGTTAGGTTACAGAGGGTGAAGAAAAAAGCAAGCCCGTTGGTACTTCAACACTCGTCTCCTTTTACCTATCTTCTACCCACCTGATTATGAACCCATTAATTTTTCCAGTTAACACTGCAATATTTCACCTAGTACTTCGTAAAATCTTTTACCCAACCACTTAGCCCTATGATTCTACATAATCTCGGGCAGTGATAGACCACATGCTCTATCGTCTTTAATTTTCTTTATCCTCACACATCCTACAGTAACTTGAAATGCCAGTTATAGTCCAAATTATAATCCTTAGTTTATTTTTTTCTAAGTCCATGACCGAACTAGCAGGCACTAGCTTACCTTTGTTCTGTTATATCAAAAATTAATTTTTCCATAACAGTGATCCAGAGGTAGTATCGTAGCTTCCTCTTTATATGTTATACCCAGAGCCGAGTCACTATGAGCGAGGTCGCCCGAAATTTCATAGCCAACTACGTCGCCGTGTCGCATAGCTTATCAAAATCTGACGCTTAAAGTGTCCACATCCCTCCAAGGGCCTTTCTGTAGCCTTTCACCAGCCTAGACCAGACGCAATGTGCCTTCAAACCACCAGCGGCTACCTGGCTATCAACATTATAAGTGATCTTGCCTCAAGACTAATATCCCAGTGTAGCCAGTATTTAGAAATATTTTCAACCCTTACCCACCTAGTCTGATTAAACTTCTTTATGCCATTCTCATCATCCAGTACTTAATAGTTGCAATGTAGAAAATGACGTCTTTTCTCGGTTGACGTGTCTTAATAGGCACCAGTGATGCCAACTAAAGCACATCTTTGATGCTTGGTAAGTACAGTGCAACCACACATCAGAAAAGGTCTTACAAGCATGGTGTAAGTCCAGCCGCAGCTATTTCTTGTGATATATTTGCATACATGAGAATTCTTCTTTCTCCACCCCTGACGCCTGTTCTTCTAGCTAATGTTACATTTAAATAAAAAGAGTTCATTTTAAGTAATCTGTAACTATAATGTATGAGACTTTAAAAACATCATACAAAAGTTTAATATAGTCGTAATTAAGCTTGTTTCAAAAAGCAGAGTTTAAAATAGCATTTTTATTTTTGAGGCATCTCTGGTAAAAAGATTTAAATTACTACTTTTTTAATTGAGCTTAAAGATTTAAGTGCATTTAAACATCAAAATTAGTTGATTTGGATAAAAGTATTTTTTAGTTCTACTTAATAAATTCTTTTTCATTTAAAATAATGGAGTGTTAAGGCAACTTAAAAAAAACTTTTTTAATCACGCTGACATATATTTTGATGATTGAATTAAAAACCAAATTGTTAAAAAATTTTATATCACGTATTTAGTAGCGGGTTTTTATTATCATTGATATAATTTTTGGTATATTAAATAACAAAATTTCAATTTAGCTTTTGTTTTGTTGTTTCATTAGTCGTCCTTTTGTTTTTGTCTTATCTGACCAATTTATTTAAATACCATTTAGCTACCTATAAAATTTTGTTTGTTTTTTTTTTATTATATTTTATTAAAATTATTAAATATTCATAAACATATAATAAACAATATAAAACAATCTTTCGTTATCTACATCAAATAATCTTCTCATACTTAACATTTTCACATAATAATAGAATACAATTGATATTTTGTCTTAATTAGGACAGCATGACTATTGTGACAAGGGACACTGCTATTATTTTGTATAATCACTATAAGATAATATCTTTTGATAAATCTGAAAATTAAGATAAAATCACTTTGTTTTTGGTAGTAAAAAAAGTTCATATTTATTACATTTACACCATAAAAATTCCTGTTTAAGGTAAATCTTGATTTTGATTTCAAAATAAACAATAAAGATTTGCTAAATAATTCTTCAGCTTGATTTCATTAAAAACCTCTTTGGCTATAAAACCACACAAAATTGTATATTCAAAAATACCAAACATTTTAATTAACGCTTTTTAAATTATCGGATGTGGACAACCAATATTATACATTGTTTTAAACAAAACAAAATAAAATAAAATAAAATAAAATAAAATAAAATAAAATAAAATAAAATAAAATAAAATAAAATAGAATAAAATAAAATAAAATAAAATAAAATAAAATAAAATAAAATAAAATAAAATAAAATAAAATAAAATAAAATAAAATAAAATAAAATAAAATAAAATAAAATAAAATAAAATAAAATAAAATAAAATAAAATAAAATAAAACAAGTAAGAGCGCTATATTCGGCTGTGCCGAATCTTATATACCCTTCACATTGACCTTTCGCAATTCCAAACTTTTTTTATTTTTAACCATTTCTTTACTTATGAAATATTTCTAATTTTTAAATAGGGGTCGGTGTCATTTTTTAACGCTCCACGGGTGACGGGGAAGTTGTAGGGGGTTTTATCCTAATTTTTAAAAATTTTATATGGCAACCCACTTAGAGGGTGGAGATACGGGGTAAGTATATTCCAGGAATATGTTTTGGAGGGGAAACTAATGGGGGTCTGTCGTACACTTTATTGCTCTAAGGCCAACTCTGAAGAAGCTGTGAGCATTTTATCATTTTTGTAAATTTTGTATGGCAACCCCCTTAGGGCGTGGAGATAAGGGGTAAGTATGTTCTAAGAATATGTTTGGGAGGGCAAACTAATGGGGGTCGGGCGTACACTTTATTGCTCTAAGGCCAACTCTGAAGGAGTTGTGGGCATTTTTACATCATTTTTGTAAATTTTGTATGGCAACCCCCTTAGGGCGTGGAGATAGGGGGTAAGTATGTTTTAGGAATATGTTTGGGAGTAGAAATTAATGGGGGTCTGTTATACATTTTTTTCCTCTACGGGCGAGTCCGGGGAATTTATAGCGGTTTTTACCTTATTTTTTAAAATTTTGTATGGCAACCATGTCAGGGGCTGGAGATAGAGGGTAAGTATGTTCCACAAAAACGTTTGGATGGAAAAAATAATTCGGGTCGGTCTTACATTTTACCTTTGTAGGAGAACCCTGGAAGCCGTAGGAGCGATTTTAAAAATGTTTAAATTAAGCTTTGTATGGCAACGCTGTTATATGTATGAACAGTAATACTAATAAAATTTATGTTTTGGGTGTATTTCAATAATATAGACATGACTGATTCTGTTTTTTTCTTTTTTTGTTGTTTTTTTGTTGTTTTTTTTATTATTACATGTAAAAGTATGTTCTTTGTTGTTGTTGTAGACTCAAAAAACCGAGGTAGTCTTGGTTTTTTGCTTATATCTCGGTTATTTATCGGGCGATTTTGCTGAATTTTAATACCGATTTTCTCGCGACTATCTGTAACAGTTTGATACCACATTCGGGTCTATGCGATATCGGGGGGCTTCAGAAAGTTGATTTCAACCATAACACGGACAGACGGTCAGACGGACATCGCTAAATCGGTTTCCCTATCTATAAGGATCCAGAATATATATACTTTATGGGGTCCCAAATGGATAATAAAGGAATTACAAACGGAATGACAAACTTATATATACCCTTATCACTTATGTGAAGGGTATAATAAAACAAAATAAAATAAAATAAAATAAAATAAAATAAAATAAAATAAAATAAAATAAAATAAAATAAAATAAAATAAAATAAAATAAAATAAAATAAAATAAAATAAAATAAAATAAAATAAAATAAAATAAAATAAAATAAAATAAAATAAAATAAAATAAAATAAAATAAAATAAAATAAAATAAAATAAAATAAAATAAAATAAAATAAAATAAAATAAAATAAAATAAAATAAAATAAAATAAAATAAAATAAAATAAAATAAAATAAAATAAAATAAAATAAAATAAAATAAAATAAAATAAAATAAAATAAAATAAAATAAAATAAAATAAAATAAAATAAAATAAAATAAAATAAAATAAAATAAAATAAAATAAAATAAAATAAAATAAAATAAAATAAAATAAAATAAAATAAAATAAAATAAAATAAAATAAAATAAAATAAAATAAAATAAAATAAAATAAAATAAAATAAAATAAAATAAAATAAAATAAAATAAAATAAAATAAAATAAAATAAAATAAAATAAAATAAAATAAAATAAAATAAAATAAAATAAAATAAAATAAAATAAAATAAAATAAAATAAAATAAAATAAAATAAAATAAAATAAAATAAAATAAAAAAAAATAAAATAAAATAAAATAAAATAAAATAAAATAAAATAAAATAAAATAAAATAAAATGAAATAAAATAAAATAAAATAAAATAAAATAAAATAAAATAAAATAAAATAAAATAAAATAAAATAAAATAAAATAAAATAAAATAAAGTTAAATTAAATTAAATAAAATAAAATATTCCAAATATGTTTCAATAAAGTTCGTGTTTTGTTGCCAAAATTGTTTATTAAATATAATAATGGCACAAAATTTATCAGAACATAAAGGGGTTATTTGTTATGAGACTTTTTAATCCAATAATGAAAATCATCCCTAATAGTCTTAGCATTTTAAAAGCCTTTTGGTGACATTTATTATTAAAATGTTTCGCTTTTTATGTTACTTTTGTAAAAAAAACTTTAAAATATTTAGGTGTTAAAATATCTTTGCTCTCTTTCAAATTATTTTATTGCATTTTTATAGCAAAATAAACAAACAAATAAATTGTCATTGATTTTGTGTAGGAAAGGCCGAATTAGTTAATTTGACTGCATTTATAAAGTAAACAAAGTTTCCCCGCTTTTTAAAGAAAATATCTCATAATAACGCTATTTTTTTTCTTGTTTTTATTCTTTTATTTTAATCTAAAGATTAGCATAAAGATCTTGACGTATTTTTTCTTAAACACCTTTTAAATGTTCGTATTGTTTAGTAAAAATAAACCCAAATAAAATCAAACATTTTGTCTAAATAAACCGTAACACGTTTTTGTTTGTTTTGTTAAAGTTTTTCTTTTTTCTTGTTCTCTTAATGATTATCTTTTTTAATCTTTACAATCTGCATCTGTTTGATACATTTTAAATAAAAAGAAACAAATATTTATTATTCCTTTATTTTGAAGCAGCAACTAAAATGCATAGATTTGGTAGAGCAAGTGGGGGAACGGTATATGGCATAAGCAAAAAACTTAAGGACTTTGGCATAAAATATGAATTAATCAAACTATGCGACATTAGCTTTTTTAAATTTTACGACAACAACACGCAATTTATGTTAATTCCTATATACCTAAGACCAGCGAAATGGGGTGAGATATTTAATAATTTGCAACGTTTTTTTTTGAAAATAATTCCTTAATTAACCCAATATTAATTGGAGACTGCAATGTACGAATTGGAGAGTTGGATCAGGAAATAGATGAAATATATAAACCGATTTTCATAGCGGGTGCAGAGACGAGAAGTTCAAAGGATGTAACGATTAAGCCAAACGGAAGAAAATTTGTTGATTTTTGCACAGATCATAATTTACTGATCCTAAATGGGAGAACGTATGGTGATGAAGGCGGTAATTTCACATATGTCAGTTCACTAGGAGAATCGGTCATTGATATTTGTGCAGCCTCCAAAGAGATATTGCAGCTTGTTGATGAATTCAAAGTTGACAACGTCATTTGGTCTGATCATATGCCAATAAAATTAGTGTTTAACGTCTCATCAAATACAATCAATACAAAGAACTTAAATTTGCTCCCTAAATTACACTGGAAAAGCTCGGAAAAAGCACAATACCAAAGAAAACTTAATGTTAATTTGGATAAAATACCGCCTAATATTGAACCAACTCTCAAGCTACTATGTGATACAATAAAAAACTCGGCGCAAAAAATACATTCTAATGTTAACAGAAAATTTGAACCAAAAGAAGTATGGTACAATACTCGTTGTAACGAGGCTAGAGAGAAAAGTCTTTATCTGTTAAATAAGTACAGAAATTCAAAAATGGTAGAAGACAAAAGTAAATATATAGAAAGTCAAAAGGAGTATAAGCGAATCTGTTATATAAGCAAAAAAGAGTACTTTAAACAACTGGAAGAGAGAATTAGTACAGTACGTGATAATAAGGATTGGTGGAAACTTGCAAAGGAATTGAGAAATCAACGGTACCAAATTTGTGCGGACATATCGGCGGCTAATTTTGGTTCATATTTTTCTGAACTATTAAGTTCACAACCTAACACAGCGGTTATTTATTACGCACCGATGTATACTACGGATCCTTTGCTTGATGGCCCAATTACTCTATATGAGTTGAAAAACATGCTAAGCAGTGTAAAATTAAATAAAGCACCTGGTGAGGATAGAGTGCCATATGAGTTCCTTATTAACGCCTCTGACAAATTTCTTAATCAACTAATTAAAGTGTATAACAAAATGCTTACAACGAGTGAAATTGATGAGTCCTTTACAAGAACTATAATTTTTCCATTACATAAAAAAGGAGACATAAGACAACCTGCTAACTACAGAGGAATATCTTTCATGAACAGTGTTGCAAAGATAATGATGGGTATATTAAATGAAAGACTTTTTACATGGGTAGAAGACAAACAAGCCCTCACAGAGTTCCAGGCTGGCTTCCGAAGGAATTACTCAACAGCCGACAACATTTACAATCTTTCAGCGATTGTAAGCATAATGTTGTCTGAAGGGAAAAAGTTATATGCTTTTTTTGTCGATTTTAAGGCTGCATTCGACAAGGTTTCGCGAAACGCACTTATTTATAAGTTGCATGCAATGGGCATTTCATATAAATTCGTTAAACTTATAGAAAGTATATACAAAAACACAAAATCAGCAGTTTGGACTGGCGAAGAAATTTCTGAGTATTTTGAAACTAAATCTGGTGTAAAGCAGGGATGTTTGTTGTCGCCACTGTTATTTGCTTTATTTATAAATGATTTACATGAATGTCTAGAAGGAGGAATAACTATTTGCAATATAAATATACGTTTGTTACTTTATGCAGATGACATAGTAATTTTGTCAGACGACGTGAGTATGCTACAAAAGATGATACGAAATCTTGAAAAATATTGTGAAATGTGGAGCCTAGAAGTTAATCTAAGCAAATCTGAAATAATGGTTTTTCGAAAAGGGGGCAGATTAAGTAAAAATGAAAAGTGGGTTTTTAAAGGAGAATGTGTAAATATAGCTTCAGAGTTTAATTATTTAGGAGTTCTACTCACTCCCACTCTGAAATTCAACAAACATGTTACTAAAAGAAACAACCAAGCTAAAAATGCTATAAACACGACCTGGAAGAGTTTTCTTGGCAAAAAGTACATTGATCTCGGCATGAAATGGAAAATATACTTAGCTGTCTGCAGAGCAATACAGGCTTACGCTGCGCAGGTCTGGGGATTCAGCTACTTTGAAATGGTGGATAACCTCCAGAGATATTTTATGAAAAAAATTTTAAATTTACCAAAGCATACGCCAAATTATTTTCTAATGCTAGAAACATCAGCTGAAGAAAGCCATATTTACACACTTACAATGCATTTACAATATATAAGTAAAACCCTTTTTACCTACAACGATAGAAGGCTACCTAACGTATTATCAAAAAAACTTTTAGAAAAGGACATCTTTTGGGTAAAGGAAATTAAAGCGAAAGCCGCAACCCTAAACGTAGAATGGCCTGGAATAACACCAACTAAAGCGCAGTGGACCTTATTTTGTACAAACCTTATAAACAGTACTAGAGTTCAAAATTTTAACGCAAACGTGCAGTGCCAAACTCAAAGCCACACAAGAATTTATAGATTGCTCGATGGGTCGAAAACACAGTACCTTTACCTGGGCTACAAACTAGAGGATATTTCATTGATCATGAGAGCACGCAGCGGAGTTATTTACCTAAATGGAAATAGTTATGGTGCAGATGATGAACACAAACTGTGCACACTCTGCAATCTACGGGAAAATGAAACATTTCAGCACTTCTTTGCAATATGTCCTATACTCAAGGAGTTTAGAGTTCGTTACTTTCAGAAAGCAACATTAAATGAAGCAGAGATGATCGGCATTCTTAATGGCGGTGAAGAAATCGACTGGAGAAATTTGATTGAGTATCTGAAATATGCTCTAACTTATAGGCAAAATATTATAAATGAATATACATAACATCAAAGAATAAACAATATCAGGCCGACAGACGTTTTGAAAAAACATTGTCATTAAATGAATTTCCTAATTTCTTTTTTGCAAAATTAACTAAGAAAATTTTACTGTACTATAAAGAAACTACCTTAACTTGTATTTAAATGAAATTTTGTAAATAAAGAAAAGAAATTATTATTATTATTATTATTATTATATTTATTATTCTCTCTATGGCATTTAAATCATCAAACTTTTATCAATAGTTAAACAATAGTTAATTTTTAAGTTTTTGTTTAAAACTGTGAAATCTCCACATCATATAAATACCAAATATCAAATTTTATCATATACAATCATTTAAATATATTTGTGTGTCAGTTTGTATGAACAACAATAAGGTTGTAAAAAAAATCATAAAAAATAAAATGAAAGTAATTATTATGTTAAAAATAATAATGGAAACACTTAGGGTTTTCAAAAAAGTTTTAATATTTTTTATTCACACACATGCACAGAAACATATGTATGAGCACGCATACAAAAATTTTATAAATTGATTAAATTATCTATTTCTTAACTGAGTTTCTTTGCTTTAATATTTTTTTAAAGATAATGTACTAGTAATTGACAACACTATCTAACTGGCTGTGCCTTACAAATGAGGTTATAAGGGATATTTGCCTCCAGAGACCCTGAGAATCTCTTCTTAAAATTATAGGGAAGGACGGTAAAGAAAAGAAAAGGTTAGTGTCCACCAAATCATTACAAGCATCAATACCGTGGAAAACAAGCTGTTTCTTAGTCGCCTTGTTACCAAGTATCCTTTATCAATCACTTGATCTCACTATATTTCAACCAGAGACTTCACCTAGTCCATGGTTCTCTGTGTCCTCTGGCCCATATTTGTTCTAGAATAGCAGATTTGTCATGCGATAGTTTCTGATTATGTCTTGCCTTCAAATATCCAATAAAAAATTCTAAAGTTCCTTACCCATTAACCGTTCACATATCTCTAATTGCTGTGACCTATGAGCGTTTCATTTATGCATTTTTGATGCCTTCTGTTTTCGTTGAAAAACAGGTAAGTATCCTCTTTGTTTAGTTCTGGCCACAAAACTCTAAAGATGTCTCTATTAGCCATGATTTTTTTAATCGTTTTGCATACCTTTTTAGGTTTGAAGAAGCTTTAATATATTACAAGATGTTTTCAAGTTTGTTTTCTAAGTCTTTGGATTTAACGCTGCTAGCCCTTTATTGCTACTGATTTTAATACAAAATGGATTTTTCCAAAATTATTTTCTTTTTTAAAAGATTAATCACTTTATAGCTTAAAATCTTACAATATCATATAATGCAAACAATGAATCAAAATATATTACCTAATGCCACCCAAAGCATTACAACAAAAAAACAATCATAAAAGTTAAAAACAAGAATCTTTCAATTACTCTACACAAATGCTTAGAAGGTTATTGTTTATAACTATTTCCTTAATTGTTTTTGTTTTTTTTACAGCAAATGTATTTTTTAGTCTATATGAAAGGCTGCCTCTCAATAGACCGTTGCATTGATAAAAGAACCAATGAAGTGCTATAATTTATTTCACGTGTGCTCCAAGTGCTTCCTTTTAGGTTTTCAATAACAGTGTGGCCTGTAAAAGAAAAAAAGTAAAATATGCTTAGAAACTAATGTTGGTTATTAACTTTTTTATTTTTTTTGCTTCTTTAACGTGCCAAACTTAGTAAAAAAGCAGAATATCCTAAAACCTTATACCTTATACCTTAAACCTTATACAATAGTTTTACGTAAAAATTTAAACATCAGTTGGTCTGCAACACTTTTCAGTGTACGCCCCAATACTCCTTATATGACCTGAAATAAACACTTAAGCATACAAACATGTACATAACCATTATTACCTTCTTCTTCTTTTTCTTTTGTTGTTGCATATGTTTTACTTAAAACTATTACGAAATGTGTTAAACATTTACTTTGTTCAAATCAATTTTTTTTTATTCAAAATTTGTGTGCTGCTGTTTATATTTTTTTTGTCTTCTAGAAATCTATAGTTTCTTGTGTATGCCTTAAGTTAACGGACAAAAGACATAAAAATTTATTTTAGGTCATATCTGTAATCAATCATAAGTTGCTATTATTGCTTTCTGTCCTCTTAGATCTATTAAGGCTACGGTCAGACATGTCAAATATTTGCTCGAAAAATTGTGACCGCTAATAAGAAAATTTTTTTTTTTAATTTTTGCCCTTAAATAAGTTTATTAAAGTAAAGGGGTAAAATAGACAAAAATGAAAAAGTTTGATTAAAATTTTTAAGATTTTAAAAATATCTAACTTAATCAATAAAAAAGTTTTAAACTCAAATTTTTGGTGGTCGCGCTTTTTGGAGCAAATATTTGATATATCTGGCCGTACCCTTACTCATACAAGAAACTTGTTACCATTTGAAAATAACTGAACTTCTAGGAATTTTTTGTTAAGGATTTTTTAAAGTCTTTTAGTATTTATTGTACACAATACTCGTTTCAAGTGCTCCATATTTTTTTTTGTTTTTTTTTTTTTGGAGATAAATTATTACATATTATTTTGAGGCTAAATCATGTCTTTGTATTTTAAATTTTTAAGTATTTGCCCTGTATCAGTAAGTAAGTAACTTACGCTTTAATTCAGAAGTTTCATTACATTTCTGAACTTAAATTTTTTTCAATTGAATTATTTTTAAGTGAAAAAGGAAAAAGTGCATAGAAAAAAAAATAGAAGCAAAACAGAAGACCTACATCTAGTTGCCTAATTAGGTTGATATATTAATATATGGCAACCTTAGGTTGCTTGCAAATGAATTTATTCAGCACCTTGTGTTAATAAAATAAGAACCAATGTAAGCATGCGTCACTTGTAATCTTAGTAAATTGTGTTTTAGAAAGCGCTTGTTTAGGTGAATTGCGTGATATTTTTCTGAATTGCATTGTCTTTTGCTGAACTGCAAGATATTTTATGCTCAACTGAAGGTTCGTTGGTCATTTCATTATGAAGTCATTTGTAAACCACACAAGCGTTTTCCCGCGATAATAAAATTGAGCAATATTTAACATGCTTAATGGTTCTGTAAACCTTGGAATTTAAGGGCATAAAATTGTGATACAAAAAAGTGTCTAAAGGTTCAATTTTATGTGACTTACCATTACGCCATAACCATAACCGTTGCCATAAGAACCAAAACTCAATTGGTTTCTAAGGTTATGGTTGTGGCGTAATTGTAAGTCACATATAATCAAATACAGTGTTGCCCATAAGTTTGGTTTGAACAGCTGTTTACTGTGGTATGGTTAAGTCAGGTATAAATGAACCTTAATAAGGTCATATTTGCGATCATCATTTAGTATTATGCTTTTCATATTTATGTTTATCAAAATAACCCCTAATTTCACCGGTTTAAAAAAAAACTTATGGTAGAATTTTTTGAGTATAATCATCAGTGTTCCCTGGTTTAAAAAATAATAAAATTTCTTTTTTAATTTTCAAAAAAATTTATATTACAAATATTAAATTTTTTTTATTATAACAATTTCTACAGTTGTAGATGATAGGACCTTTAAGAATTTTTATTTTTCAATACAAATTTTTGATTTTTGTTTGGCTTAAGTTCATATAATTTCTTTTTATTAGAAGAAATTTTTATTTTCCGTTAATGTTGAAAGAAACTTTAATTTGAAAAAAGCAGATTTTTCTACCGATATTATTTTTATTTTTTTTTATTTTTTTTTTTTTTCTTTTCATTCAGTTTTATTTTCAATTCATTTTAGTATAATAAACACTAATACACTTAATACATACAAAGGCCTAGAAAAGAGCTCTCGAGTATTTTTGATATACAATATTTTAATGCTTGTTTTACCATTTCATGTGCTTAGTGATACTTACTACATCTATTTATAATTGTTGGTTTTGTTCATACTTTATTAAAGTATCCAGATTTAAATAAAAATTTAGCTTCCAAGGGATGGTGCCACCGCCTTGATTACAATTTGAGATGGAATTTTCAGTTTTGTTTCCAGAAATGCCTTAAACTTAAAACTAAACATAAATAACACAATTTAGAAATTAGCTTTTAGCGGTTTATTAAAAAAAAATTCAATAAAAAGCTCAATAAAATTATGGGGGATGTTAAACAAATAAAGGATGTCCTTTGAGAAACACGTTTTTAAGTCTTGTTAAACAGATTTATTTAGGGGTTAAAGCGATTGTATATGTTGAAATCTTTTAAATTATTTTTTCTTCCAAATCTAGGCTTCTCAACTAAAATTCCCAGTTTCAAAATATGTTTGGGCTTCATTCCTTTTAGTCTCAAGACACATATTCAAGGTTTTTATAAAAGATTATACCTTTTTAAATCTTTATCCTGCTTTTCAATAATTACACTAAGCAGCTGTGTGACAGTAGGTATATCATTTATTTTATGTAATTTGCAATTAAATTTGAAAAAGCTCAGAGAAGTTCTTAAAAATATGGCCTTTTAATACGGACCTCTATCTTTCCACTCGGGAAGCTTTTCCAATGCCTCTTTTATGTGCCTTATTTTTACTGCAAATCTTAAAATTGAATAATAATGGAGACAACTTTGTTCCTAGATTTTTCAGAAAAACTGTATTAGGTTTAGGATGATGTTATTTTATAATTTGCTGCTTTCACTAACAAACGATACATTTTTTGTATTATTGGTACCTTTTTGCCTTTCAATATAGAGTTGTTTAGTTTATGAGAACAGCAAGGCGTTTGTTTTGCAGTTTTAACACTTTCTTGGATTTTTTTTACTGCTCAATTTTCTGCCAACATCAGAGGAAACCCGTCAGCTCCAATTCCTACACAATTTTTCAAATCAATACCAACGTTTTTAAAGCTCTTAAAACTACTGAGTTTGCATTATTTGACACTTCGACGTCATGTAAATCCTGTTATATGCGTCAATAAAGCCGATAAATTCTTTTTTTAAGAACTTTTCGTTCACATTAAAATACCTTTAAACTAAAGAAATTTGGCTTTTTCCCGACAAATCAGGGGTTTTGTCAAAAATAATCGAATAGTATTTTGCGTCTTAAATATTTTTTAGTATAATTTCTAAAATAAGATAATAAAGAATTTTATTTATTTAATTTTGAATTTTTTTCATTATACATGAAGCGCCTAAAGGGCAAACATTGAAGTGGTTGCCTATAATACCTTCCGAGCTTTTATGTTCCGAAGATAGTATAGGACCATTATGCCTTCCGAGGAAAATAATAGATTTTTTAATAGACAAAAATTGTTCTCGATTTTTTATGTTTTGTTGAAGTACAGATATTTGTATTTGATTTGCCAGCTCAAGACGAAAGTTTTCTTATGTCATTAAAAACATTTTTCCAAAAGCAACAGCATCTTCGTTTAATAAAATATATAAAACATTTGTCTCATGGATACCAATATTTTTATTTATTAAATCAAATATGAAGTTTTCAACGCTTCCCTCCCCCTGATTCTGCACCTGGACATTCATGACATTGGCATTCACCTGGATCGCCTCTCAGATGCGAAGATGACACAACTTAGTTTCAAAACTAAGAAAATTCAACGCTACGTCTTCATTGTAAACTTCTGCTCTAAAACTCAATTCTGAAACTAATTTAGTATTACGGGGTATAACTATGGGGCACAAATTCCAGCTCCAACAAAATCTCAAGAACAATAACTGGTGCACCTTGGAATTTTAATAACAGCCACATCTAGAAGAGCTATCAAGTTTCACTAGTTAAATGCGAAATCCTAAACTATTTAAATTTGCTCGCTCGAAACATCCTGCAACATAGTGAATACACTAGTCTAAAAAAGGTGCGCTTAGGTGAATCTATTGAAATTAGTTAATTTGATAATAAAAACTTAAAATTTAGTCTGGCACTGGCTGGACTAATATAAATTAATTTTTTTTTTAAACTTGAGTACCTATTGAATATGCAAAAAAAAAGTTTGCCTAAATTCAAAACTTTGTTTAATTAGTCAAAGCCCCCTCTTTTTGTAAGAAGTTTTTTTAAAGTAAGTACGTTGGTTTATAAAAACACATATGCTGAATCATTTAACATACAATTTTTTCATCCTTTATTTTTTTTAATATTTTTTTTTTTTTTTGGTTTCTATTTTGCCTAAATTTTTAATTTCGTATTTATTAGCTAATAGGCTTTTAAAAGTTTTTTTTTTCTTTAATTTACAATTTTTCAAAAATAAAAGAAAAAATAAATTTTGTTTTATTTCTTAATATGGTTTTTGATTTCTGCCGCCTTTTTATACATGTTGCGGTCAAAAGTGTAAGCAATCAAAATTCACACCATGATATCTAAAAAAAATTAACAACATTTCCATTAAAACCGCTACAAATTTTAATTTAAATTTTTTTTTGATTTTCAAAATGCTTACAACAGCACGCAGAGATTTTTATTAGAGTGTTTGTGTGAAGCGTATAAAAATCTCAACGCAGAATGCGATTTAAATTATATCTAAATTTTTATAAAACATTAAAACTGCTGCAGATTACGACTTGAGTATTAACATATATGCAAATGAAACTAAAACCAATGTAAAATAATCCTTAATTCTAAGATGTTACTTTCTTTATTGCTTTTGAAAATTTTCCCAGGCTTATTAGCGAATCTAATGGATTGGTTTGACAGTTAAAAAAGTTATGATGTTTTTATGTTAATTACTTTCTATTTTCAGAAAGCAGTGGGCCATGAGTGATACTTAAATTTCAAAATGTCTACCAAACACTATTTTCTTATGACCTCTCTAGGCCCGATTTATGTCTTTTAATTGCACAAATTTGAAGACAAATTTTGTTTTAACATTGTTTTTGTCATCCCAAAGCATTTCGCTTAAGTTGAGCTTCCTCTTTTTGGAATTTTTTTATAATTTAAATATGATATAATGGCAAACAAAGGTTTGTTCGACATATCTTTGTTTATTTTGAAAAACAGTTTAAAATAAAGGAGTTTTTAAATAAAAAGAATATGGCTTTAAGAAAAGTTCTGTGGGCTTGTTAAGATATCAGTATTGGATATTGGGAAAGTATCAGGAGATTGGAAGTTTCGGTCGTCTTAACTCAACGGATACATACTATGTTTGACAGCAATATTATCAATTTTGGTTTAATAAAAACGTGTGCGGCTAAAACAACCTCACAAAGATAGATATTGCCCTCCTTGTAATGAAGGTCTTCCAAATTAACGATGCATTTTGATTCAAAGTGAAGACAAATTTTGGTTTATGCAGGCAATATCGTAATGTCGTTAGTGGGCAAATTTTTAATACATAAAAAGGGAGATGATATAAGATGCTTCACTTATTCTATCTTTATGTGCCAGGGGTAAAGAACTGGGTGTAAGCCAAGCGTAAAGAATACTACTTGTTTTTAATATTTAGTACAAACTGACAAAATTAAGCTACAAGTAGCAAGGAGTACGAAATATCTGGGTATCGCTCTGAATGGTAAGTTGAATTGAAAAATAAATGTGAAGAAGAGGTCAAGACAGCCCTGAACGCCTACTACACCTGCAAAACCCCCATAGGCAAGCACTAAGGCGTATAAACTCACATGCTAGAATGGAGTGACGTATCCTTAAATAACCAATTATTTCTTAGGCTTAAGAAGATTTTAAAGATAAAACAACCTAAGAAAACTGTGTTCAAACTGTGTAAAAACTTACACGAACAAAAAACTACACCACAGGACTCTCTAAACGTTATTCTATATTTTTTCTCCCTTAAAAAAATTGTGGCTGGAATGGCGGCAAAAATTCGTTTAGGCATAATAAACGAATAAATTAATAAATAAATTTAAGCAGCCTGTCTTGAAACACTACCAGGTGGTAAGTATTTAATTTAAGATAACACCCCAAGTAGTGTTCCTGGGTAAGGAGCATAGACAATTGTGAAAAGCTTTACGTGAGCCTCTGCCGGGTTGGCTTAATCTCATTGTGACTTAACACCGTCACGATATTGCCCGTGACTTGGCACCCCAGATAGTTTGCTATAACACTTAGGTAGCGATTCTCCGCAATGACAGTGTGCAAGCCATAACAGACCCCTTGTTAAGGAGTTAGGATATCTAAACCCAAAATGCGTCGCCGGTTTTGATCTTGTCATTTCCAAACAAAACAGATCCGCGCCGACAAGACACGTTTCCATACGCTTGTGAAACAGCTCCCAACTTTAAGCGAAAACCATGATAAATTATCATGTCGCACCTCCACATCTGAGACACTTAGCTCATTTTATAGGAAATTTATTTCATCCAAATCAATCACTCCACTGTAAATAACGCTTCATAATCTTCTCACCTCCAGTCAGGACCAAATCACGCACATGCTTCAACATGCCAATACCGGCCATTTCATTATTTGCTAGTACTCCGAAAGTCTTGTTTCAGATCCTAGGGTATCCAGCCGAAGCCAGTTTTCATATTCACCTACTTCCAAACACACTCACACCTTTCGGCTATTAGCCTACTCCGTCAGGTGCTCGTGTGCCTGGGAAGACCCGCCAAAACTTAGAGACTATTCACTCTGGGCCCATACAAAACGCACCGCAGAATATCAGCTTTCATTCTCAGTTTCCCCGCTAGGGGATTACCACAGCCCCCACGTGTACTTCAGAAGGGGACCTCACCAATAATTAGACTATGCGCCACATAAATACAAAGGGGCTTTCTGATTCCCGATATTGGCAAGTTAACGTGTCAAAGCCTCAACAAGGGCAACCTACCTCAAGCTAGACAAGTAGCTAATCTCATGATTATATTTGGCCCAAGACATGTTGTTTTAACTTAGTCATGCCTGTTGGTCTTTCAGTAAACTGAAAGTTGCCTGGTTGATACCACGGCTTTAATATAAAAATAACATTTTAAGCCTGAAATTGCAATTTGTTTTACCTTGCATGATGAAATTTTGTTTTTTCTACTTCTTAAGAAACTACCTTTAAGCTTTTACCGGGCTTTTTTATTATTATTATGAAGTAAATAAATAACTCAAACCATCAATTTTAGTGTTGATGATATCAAAAAATTCTTTTGTTGTGTTTGATGTTTTTTTCCCAAAAATTTGACGATATTAGTCAAAAATTATCTGACAACTATGAATCTGACACAGTTTGCTAAATATTATTCTGATCAAAGAACTTGTTCTATTGATGTTTACTCATTATAAAATAAATTAACTGTAACAGTTCTTGACTGTTAAAAAGAATTAAGATTATTTGAAATTTACTAAAAATTTAGGTCAAATGACATAATGGAGCTGCTCATTTGCACCCATTCTCACATTTTATATATTTTTTTAAAGTTTCTAAGGGAATATACTTCAGCTATTTTAAGAAATTCTTAAATGGAAAATTTTCAGCTCTTAATTTTTTTTGTAAATTATTGAATTATTTTCGAAAAAAGTCTAAATACGAATAACTTCTCTATGACTGCCTATTGTTCTAAATCAAAAGACTTAAGGCACAAACGCGATTAGGCCAAATGCCTCTTCGAACAGAGACAGATAATAAATTTTAAATTAAAATATAGCGCTAAATTAAACTACTAAAACTGTTGAGTTTCAAATACTTAATACTTCTTGGTTATATTTATGCTTAATTTTATTTTTTTAAATTTTACAAAAGAGCGAAGCTTTAAAATTAAAGAGTGCGAAAGAAAAAATAAACAAAGTTTAGCTTAAGAGTAATTTAGGATTCACTTGTTATTGTTTTAACTCTTAAAAAGCTTAAAAAACAATAAACAAAGAAAGCAACGGTACTTTGCTCTTTAGTGAGTTTTAATTCCAATGTATTTGTCTTGGTTTTGTTTTCTCATTATTATTGTGAATTTTTATTATTTTTTTATATATTTTGTTGTTGAGTGTTGGTCAAGCTGGAATAAATTTTTTTTGCTTTTAACTTCTTCCCAAAACCAGCCATTATTTTAGCTTATTTATGTTTTGTTTTGTTTGTGTTTTTCCTACTGCTACAGCCGCTAAGTAAAATCGCTGTTGTTTTTGTTTAGCTTGGCTGCTGCCGCAAACTTTTTTATTTGCTAATATCGGCCAACAACTTCTTGGACATGATTTGTGATTTAGTTTAATTTCAAGCTTTGTGCGTTACGTGCATTTTAGCGGCTTTTTTTAACAGTTTCGCTCTACTTTAATATACGTTTATTATAATCAGTTTTTAACATGCACGCTAAATCTTTGTTACATCCGTTGCTATGTTTGTTATAATTTTAATGTGTTAATAGTTACCGACGCTTTTTGTTATTATGTTAAACTAAAAATTTTATTTTCGACAAATATAACAAAAACATGAAAAAAATATTTAAAGATGCATTTAACGGTTTTCTTTAAACAAGTGCTTAGAAAATTGCTAATGTGTTAAGCTTTTAAAGTGACAAGAGATTATACATTTTAAATTCTTATCTTAAATACAATTTTATAAAGTGGCTTTCTAATTTATCTTTTAAAATATTTTTCTACAGTTTTACATAAAATTCAAATAAAACTTACTTTTTAGGCTTGCACGAAACTACAGATCTCCTGAAATATTAATTTGTCTATAATAAACACTTTTTTGCCACATTTTTGTTTTTTAATCTTTTTTAAAACCAAATTAAGAAATTAAAAAAGCGTGATATCTTGCCAAAACGGAAACTATTTATTTTCATTGAAGCTAAACTAATTTGAAAAGGGGAAAAAGCTAACGGAAGTCGGTTTTTAGAGCACAATATTAAATAAAAAATAATAAATATTGTAAACCTAAAAATTTTTAACTGGAGTGTTTTCAACTTGGCCAAGATCTTAGTGTAACTTAAACCAACAAAAAAAAAAATAAAATTAAAAGTCTTATGCTACTTATGTTATCTACAAACATCTAAGCCATTTGTTTGTTGATTTACAGAATGGAATAATTGCTGGGAAAAATTAAGTAAAAAAATTTCTTAACAATTTTATAAGGAAAATAAATATTAAATTGTAAAAAGAAGAAAGAAAAAAAATTTTAAGAAAAAATCTGCAGCAATAAAGTGCATAATTAGTTGTTTATTTGTGTAAATGTGTATGCAAGTTAATGTTTAAATCGGTTCACTAGAGTCTTGAGAAAGTGCCACAAATATACATACCACAAGCAAACTGCAACAAAAAGTAATAATAAAGTCAAAAGTAAATCATTAAATTAAAGTGTTCATTCAGCGTTATCACAACGATCAGGTGTCTCTAAACTTCTCTCATCTTTAGTACATAATTTTTGTAAGAAGAAAACAAAACCACTAAAGCTGTCAAAATAAATATTAAAAATATAAAAAGGAAACAAAATACAAATTAAATATATGTGCAAATAAAAACAAATTATATTTCTCTTCATAAAATACAAAGGCCGTGGGAAAATAAACATTATATTTTATATCTAAAAAAGTTTGTTTTTTATAAATAATTAATTTTTAAAAAAAGATATAAATTCAACTCATAAATGTTTATAGTGCAAATCATTTAAAAATAAAAAATTATATTATTTTTGGTATAAACAAACATAAACTAATAAATAGATATTTAAAAAACAGCATAAATGGATTAACTACAAAAAGGTGAATTAAATTCAAGTATTCCTTTAATTTTTCTAATAAATTGAAAGATGGTTCAAAAGTATAAATAAAGTTAAAACAAAGCTTTAATATAAATTCTAAAACATTGTGTACATGGCGAAGAGAGAGTTGCAAATACTTTACATATAGTGCGGTTTTAGTGAGCTGATTTTTAATTGGCCTTGAATTGCAAGAAAGTGCTTTACAAGTTTCTAAATTTCCAAGTTAACTGAAAAACTATTGATAAGTGTTGCCGCTAAAATTTGTTGACCACCCAAATGTTTAAGAGGCTAAAACCAAAGTTTTTTTAATTCACAGTCACAAATTTATGCGGAAATCCAAACTAAAATTTCTAAAGCAGAATAAAAAAGCCAAAAAATAAAATCGTTATATCCAGTTTTTTAGTTTTGGAAATTTTTTTTAATAAGAAGAAAGGTCTAAATTTTTTATTTTTAAATAACTTATTTCTTTACGGCCAAATTGTGTTTAAGAAAAAATTTATAAGTATAACTTAAAAAATAATTTTAGTGACTATAAAATTTCTAAGAGAATCACACCAAAATAGTTATTGAGCCCTTAATTTTCTTTAGACGCAAACTTAATTAAAAAAAATTTACATTTGAATTTAGATATAAATGTCGGGTATTTTTTTATCTGCGACTGAAATTTAGGTAAAAAACTCATAGGTTTTGACAACAATTGTTGTTAACACTCTGCATAATTATATTTGCGTGAAGAAATTTTTGTAAGAGTTCAAACCTGAAATTCAGGCAGAATTTTGTACCGGTTTTAAAGGGTAAAACAATAAATATGGAAACATCATCTAAACGCTGGCACATTTTTAAAACGCAATTGAGGATTAAAAAGCTACTTTTAAGGTTTTTGTGCATTTTTTGTTTTTTTTTTAACTTTTTTTTCATATTTTTTTATTATTGAATCTTCGCTTATGCGGACTAACAATGAGGATTCAACTCTTAAGACTAAGTTATTAATATTAGTCCAGCCAATGCCAGACTAAAATTAAAATTCTCATAATAAAAATAGTTATCTTCATCTAAGCGCAATAGTATCCTTCCTTTTCAGACGGGAGTGTCTACTATGTTGCAAGATATTTCGAGCGATCGGGTTTGGATGTGTTTCCAGTTTTTTTTTTAACTTGAGTCTAGGAATATAAAATCTTTAATTTTGAAAAAATATATTTTTTTTAAATTATAAATAATTAAAATGCTTTTCTTAAATATTTTCAATCATCTTTGAAAATTTTAAAAATGGAGCCCTGAGTTTATATAATAGGAACTAAGTAAAAATATTGTCGTCAGATTGTAGTCTTTTTTTTTTTTTTTGTAAAAACTATTTATTTCCCCACATATATTTGATAAGAACATAAAAATAGGAATTCAAGATAAATATTGATTAAAATATCAGGCAAATTTCACTTTTAATTTGACAGTATTTCTTTGCATTTGATATTTTGTTTCGGCTGTCATTTCATTTCAAACTGTGCCAGGAAAGTATTGGGATTAATAATATTATATATTATTTACTTTTTTAAAAGAACTTGTAAAGAATATAAATTTAATAAAGTAAATGTTTCACAATAGTAAGACTAATATGAACTCCAAAACCTTTGTCATAATTTCGTTATACAAAGGAAATTGCCTTAAAATATATATAATAAAATTTAGCAAATCTTTGAGTTAAAGCTTAGCAAAAAGTCTGTACTGTGTTTTGTTAACTGAAACAAAAATCAAATACTAATGGCACTATTATTAGTGGGCTTTAAATTTTAAAAACATTTTTGAACAGAAATCGATCTATGAACTTTTAAGTGAAGTTTTAAAAATCTGAACTCCGTATGTAAAGAAGATAATAATTACACTGTTTAAAAGCATTTTAGAAAAATAACAGAGATCCTTTAATTCTGAAAGAAAATTTTGAGTTGGTCGTTTTTGTAGAGTAAACTTCTAGTTTTTTTTGCAGGTTGTCACAAATTTAATCTTTTAGCCGCAGGGTGTATAAAGTTATATAAAATGTTTGGATTTAAGTTTGGCTTAAGTTTATATAATTTCTTTTTATTAGAAGAAATTAGTATTTTTCCGTTAATGTTGAAAGAAACTTTAGCAGATTTTTCTACCGATATTAGCCGAGTAGAATGCATTTTCGAAAGCAGCTGCGCAATTTTACCATCAGTACTCTTTGAACGGTAGTAGTGTCTGTTGGTTGTAAATGTCACTTTTTTAACTTAAATGTAACAGAGACAGGGAAACGGCACGACTGTTTACCTTCATTTTTGTTTTTGTAAGTAAGGAAGAAGTTTACTTTTTATATACACTACGCTTTTTTGTACTGAAAGTCTCTTCGGCCATACTTGGCTAACGGTCAAGCATTATACATCTCTCAGATGGAATGAAACGCTTTTTTATTCTTGTATATTATATTCAAGGGGGGTAAATAATTTTTAATTTCTTTTTTTGTCAACGACAAATGAACAGAAATTATTAAAAATTATTTTGCATCGTGCCATGTGTGAGTTATATGATAATTTTTATTTATTGTTGAACTAATTATTTTTTGTTTTATTTGTATGACTGTTTTTTGTAGCAGGTTTGAAGTTGATAATTGTTATAGTTTTAGAGACATACTAAGTCGAAAATTTTACCAAAAGTTGCTATTTGTCCTACTGCAACAGAAATATTTTTTTACCAAACATATCAAATTAAAACCACTATACAGCAATTTCAAAGTCAAGTGCTGTAGAACATGCAAATTTTTTTTAAATTTATAAAATTATTGAGGGTCTACAATTTCCAATGCTTCTATCAAAAACTAATATAACCGTAATTTAACTCGCCTTTTTAAAGGGTGGGTGGTTAGTTTTTGGGCAACCGTGTCCATATTAACTAAGATGCAAAGTGATATATGCATGAAATTTTTGTGTCCGTAGTTAACCGACCTTGCGAATGTGAAATACCAAAATATTTGTAAAAGTTTAAAAGCAAGATATGCTGCATCGAATTTAAATTAACTTCGGAAACTTTTTTTACAGACATGGCTTAGTCGACTTCCATATCATATATATCAAGCAAAAAAAAGTTGTTTTTGAATATATTGGCATTTGAAAAAAATTGTTACTGTGGCCTAGATGGTAGTGCGCCGGTGTTGCAGTTCGGATAGTCACTGGTTCAGAAAAGTACATAAAAAAAATTTAATATAAAAAGATAAAATTTTTATAAAATCAAAATAAAATATAAAACTCTTTTTCTACAATTAAGCTCCGTTGGTCAAAAAATCAGTTTTCATTTTTGATTAACCCCGGCTTCGAACTTAAATCAATCCTTTTTTGGCTTAAATGTGGCTAAAAGTTAGAAACTTGTACTAAATAAATGAGAATTTTTTTAAGAAAATCCATACTTGATTTAAGAAAATCCGTACTCACCATACTTTTCACATCACTACGGTTTGATTTAAATAAAGATAATTTGGTTTATTTTTTGTTTGTAGGGTCTAATTAAATATTGATTTTTAATTACTATTTCTTTGAAAAAAATTTATATATAAAATATTTAAAAAAAGCTTTACATATGTACTTAGTATATGATAACTTAAGTGATTCAAAATTGCCCACTGTAACTATTATGTACAATCTAGGGTTTCCACTTTCTATCAAGATTAGTTACTGACATGCATATAGAACTTTCTAAATAACCCAGTTTCAAATTAAATCTTCATATAAAATCCTGCTGGGTCTTTTTTCTGGGTAGGTTTTTTAAACTTGCTTGTTTATTATTATTGTAATACTTGAAAAGGGATCTTGATGTAAAATAGTTTAACATGTTTATACTGTGTAGTCATACAAAAAAAAAATCAATTGTGCTATTATTATTTAGTCTTTATTTGTTTTGTTTTTAAAATTAAATTTTATATTAAAAAATTTAATTTTTTTAAATTATTTTAATTAATTAATTATTTTAATTTGCAGGGATGTATGGCCAACTTTTATAACCTGTTTTAGCTTAAAACATTTTTTTCATAGATAGCTCTTAATAATCTTGCTGATTGCAGTTTATTTCAGGAGTTTTTTGAAGAAAAACAATAGGTTTGTAGGTTGTAGGTTTGTGCCAAGAATAATCAAAATAAATTAAAAATGAATTAGAAATATTATAAAAATATAAATAGACTTATTTGCAAATACTTCAATTAACTCATACAGAAGCAAAATTTTATATAAATCTGAGCTTAAGATTATTTTTTGGTAAAACAGAAGTTAACTAATAAAAATAAAAGCACCTACTTTGACCTATTTTGTAGAAAAAATTTGTCTCACTTTCTCAATTTATTTTATCTGGTAATAATAATAAATTGAATTGAAAAATAATTTTTTGTGGATATTAATATAACTACAACTAATAATATTTTTAACTGCAATTAAAATTTATAGTCAATATTTACAATAGTTCATAAAAAATTTTTTTTCTTTTTACGATGAGATAGTAAAAAACATTTTTTAAAAGGGCCAGTTTTTTAAAATTCAGCTAAAAAAAATTGATGCCTGCATAAAATATGCTTTCATTTCTCACAATTTCTGTAGTATTTATTGGTTAACTTATTACTTGTTTTGCAATTCCAAAATGCAAATTAAACTTAATTATCAATTTAACTTTATCAACTTTAATCGAGTGTGACCCTGGCTAATTAGTGGAATATACCATGGAAAAATAAAAAAAAATATAAAACTAAATACCTTGTAAAGTATTACAATAATTTTTTATGTTGTATGAAAATATTTAGAATATTTTTAATTCAAAGGAAAATAACCTCTTACGTAACTGTATTTGTTTTTTTTTATTTGTATTTAAGATGGAAAGAGTCTCAAAAACATAATTGTTAAAAACACAGTGTTATATGCAGGTACAACTATACTGTAGTATAATGACAACAAGTGACCTAAAACACTATTTTAGCAAGTTTTTAAGCGTTAAAACTGTATATATAAATTTATATATGCATAAATCTTTTTTTAATGCCAAGTTTTACATAGATTGTTAGCTGGACTCCAATTAATTGTTTGAATTTATGCAAACTTAAGTAAATACAAAAAGCCCCTTAGACTGACTATAAGCCTATAAAATTAAATTATTCTTTTGGCTAAGCCATTATATTTAATTTTTTTTAGCATTTTGATCTTCATTAGAATAAAAAGGCATAACTTTAGTTACTTTTAAATATTAATTTTTTTTCATTTTGTGTGCTTTAAAATAATTATCATCGTATTTTGGATTGTCACGCATTGTAAAAACTAAAGACTTAAGAAACAAACCCTGTTTGCATAGAAAATGTGCAAACATTATTTAAAGAAATGATTTAACAATATTTAATTTCTTTTTCTATTCAAGCTTAGCTTAGCAAAAGCTCTTATCAATTTTAGCTCACTTCACTTTACATATAATAACATTTGTTTAAAGATATGTGGGTTTGAAATATAACATGACTTAATAAAATTACAGCTTTTATATAAAAAAAAAATGTCAACAAGCAAAATAATGTTTTAAGTTTAAAGTACTTCAACAAAAAAAAAAAACAAATGTTGATATACCTAAAATAGAAAATGTGATTTGTCATGCTAAAATAAGCAATTAAAAAAAAGTATGAAAAAATTGCGGAGAAATTGTATTGGGAAAAAAACTTATTTAACTAAGAATTTGACCCAAAAAAACAAGTACTTCAACAAAAACAAGTACAAAACAAAAAATACACAATAGGCACATGTATATTGGAGAACAAATAGATTTAATTATATTAATGTTTTTAAAAATAAATCGTTAAAAAATAATTAAAAATAACTTTAAAGCAGTAAATTAAATTAAGTACATAATAAATTTTAAGCTCCCACACGCAAATTTTTTGAAAATTTCAATAAAAATTGTCATAATGTGAAAAGACGCTTTCTATAAATAAACAAATTTTAAGTTTTGAATAAAATATTTTTTTAGCTTTTTATATGTGTAGGAAAAGGATTTTTTCCTTATAATCCTTTTAAATTTTAAAATTCAATTTCTATGACTTTAGCTGCCATTATAGAAACATTCCTTAATTACTGACTTGATTATATCCCATTTGCTAGTTGAGTGTTATTGAGCTTAGGTCAGACTTCTTTGAGACCAAAGAAAACGTTTTAGGAATTTTAACCAAACAGAAGTTTATTTAAATTTTAAAACCATATTACTTTTATTAATGGCTTTTTGACTAATGCTAAATTGAATAAAAGTCCAGACCTTAAAAGAAAAAATAAGTTTTAATTACTATATGACTTCATAAAGTTTAAGGCATTGTTTTCTGTTTAAATAACAAAATACATAAATAAAACTAATAGCAGAAATAAAAAAATGTCATTGCAGTTTTTAGGACTTTAACTATTTTATTATCTTTAGAAGCTGTAAAAAGAGCAATAAGGAACAAAAATGATGCACCACTTAACCAGTTTGTTTAATTATTATTTTTATGTTTGTTCCTAAGCAGGTGTTAAACTTAAAAAGTCGGTTTTAAAGTCTTTTATTTTTTTTTCTTTTACTTAACTGGTTTGTGAGAATAATAAAATTAGAAGTGATTTGATTTAAATAAACCTTTTAAAATCTAAACTGCATAAAGTTGTGATATTAAAACTGTGATGTGAATTATCGCACTATTTAATTGGAATTTTAAGGCTTAGTCACCCAACATGATAACATTTCTTAATTAAAACTTTTGTTCTTTAAATTATTTTAGCTGGTGTTTTCAAAAACAAACAAAAAAAATCAATAAACGTGAGAGCAGCAAGTCATTGACAAAACTGAATTCCCACACGTGTCTCTGTTGTTTATATTAAACCATTATCTTGCTTTTATTTTCCAATCAATACTCCACTGAACAAAAGAATGGAAATTTCAAATACTTATATGTGTGCTTAATAGGTTTCTTTACGCCAATGAACTAATTAAATGTGATTCTTATCATTTAGAATTCCATAAAACAAAAATTCTTTTTTTCTCAGTCTGCTAAAGTTGGTGTAAAAAATTAATATATCCCAAAATAACAAAATAATTAAAATAAAATAAAATAAAATAAAATAAAATAAAATAAAATAAAATAAAATAAAATAAAACAAAATTAAATAAAATAAAATAAAATAAAATAAAATAAAATAAAATAAAATAAAATAAAATAAAATAAAATAAAATAAAATAAAATAAAATAAAATAAAATAAAATAAAATAAAATAAAATAAAATAAAATAAAATAAAATAAAATAAAATAAAATAAAATAAAATAAAATAAAATAAAATAAAATAAAATAAAATAAAATAAAATAAAATAAAATAAAATAAAATAAAATAAAATAAAATAAAATAAAACAAAATTAAATAAAATAAAATAAAATAAAATAAAATAAAATAAAATAAAATAAAATAAAATAAAATAAAATAAAATAAAATAAAATTAAATTAAATAAAATAAAATAAAATAAAATAAAATAAAATAAAATAAAATAAAATAAAATAAAATAAAATAAAATAAACTAAAATAAAATAAAATAAAATAAAATAAAATAAAATAAAATAAAATAAAATAAAATAAAATAAAATAAAATAAAATAAAATTAAATAAAATAAAATAAAATAAAATTAAATAAAATAAAATAAAATAAAATAAAATAAAATAAAATAAAATAAAATAAAATAAAATAAAATAAACTAAAATAAAATAAAATAAAATTTTAAATATATTAACTAATAAAAAGCAATTTTCCATTAGGAATATATTTATCTTTTACAATTAATTATTATTGCTTATCAATTAATATTAATATAAAATTTTTTTAAGGAAAAAAAATGACAAGAGCCCGTACAAAATATACATGTTGCTAAGTCAACATCATCTTAGGAACAAAAAAGTGTAACTAAATAAATAAAATTAATTCTGAAATTCCAAATATAGCAATGGGCTTAAATTTACCAGACAACATTGCGAAACTCGGCCACTTACACAAAAAAATACATTAAAATAAAAATTTTAACCCAATACACTCTATACCTGTGTAATTGACTAAGTCTCTTATGATGTGTTTTTTTATAATATCTGTTCATCTTTATGAACTAGAGTTTTTAATTTTTGGTAGCTTGCTTATGTTTTTTATTTTGTATTTTTTGTGGCATTTTTAAAAATTTTGTGTTATTTCTTTTACTTGGCTATAAACTAAAGCAGCATTTAAGTAGTACTTACATAAGTAGAAATACCTTGTTACCCGTGAGAGCACTTTCATGCATATAGCTTTAACCTTGTGTATGTATTTTGACAATTTTTGTTTTCAAAAAAATTATCGTCTTTTATATGCAGTTTTAATTGGCATTCTTGGCAAAAAAAAGTAAAAATAAGCTCGGAAAAACTGAATTGTATTTTTGTTGTTTTGTTCGACGAAAATTACTCAAATATTTGGCAATGTCACATTAGCGGTCAAGAACAAATAAATAAAACATTTAAATAAAAAAAATATACAAAAAAAATTAAAATGAAATAAAATTAAATATATTATAAAAAAATATATTTTTAAGTTGCTTAATCGTAAATAATTTTTTTTAGCAAACCTGTTAACTTATTAAGCAAATAAACTTTATATGATTATTTTTATTTGGTTTGTGGAACATTTGCCAAAAACTTCTCAAATTCAACTCACTTGCGAGATAATGAACTCATATTTTTTTGAAATTCTTAGCTTGTTTTTATGAAACAATGCAGTTTAATACTTATTTTATTGTTCCTGTACTTACCATTTAGCTGATTTATTTTTTATTTTAGCAGCAATGCTGTTGGTTTTTACTTGCTTGATGTGAAGCGGTCTGTATTTTAGTTTAGAAAAATGTTCCGTATGATCTGTATTTAAAAAAGGACTCACATGTGTTAAGGGAAGGTAAAATGAAGGCCCTTTTAAGTACAACAGTTTTCATAGAAACAAAAAAAAATACTTAGAAAAGGGATGATATTAAAAAAAATTCGTTTTTCTATTTTACAACATTTTTTTAAGGCAATGGCTTCATAATATTTAACTCATCCTTATCTTGTTTAATTTTATTTTATTTCAGTTAATTTGATATATAAATTATTTTATTTTATTTTATTTTTTTTATTTTATTTTATTTTATTTTATTTTATGTTATTTAACAACAGTTTCCAAAGTTTACTTAGGATTTAATCTCAATTTTCTATGTTAATTAATAGGGTTTGTTGTAGGTTAAGTTTGTTTATATGCATTTCACTGGTTCTAAAAATTAAAAAAAATGATTGGCCTATTATTAAAAGCAGAACAACAAAACTAAGCTAAATTTTTAATTTTGCCCTTTATATTGAAACTATATAAGATAATACAAAAATTAAAAATATAAAACTATTAAATGTATAAGACTAAACAACCGACAAAAAACTAAGTTCCTGTCTTTAGTCTTTAGTTTTAAATAATACACTTAAAGCCGTGACTGTGTATGAAATGATTTCAAGAAAATTAGTAATGATGTTAAATAAAGTTGTAGACTTTAAGTTATTAGAGTTCTATGTCTGTCTGTTCTATAGCCAAAAAGTATCCTTAAGAATAACTTAAGAGATAAAAAATTGGGCTTAAAATAGTAGATCAGTCCAAAAATTTTTTTTTTTTTAATATACTAACATAAAATGGGGTTGGGTACTGAACCCTTAACAAAACCCTCTATTTTCCTTAAGCTTTGCCAACAATTATATGGATTTGTTTATTTCACGCTAGTTAAGAATTTAGTATCACACTAAAATTCAAAGAATATTTTACAACCCTTAATAATGTTCAGCTTTTAATATACAAATTATTTAAAACTGCATTTGTTTAAAATTGTGTTTAAATACAAAGCTTAGAAAACAAAGTGTAAACTACATTTCACTTAAAGTTTGTAAAATTTTTAATTTTTTGTTTATTTTTTTATAATAATGAACACTCAAGGTATGGCACCATTGCATACATTGCATCGTGTTGGTATCAAGAAAACAGAATCAGGGAAGGCGGATAGAGGAAGTAATGCTTGTGAACCTTTGATTTTAATATTTCAATACTAGCAGTAACAGGAAAGTCATGTTCAGGTAGTTTGTTCTACATACAAACTAAGCGACTAAAGAAAAAATTTCCTCTGTAATGCGTAGTAAGATTCACTGGAAAGTCAATGACAAATGAATGGGCTCTCCATGAAGGACGGGTATCACCTAAAAAATCAGGGGTTTCAGAAACAAGTTCCCAGATTTCTTCGGAGCACATTTCAAAAGTAAAATACATTCCACATATCGACCATGTTAAAATGAATAGAGACGGTCTGATACCCCAACACTAACAATGAGTGCCTTCGTCCGTTCCTGTACGAGGCCAACTGGCTCCATAAAAGACTTTGGGGCACCTGGATACACATCAAAAGTGAATTCCATTTTCAGTCGTTATAAATATTGAAAAAATCAGGTGGTTTAAAATATTTCATACACCGCACACTTTTCAAATAATCTGAGAATTTCACTTGTTCCTTTACATTTTAGGCTTAAAAATATTTGCCAAAATGACTAACACCTCTATGCCAGGCGTCTTTGCAATTAACTATTCATTGATCAACAATGGAAAAAACTAAAGTATACAAAGTTAAAAAATTGAAAATAATATTTAATTATGGTTAAACTTTTCCCAATATTTCGATTTGTTTTTTGCTTAATTTGCAAATTTTCTAAATGGGAGAGTTTTTTTAAACAAACTTCAGTTTAAATATTAATTTCAAAGTAATTAATCATGCAATTAAATGGGAGGTTTCAATATGACAAAAAATAAGATTTAGTTAAAATATGAAATAGTAAAGTTTAAAAAAAAATGAATTACCCACATTGAATGTTTTTTTGGAAACACCCTTGTTTTATTTAACTCTATTCCCTATTCTCCTTTACTTGTATTTACAAAACCATTGCGAAATTATTTATTTAAAAATTTTTGCAAATTTTTTTTAATGAATTTTGCAAAATGCTTTCGAAAATGTAATCAGTCATTATCTAGGTTGCTGTTTTTGTTTGCCTTAAGGTTTTGTATATTATGTTTACCAATGCAACTATACGGTACTATATAATTACAGAAATAATTTCGTATAAAATTTTCTAATTTATTTAATTTTTCTTTTGAAATATTATTTTTCAATATTTTTTTTATTCTTAATTTAAAAATTCCTTTAAATCTTAATTTAACATAATTTGACTACTTAGGTAGTTTTATTTGGAATTAATTTATAATTTTTTATTAATTTATTTTTATTATTTACATAACAGGTGTATATAAATTATTTACATATATGAAATTGTATAATTTGAAATATTTGTTTTTTTTTTTTTGGTTTAAAATTAATAACCGAAAACGATTTACATAAATTAATCTTCTGCCTACGCACAACATTTGAGTTTTCAACATGTGTCTGAAAATGCCGTTAATAATGGAACCCAAAACAAATGTTTATGGCGTTATTTTTTTGTTTTTTTTTTTACCGGCCAATAACTTAAAAATGCAATTCAATATTTGTTACCAAAAATCTAATCAATGGTTAAAAATTCCTTTAAAAATTAAGCAAATTTGAATATTTTTTTTCTTAATGCATTTTTAATGCCTAAAACAAAATCAAAACTATAATGTAAGCGAGTTTTAATAATTTACATTAAAAAAAATTTATATTTTTCATTCAAAAACTTAAAAGCGAACCAAAAAGTTGTGCCTTTTGCTTAAAATGTTAAATTATGCGACAAAATAATTTTATGGCATTCAATATTGGTTACCAAAAACAAAAATGTTGTCAGTAATTTATAATCATTAAATAGAAGTCCAACATGTAAAAAACATTAAAATCTTTAGTTTTGCTTAAAGCAGATGTATATTTTTATGGCAAGCCAAAATCGTAATTATATCTTGAGCAGGTTATGGTAATGTAAACTGGAAACTTGGTTTAACAAACACCAATAATTTAAATAGTTTTAGGCATTAGATAAGAGATTTCAAACTTAGAATATTATTGCAGTGTTTATTTGAAAGAAAAAAAATATAAAAACCAAACTTTTATTTGATTTTGATTTATATTGTAGTCGCCATTTAAAACGGGACCTATAACTTAAGTTGTAAAACCAAACATTAAAAATTTGTAATTTTTTTATTGAAAAATATAAAAAAAAATTTTATTTTTATATATAAGAAATAAGTCCACTAATAAACCTAGTTTTTCTTAAACATACCACAATAAATTTAATAAATAAAAAACATAAAGAACTGGTTTTGATTTGTTTAAACAAATTTCTTAAATTTTTTTATTTACAGCAATAAAAGTATTATATTTAAAAACAAATAAAAATTTAATTGAAAAATTTATATTGAAATTTGTTTTTAATAATTTAATTTTTTAAGATTAAAATTTTTTGGTATTTTTAAAAATAGTTTGTTTATTGTTTTTCTCAAGTTAGTCCCAAATTTTTTTTAATAATATATTTTTTAAGAGTAAAATTTTTTTAAGTAGCTTGTTTAGGTTTTTCTAAGCTTAATTCCAAAATTTTTTGGATGCTTCGCATAAAAAGTCTAATAAACCTTAAAATTTCTTAAATACTGGCAGCACCTAGCGAAGAGTGAAAGTTTTGATGTGTAAAATAATATTTGAAGGCAAACATACTTGAGCAAATACTTTTGCTGCCAAAAATAAATATTCACTGGATAGTTTCCCTTTGACATATTAAAGTACGAAAAATGGTAAAAACTATAACAAAATTAAAATACTTTACAAAACGTATTGTTTATTTACGTCAGCACTACCTTCGTATGTATGGCTCGCAAATAGATCTGCTAATTAGCTGGCATAGCATGACTAAGAGTTTCAGTTTAGCAAAAATAAAGTCTTAGCAAAATCTTAAGAGTTTGATAAATCATGGAAATGGAGTACATATTTTAGTTTGTTTATAAAACTTCACTCAAAGTTTTTGTACACATCCCAGTAAAGACAAGAAAAATTGTTATAATCTGCTGGATATTATATTGATAAAATGGCTTTAAGTCTATATTAGAAACTGTATTTAGTAAAGCCTTTTGCCGTCACAAAGATCGCCCTACAGAAGATAAAATTCAACTAAGTTTAGAAATAAAAATGGCTTTAAAAATTCATTTATTTTCAAATTTCTTAACACTCTTTTAAATTAAACCATCAGTCCTTTAGGCAAAAGAAAAAATATTTCGCAAAATAACAAACTTAAGTTGAATTTTTCAATTTCTTAATTCAATCCTTCACTTTTTCTTTTTTTAAAAACCTTTTTTAAGCAGCCAGTCCTTCAAATGAAAAACCACATTGAGACTAATTATTCTGAGTTTCGAAAATGCTTGCGTATACTCCTAGGTCTAGTTTGCATATAAAATGCCTGAAGTGGCACTGTATATCATGCCTTATCATTGCCTAAATAGACTTGAACAATCAGAACTGGAAAGGGGTCTTGGAGATCTAATTATACTTAGCCTGGATCAATCAAAAACGGATAATATGATTTCAAAGACTAGATTCGGTAATAATTGATGACATGTAGTATTGGTGGAAATCAAATAGTCAGAAGAAAATGTGTACATTTTGCTTTGAAGGCCTGCGGTAAATGTAGGTATCAAAGAATGCGTCGATTATGCGAAGTGCACCACAAGTGATACTCTGTGACCATCCCAGATAAAAGCATTTTGGTAAAAAACAAATCATACTGGTACCCTTGGGGCTTGGAAAGTTTTTATAGCAGTGGCCCGTACTAGGATATTATGAAAAGTTATTTTAAAAGATCTTATTGTAAGATGTCTGCAAAGACGGACTATATGGTTCTAGGAATCGATTTGGAAAAAAACTATACTATACTATATACGAGATAGGCGGAGCTGTACCTATGATATTTATCTGTATCACAGAAGCGACAACAGCATTTTTAATGACCACCAAGTAACTTAGCTGTAGTCCAGACCGAGTAAATAGGAATTTTTGTGCACCATATCTCAAAATAATCTATGTTTTCAGGAGTTGTTAGGCTGCTTATAATGCGGAAATAAAAGCAGTCGAAAGGGTTTTAAAGGCGCAAAGTGTCAAGTCAAGATTATTTGTGGATAAAATTGCGAATACAAGTTGACCTTTAGAATGGAAACTGTAAGAGTGTTAATAGATGACTATCATGTGAAGAATTTTGTGTGGAAAAACCGGTGTAAAAAGAGTATTCATAGAGCTTTGTTGCCTAAAGTAAAATCAGACAGCACTCAAGCTCTACAAAACTTGGAAAATTTTGATTTCGGGAACATGACATTACCATTGTTGAAGTAAAACTAAAACAGCAAACTGGAGCTTTGTTTTTGAAATGGTTGTGGGATCTGCTATACCACAAAAGAGTAACAAGCGATTAAGTATCTAACTGGTCATTGAGCGAGATTACAGTGCCATAAAAACAATTGTTTAAGTGAAGATTTCAGAAAGAACTAAGCGATTTTAAAAGGCATATACCATAAAATATCATAGCGCTCTCTAAATAAATCACCCAAGAATAGGCAATGAAAAGGAAAGGTAAACACGAGAACTTATGTTGTTGTTCCTTCTAGGCGTTAGATATTTCCTTTCCCTCTTGTTAGTTTTTTCTTTTTCGTTTGTCTTCTTGTTTTTCTTGAAGAGGTGCAAAATTGGTCTAGAAGGTCTCCAGGGATTATGCTGGTTGTATTAGTTTTCACTTACCTAACATAGCCTATGATCAGCCACATTAAGCTATTTGTGTTGGTATAGCTCTAATGCAAGCTTAAGTATTCATTGGCGTTCAGGAACCATCATAAATTTAAGGACCAAACCGACATTCAATCACATCCATTGGTTATTTGTTTATTTATCAAAACAGTGTTCTTAAATACTTTATAACAAATCTTAGAGAGTCCAGTCCACAGCATTTATAGTAATTTAGCGAAACCAAATTTGTACTTATATACACTCATTTTGATAAAAAGTCACGTGTTACTTCTTTTTGTTTTGAATTATTATAAGAATTTAAAAATGTATATTTAAAATACACATATAATGCCGCTGTTTTCCGCGGATTAACAAAGTTGTCTTTCTTCACTTTGAAAACAGTTCGTAAAGTATAGGAAAGACCCGGTAACGTTGTACCTAAAAATTTACTTAAAAAAGTCACTACTATTTTATATAAAATAAAAAGACAAATTTCTAAGGCCCAAAGTTGCTAAAACCCAATCCATTTGTGTCTTTCAAAAAGCAACTGGAAGTAGAAAATTTTTTCCCATACACCAAAAAAATACTCATTTAGTTTAAATCAAACTTATTTTGTAATAAACTTTTTATTTGGCATTATTAACATATTTAACTAATTTTCTTTTAATTTTCAACATTTTACGACGTTGACAAGTTTTAACAGTTTATAAACCGAAAACGCCAAATTCTTTACAATTTTATTAACAAAATTCCTTACAAATCGTTATGACGTTATAAAATATCTAAAGCGACAAAAGTTTATAAACAAATAAAAAGTTTTCTTTTTTAAATTAAATTTTATGTGATTTTAACAATAATTTTAACAGATTTAAAAATTTAAAATTATATCTTTAAACTATTTTGTATGAAGAAGAGAGGAAGAGGAAACAATGTTAAGCACATAATAAAAGTGTAGAAAATTAAAACGGAAATATAAAACAAACAGATTTTGACAGCTTGTAAAGGGCTCAGACAATTTAAGTTTTCAAAATAAATTTTAAAATTGAAGAAATTGTTGAATAAAATTGTTGCTAACGATGGCATATCATAAAACAGATAACGTGTAAATAAAAGTTTATTTATAAGGTTTGTTGTAGGTTAATTTTGTCTGTATGCATTTCTTCGATTCTTACACCAAATCATCAGTAGACTTCAACCAAATTCTTCTACTGATGATTTGGTGTAAGAACAATTCCTTCCATCTAAAAGGATTCAGAATTTATTAACTTGATGGCGTCGCAGCTTGATCATAAAGAAATTAAAATGTAATGACAAACTGATATATACCCTTGTCACTATGGGATGGTAAAAACGAACTGGAAAGTTTAAAGGATTTTTCAAAAGTGGTGCTGTGTACGTGTGTGCCATCTTGTATGCAATTAAGCTGTTTGTAATTCTAATCTATAAAGCTCTTAAAACTTATTAAAATATTTTATAAATTTAACTTGTTTTTCGATTTCAAAAAATATGTTTTCCATTTACAATTTTAAGAATTATTGCTAACAGATTATTAAATAATATAAATTTAAAATGTGAATTTTTTGTTATTTGTAATTATTTAATAGTTTTTTATTTTTAATTTTAAGCAAAAGTCATAATTAATTTTATTCATATTATTTTAATTATTAATTATTTTTTTTTATTTTTCCTAAAAAATATATTTTCTTTCTGGCTGCTGTTTTTTGTTTTTCATTTCTTGGTACCATTTTGATACAAAGAAATTTCGTTGTTGTTGTTATATTTTCTGTTACACTCTCTTACACTTTTATTGACCTCATTTCCTCTTGACGGCTGGAAAAAAAATTAATAAAAAAAACTGTTGTTTTTGAGTTGTGTGCATTTTATAGTCATCTTATGTTTTATGTATGAAATGTTTGGAATGTTGGCGGCTTTATTAATGCATGTCAAAAAAGTACTAAAACAAACAGAGCAAATGCTTTGTCGGAAAAACTGAAGGTGCTTTTGGAAAAAAATTAAAGACATGACACTTCAACATTGGACCCCCTACAATGAATACAAAGTGTATTATTCGTACTGTTCTGCAGGTAAAGAATTTTTTATTGAACTTGAATTATTTTAGAGGAATTAAAGATATAAATAAAAGTATCTTGGTTGACTTTATATAAAGACCAAGTTGCTTTTTAGTAAAAGTTTTTTAAGAGCTTTTATTAGTAATAATTATAGAGTAAATATCGTATCACGCCTGCTTTTACGATCAAAAACCTTGGAGAAACCAAATAAGATTTTCCCATTTTTTTGGCAATTAGGCCTTAGATCAGCCAAAAACTCTCGAATTCTTTTATCAAATACCAATTCTTGATTCATTAGTTAAAAAAACTGCGGCATATATAATGAGATCGATTCACAGCAAGATTGCAGTGGCTCAAAATATCCTTACAAATGCCAGGATTGGTAGAGCTTCTGAGCTGATGACCTTCTTAGACCTGATTTTTCTGATAGTAAAACTGAAATGAACTTAAACGGATTGTTACTGCACCATGATAACAAATTTTTCGTCTAGGATCTAGAATGGCACTACGGGGCATATGACAACCAAAATTTGGATTTATTTAATCTAAGATTATACGCTTACTTGACGTTGAGACATTAACCTTCTAATAAGCATTCAAGATATTGGGAATTTACATTGCTCGATTAACATCTGTAAGGCCACGTGAAGTCATACCTAAAAAGCAAACATTTTCCATTTCCAAATTTGGGCATCTAAAATCTAATTCCTTTCAGGACATCTGAAAAATTATAGACTCAAAACTATATCCAGATGCTATTCAAATGTGATCTCATGCTCCTACCAAAAATCAACAAAACCATGAGTTGTAGTGGGTTCTAAGACACAAAGTAAATAATTTCAACATGCTTAACTAGTTTATTTGGGACCCCCTTCTTACCATCTTGCAGCGTAGAGGCAATCCATATCAATTAGTCTTGTGTCTTAATTGTAACTTTATATAATTTGCAGCCAAACACATTCGCATTTACTTCAAACTGTTAGAAAAATTTAATTTTTTATATGTCAATCGAATACCAGGTTTCCCAAATTTCCTTAGATTTTTTTTTCTGATTATTCGCAAACCTCTTCACACCCTTCTTATTTCTATTCCACTACATTGCAATGGACGTTGGATAACCTTTGAAAGGCTCAGTTATTTGTCAAAGCTAAATAAAACTGCGAAACAAATTTTTACCGATAATAAAATCACAAATAATCCAATGCAGAAGACTCAAAAAATGTTTTCTTACACAAAATTGATTTAATTTTGGGTAGTTTAAAATATTAAATTTTATGTGTTTAACACGTGTGGTCTAAATAGGCCTACTTATGGTATTTATTTTACATATTTCTCTTTATAGAAACCATTATTTAAATATGAGCAATAATTTATATATTTTATCTAACAACTAATATAACACTTGAAAAAAAAAAAAGTTAAAATTTCTTTTTTATAATTTGGTTAGTAATTGCTCATAAATCTTACAGAAGTATATTTAGACCTCATTTAGTTGCGATTAGTAATAAAACTGTCGCAGAAATATAACTTATAAAGTTATAACTATAAATTAGCACAATATTTTAATAAATTTTATATTTTATTATCTTTGTTACAGATCAAAAAATGACAAAACGCTCATTAATTATGCTGATGCTAAAACATTTTACATTCAACTGGACAAATTAATATTGAAAAACACAAAGAATCCTAAGAAATATTGAAACAAACACTAGAAAAAGTAAGTCATTGCTCTTCTTTTTTTCTTTTATTCATTAATATTCACCACAAATATTCAAACATTTTTATTTTGACACAGAACTTTGCCAGATCATTAAAATTTTAATCTAATTTGTTAAAACTATATCAACAAAAATCAAATTTGCATTTTATCGGTGCTTTTTATAATAAAAATTTGTTTTTTATCATTATCGTTAATGATTTTGCTTTCTTTAGATTTTTTGATTTGAACAAAAATTTAATATAAGAAACAAAACAAAAATATAAAACAAATTTGTTTCCCTCTTTTCAACTTAAAGATGTTAACATTTAAAGGTGTCTGACGTAAATGTTAACTTAATGTTTTCGCATTTTTTTTTTTCGCTTATTTTTATTATTTTTTATTATTTTTAATTAATTGCTTCTCTTCCAGATATGCTTGTGAGAATTAAATAAATAATTTTTCTTAGATTTTATGCGAAGAAATTTTAATTTAATGCCAATTTTAACGTGCTGTAATTAATCAAATATTTTGTTAAAACTATTTTGAAAGAGATGTTGTGATGAAAAAAGCTAAACAAAGTACAAATTTTTTCTACTTTGTAATAATATTCTTCTTTACAATTAAAAAAGTTTTTGCTCAGTTAAGACGAATGTTTTAATAAGTCTACAAATTCGAAGGTAAATAAAGATACTTTTTTTTTTGAAAAGCGTTATAGCTTTGCAAAGAAATTACACATTAGTCATACCATTGAATACCTTTTACATAGTGATAAGGGTATAAATCAGTTTGTTTTTCCGTTTGTTATTTCTTTATTATCCATTTGCTACCCCACGAAGAACATATAATTTGGATCCTTGTCGATAGGGAAGTCCGCATGTCTGTCTGCTTGGTTGTTTTTACATAAAAACTTCTACAACTGCCCCAGAGTTGCCCCTACACGGGTGCAATGTAAGACCAACTCTCATTTATATTGGCTCACGAAAATTACCGTAAAAAGTACTTATGCCCTATCATTGCCCCTAACAGTGCTCCCATAACTTCCAGGGTGCTCCAACAAATTATTTTTTCTCCCAAACATTTTTGTGAACAGACGTAGCCTCCATCTCCAGCTCCAAACAAAATTAAAATACAAAATTTTAAAAATTAGTGTAAATACCAGTGTAACTTCCCTGGAGTCACTGTTAGAGGAATAAAATGTGTTACAGACCCCCTTAAGTTTTTCTTCTGAATATATTCCTAAAATATACCTACCCCCTCTCTCCACCACCTAATACGGTTGCCATAAGAAATTAGCACAAATAATGTGAAAACGCCCATAACCCTAAGGCCTTAAAGAAATAAAGTATAAGTACGACCCCGATTAGTATCTCCTTCCAAATATATTGCTGGAACATACTTACGTCCCATCTCCATCGCCGAAGGGGGCTCCCATACAAAGTTTGGGAAATGGTAATTAATCTCCCCCTTCAGCTTCCAGGGGACCCGCGGAAAGGTCATATATAAAATAGTTTTACCCTGCACACATTTTCCTATAACATACTTCCCACCTCCTAAGGGGGTTACCACAAAAATTTGAAAAAAATTTCGGTAAAAACCCCAACACGTTGTAAAAGGTATATATTTTATTTTTCAATAAACTGGTGCTTTAAATATATTACGTTAAGGATACAAAAAAATTAGACTTGATTTTGTAACAAATCAAAAGCAACAAAAATTTTGGTAGCACTTTCCTATGGGCATCCTGCCAAAGAAATTTCGGAACTTGTAATCGAGTAGATATTCTTTGCTTTTATCTTGTTGACTAACGCAAAGAGAATAATTTTTTAACTTTATTTGGTTTTAATTAATTTAACAATATTTTCCGAATATATTTAAAATTTATTTTTGAGTTTGTTGCTTAAGTCTTTAGTTCTTGTACACCCTTGGCTCAAACACCAATATTTAAAAAATCATAACAAAATGTTGAACACCACTAAGTTTTATACGCCTTTATACGAGAAAAAATGTCGCTTTAATCTTTTGGAATTTTATTTGCTTATACTTAGCAAAATAGAACATTTTTAAATTAAAAATGTTAGTGACGTATATGGAGTTTAGCAGTTAATATATATTTTTATTTATTTTTTCCGAACAAATTCTTTAGATTTTTTTATGCATAAACAAATTATTATACCAAAAATAAATATGCAACTACACAAACACTCCCCAATAACTTACGATTTCAACAAAACTGTTAACTTTCCATTCATTTCGAATTCACTACTGGTGGCCACCATTTTTGAGTTTTGTTTTTTTCTTTGAAAACCCCAAAATAATCTTAAATAAATTTCTATAACAAAGTAAAGATAAGCAAATATTTTTAATAAAAAAAAATTTATTCAACAGATAACAAATAAGTTTGTTTACCTAATAAGCTTAAATCAAACCTTGAATTTATGATTAACATATACATAATAAGATGCACCCACTACCAATTTTGAACATTTAAAAAAAGTAGGCAAATTGCAAGCTAAAATATGTTAAGAAATATTTATGAGCATTTATGGATAAAATAAAGTCATAAAACATTCTTAAGTATTTTTATTTGCCAAAGAAATTTAAGATTTTCTAGCCTACGGATAGAGGCATTTAGCTAATTTGATCACGAAAAGAATATAAAAATTTTTGTTTGCCAAACACCAAAAAAAATAAACAGAAATCGACAACTGGCCAGTAAAAAAGGTAAAGCAATTTTTTTATATACATATTTAAATTTTTTTTGTATAAATGTAAATCCGTGGAAAAGTTATTTTATTAGCTTCAAAGAGATACACTCAGAAATTTTAGAGACTGAGCTTAGATGTAAAATAGAAAAAAATAATATAAGGAAGCTGCAGGGATATATTAAAAAAAAAAAAACTAAATTTTTCTTTAACACAAAATTTTTAAAAGTTTGCAAAACCTGTATTTCACCTAAATAATTTGTTTGTAAAAAGGTGTCCTTCAGTAAGTGCACTTTCGTCAGTTTTCTAATCATGCCGTTGCCTGCATTATTCCAATATCTGCGTATCTATATGAGAGTGATGACAAAATTAATTACTATCCAGCTCAAGATTTTTGATTTTTTTGGTACAAATTGGGATGATGGAGTATACGCAAGTTAAAAACTTAACGGCGACTTGGATAAAAGTAATAATCGTGATATTTCTGGAAAATATATATACATAGCAGTCGCTGGCGTTTTGGCATCTAGTGCACAATATTTTCCATATAGTCTAAAAAAATTCACATTTCTTCTCTTAAATCTTATATGTTCATAGGATTTAATTATAAAATATGTAATTATACATTTAATGTATACATTTCACTTTTTTGTATGACAATAAAAAAAAGTTAAGAAATAAATCAGTGTAAACTTTGGAAAAAGCGTAAATGACAGTTGTTCTTTAGGTTATTTACAAGCAGTTTTTTAAAAATCAGGTCCAGGTATTTAAGATAAAGCTATATTTTATATATTAAGATACAACTCAACAACTACTTATTGTATTGAAATAAGATGAACGTTTTGTGTATTTATAAATTTTTTATTACAACTAAAAACCAAACGTTTTCAAATTTGCAAAAAAATATGTTTTTTTTTTGACAAAACTACCCCATTATCTCTTAAACATCTAAACAGATTTAAAAACAAGTAAAAGCACTATCTATATTCAGCTGTGCGGAATCTTATATTCATTTTACAACATGTAACTATGTTCTTAAAAAATGTTTCCAAAGTAAAATGAGTTGGGGTCAGTACGACATTTGACCTACACACGGGAACCCTGGAACCTGTAGGGGATAGGGTAGGGATTTATTACAATTTCTCAAACTTTGTACGGGACAACCCTTAGGCGATGGAGATAGGAGGTAAACATGTTCCAAAGCTATGTTTGGGAGAGGAAACTAATGGGGGTCTGTGATGCCCCTGTTTCCTCTTAGAGCGAATCTGCGGAAATTTTAGGGGGTTTTATCCTTATTGCTTAAAATTTTGTATTTCAACCCTGTTAGGGGCTGGATATAAGGGCTAAGTATGTTTCACAAAAAGAAAAAATTAGTTGGGGTCGGTCTTGCATTTGACTCTTGTAGGAGTAGGAGCACCTTCGAAGCTGTGGGAGCGATTTTAAAACTATTTTAAAAAATTAAACTTTTTGTGTCAACCCTGTTAGTAGGCAGAGATTAGTTGAAGTACGTTACACGAAAAGGTTTGCAAAAAGAAAATAATGGGAGCTGCTCTTACATTGAACCCGGGTAGAAGCAACTTCGGGGCAGTTGTATAGGTTTTAATAAAAAAAATTTATAAAAATACACAGAGGTAGTTGTGGTTGCTGGATTATATCTCTGTCATTTCTACGGCGATTTTGCTGAGCTTCAATAGCACAACTTTTGCAAGTATACATACTGCAGACAGGTTCCAAAATATCAAGAGACTTTCGAAACTTGATTTCAACAGATTAGCGAAGACACGGGCAGAGGAGCAGATGGACAGACAAAGAGAAAAACAGTCGGACAAGTGGAAAAACTGACAGACAGACATTAGTAAATCAGCTTTCTAATCTATAAGGATCAAAAAAATAAATACTTTATATGGTCGCAAATGGATATTAGAGAAATTAAAAACGGAATGGAATTCGTATATCGTCACAGAAAATGCAAAAGGCCCTATCTAACATTTAAAAATTTTTTAGAAGGGGGAAGCATTTTTGTGTAAATGAAAAACATATTTACAATTAACACAAATTTTTGCCATATATGTTACTTAAAAAGGATCAACAAATTTATTTCTGCTGAAAAAAAGAGTTTTGCGAGAAGACGTACAAATTTGAAGGCTATAATTTATAAGAAGCCAATTTTAAATTGCTTGTTAGATAGGGCGTTTTGCATTTTCTGTGACGATATATACCCTTATCAAAAATGTGAAGGGTAATATAATGTCGGCTATATTTTTGCCGCGAATTTAGGTACAATCCTATATGCAGAGACTAGAAGAAAACTTAAATCAACTTTAAAAACGGAATGCAGATTTCACTCCAACGCCCCAAATAACGTTAGAAACAAGTGTCAGTTGCTTTAATCAAAAACCATTCAACCATACTTGTATTAATTTAAAATCCAAAACATTTCTTTCATATAAATACTTTTTAATAAAGTGTCCATCATCGTGAGTTAAAACTATTAAACTCATAAAATACATAAAAAACCAATCAAGTTAAATTCACACCAAGCAAATATTTGGTGAAATAGTTGAGCCTGGTTCTATTGCAATATTTTTATTTTAACTTTACCCTGTAGCGTTATATTAAAGAAAGTCAAAAAATATTCTCTTTAAAAAATATTTTAAGTTAAGAATAAATTAAAATTGTATAATTCATAACCAAAATAGATATATTCAATCAATATATCCATTTGGTCAGATACTTATCAAGTCTAAATTTAATTTAAACAACAAAGATTGCTTGATTCATAAACCAACAATAACCTTAGCAAATTTAAATAAACAAAAAATTTTTTAATTTGTTTTTGCAAACATTATCATGTTTCTTAATGTTCACATGTCAAAACAAATTTGTTTTGTTGTCGCTTCAACAAAATCTCACCAAATTTATAATTTGGTTGAAATAAAAAATGTTGTTTCTTTTTGTTGTTTTCTTCTTTTAAAAAATGTTTAATTTGATATTATAGGTATGATTAGTTTGTGTTTGATTATTTAAATAATCAAGCGTTTAACGAATATTAGTTTATGTTAAAGTAATTAAAATATGCTTTTCAATAAGAAGTCCAATCTTTTATAAAAAAGAAGAAGACACTAACGAATTATAAATAATTTTAAATAATTGTAGGTGTTTTTAAGTTTCTTGAATATATTTATGTTGGATTTTATAAAAACGTCATAATAAATTTAAATTTATTTTAAACTTAATTTTTAGTTTTTGTAAGAATATTTGGCATAAAAAAGAAACTGGTTTTTCTTATATAAAAAATAAAGTGATGTCTTAAAAGATAGATGAGAAATAAATATACCCTTAACTAATACACAGAAAAAAATTAAGGCAAGCTTAATGTAATATGTATTAACAGCCAAATGGTAAATACAATTATTTTATAGTTGAATTGGCACTAACAATGAAGAATTATAAAAACAGTAAAAATTATTATTACGAGCCACCACTGATTTTTAAAAATAATAAAGAGTTCTGAAGAAAATTTAAAAATAAATTCAAGCAAAGCTTTGTAATTGCAAGAAACTGTTGCCATTTTTTTCACTGGTTAGAAGGCAAAAATTTGAATTCTTATCTAGTTTAAAAAAAACAAGTAATAGCGCTATATTCGGCTGTGCCGAATATAACATACTCTTCACATTAGTCTTTTAATGTTCCCAGCCGAGTTATTTTGTACTGCAAATAATATAATAAAAATACCTTGTGCGAGTTTTAAAGACCATTGAAAACTTTACAAAATTTTAACGTTCGTATGGATAATAGAAATAGATGAAGAACGTTTGAGGTCGAAAGTTATAAAAGTTTTCGACATTATTCATATTAAAGGTTAATAAAAGTTGTTAAATTTAATGGGATGTTCTAGTCCCCCTGCTCCGCTCCAACTTTTTTTTTTCAAAATGTATGAATTATTTGATTATTACTTTTTGTGGAATATTCGAAGTCGATAGTTGTTATAGTTTCCCAGATGTAGCGTATCAAAAATTTCATAGAAATTGTTAGTTTGTATTAGACCACCCAAGAAATTACAAAAGGAATGAAAAACTGATATATGCCCTTATCACTATGTGAAGGGTATAATAATAATAAATCTTTATCACGAGGAAAGTTTTTGTTATAAAAATTATGTCCTTGCCTGCAGGTGAATACCTCTTTGACATTGGCGTCTTTTTATTAGAGTCCTAAAAGATGAGGCGATCCTTTTGTGTAGATATTTCCAGCAAAAACAATACACTAACATATATATATCAACTAAATTATTTTGCATTCAGTCATTGTAACAAAAGATCCTACATGCATACATTCATACACAGAAAGAAAACTCGCTTTCTAAAATCAAGAATTTTATTCTTGAATTTATCCAAAATCTTTTTAAGTACGATCCTCACTTACATTTTCTTAAATCAAGCCTATTCGGATTGCTTCAACTAATCAAGCAGAAAAAAGCTTGTTGTTTTAATATATTATTTTACATTTGAAAACAAGGTGTCTCGGTGGCCTAGAGGTAACGCGCTTGTACTGCAGTGCAGAAATCCCTGGTTCGAATCTCAGCTTCGGTAAGTACAAAAAAATTAAGTTTTTAAATTATAAATTAATTATAAAATAAAAATAAAATATAAAATTCTTCTTCTTTAATAAAGCTCCATAGCTCAAAAAAATGACATTCCACTTTCGAATTAATCCAGTTTACGGCTTAAATCAATCTTTTTCACGCTTACATCAAGAACGGTTCCAAACTTAAATCAATCCTTTTTTGGCTTAATTGTGGCTAAAAGTAAGAAGCTCGTACTTGAAAAATTTTACTTGGAGTAAGAAATTTCATACTTGATTTAAGAAAAACCGTACTCACCGTACTTTTGACACCGCTGTGGCTTGATTTAAGTAAAGTTTTTTTAGATAATTTTTTGTGTGAATGTAGTTCTATTTAACAATTCCAAAAATTTATTTTATGTTTCGATCTAAGTTAACAACCTTGTTGTCATACATTTCCGTTCTTGTAAATCATAGGTATAATACAAATCAAAAGTTATGCTAAAAATTTAACAAAACCCTTAAGGCAATCACGTTATGGACAATTGTGTCAAAATTTAAATTTTTTGATTTAAATTTAACTGGCACTTTGTTAACATAACAAACAGTTTAATAAATAACAAACAAAAAAGTACTGCCTAGTAATTTATGTTTTCATTCATTGTGTTAACTTCATTGAAACTTATTTTTTTAACAAAAATATTAATCACGATTTTAAAATAAACTTAAAAGGCTCCTTTAAATAAAAACATAATAAGTTTCTTTAAATAAGCAAGACCATGTAAGAAGCAAAACCCAACAGAACAAGGTTGTGGGTGTTTTAAACACTGCGTGGTAACAAAGAAAAAAATCCACAAATTCATTGATTTGCCACCCATGGCGAAAATTATTTTAAGAAAAAACAAACAAATAGAAATTGCATAAGGATTTGCCAAAAATTTGAAATTTTAATCTGTTGCTTTGATAACAAGCGTAAAACTAGAGGCCAAAATTAATGTTTGATTTAATGATTTTCAACTGACTTGTTAAAGTTATTTATGTATTAAAGCAGGCAGTAAAGGTTTAAGCAGATTTGCATTTACATATATAATTTTTTGCGACTAGATAAAAGCTATACCTATATTCTTTAGAAAGAATCACTGTTTCCTAAAGAATTCGTTTGGAATTATCTAATAAAATAAACGGATTATTTTATTAAATTTTAGGGCAGAATTTTTTAAAATATTTTTGACCTTAAAATAATTTTAATTCAACGGTCTTTCATAATTAGCAACCATTTTAAAGCAAATAAACATAACTGCAGCAATAGAAAACTGCAATAAAATTAAAAAATTTTTCTTTTGGAAAAAACAGACATTTTGATTTGCTTAATTTATTACTACATTAAAGCAATTTCATTTATGAGCCTCTATTTTACAACTTTAATAGCCTTGAAAAAGAAGTTATCGTTTGATGGATTCAGAGAAAAATAGCAAGAAAAAAAAAGAAAGTGCTAAACATTGGAATGCTGAAGAAAATTCCTAACAGTAAACTTTTTATGAGAATTGATATGTCTAAGTTTTTCAAATATTGTAAGGTTTCATTAACAAGATATGTTTTGTTTTAAAGTAGTAAAATAAGCTTAAAATTGTTCGGTTCATCATAAGTTTTAATGCAACAAATATTTGGGTGATATCGTAGCATTATGTTATAAAATGTTTTTTATTGACAGATATTATTTTGAACCAAAACATCAATTTCAGTCTTATATTGTACTTTGTAAATAAACTGAGTGTTTAAATTCTTGCTTTAAAATTATTTAAACAATTATTTCCAAAATTAAGCGTTTCCTTAATTTGTTTTTTGCCTTTTTGATTTAAAACACATCCGTTTTTAGCAAATAGTGTGACAACTAATAGTATTCATTAGCCATGCTCTCAGCCAATTTAAGGCAAATACATAACAGAAATTACTTTAAATGATATAAAAAAGCACGTTTTGCTCATCGACTCTACATGTACGGATTTTGTCTTTAAACAAACTTGGCACTCGTAGTGTTTTTCATATATTTTGGTACGCAGTTAACCGATCTTGCTGATTTAAAACAAGAATCATTTAAGGTATATTTTTAATAGTTTATCACCAATACCTGGTCCGTACTTTTTAAATTGACTTCTAAAACTTGACTTAAACACACACACATACGAACAGACAGACATGGTTAAACCGATTTCCTTATCTATAAGGATCCAAAATATATGTAAAGGGTATCTGGTGGCAGATCTATAATTTCGAACTTAATTTTAAAACGTAATAATTGACGCAAAGTCTTATTAAGGGCATTAAACGATAGAACGAAAATGAGGATTTTATTTTTTAAAGAGTACCTGATCCAGGTGTCTTCCGTCGAGTTGAACACACTGTTCAAAATGGAGCCTTGTGTTCTGCGCCACACGGTGCTGTAAGCTTGGTTCAGCTGAGCTGATTTCTGGACGAATATTTTCATTTAAAGCCACAACACATTAAAAATTGTCATTATAAAACCCCTTTTTTGGAGAAAGCCTTATTAAAAGTCCATGGGAGTTTGATAGGGCAACCTCGGTAGCCTTGAGATATCCCCGAAGGGACTGATCAGTTGAAGGGGCAAACTTTCTCGAAGAAAATTTAACCCCCTGTATGAAGAATAGGATGGATGAGCTGGCACGTTTGACAAAAAATATCCGTAATCATGCACCGATGATTTTTATCATTGACATCCGTTGCCTGGCTTCGAGAGTTTTTTAAAAAATAGTCCAATTATCTCATGCGTGAATAACACACACCAAATAGTAACCCTGGGACAATGCAATGGCTTTTGATGTTTTATTCGAGGATTGCGCGCTTTTGAGGATAAATGACGGAAATTTAGCTTGTTGACGTGGCCACTTAATTGAAAGTGAGACTTGTCACTCCCAAAAATGGGATTTACAGTACGAAAAATCTCAAACATTGCTTTACAAATTGTCATAAATCAAAGTTATTTTATTACAGCCCTAGAACGATTTAAATTTTTGAAACATTAAACTTCAGATCTTTTTTAAAATGTCACGAAAGATCGTTCTTGGAAGTCCCAGCGAGGCTTCTCTTTTTTGTATTTAAAATTGCGGATTTTCACGTAAACTGCCTTTAACCGTTTTAACGTTTTCTTGAGCCCTTGAAGATTGACTGGACCCTGGTGGAATCTCTGAACCCATGAACGAATTTAATTTCCATTTGGTCCATCACGTATTTGCCGAATACTGTACTTGAAACAAAATTGTTGACGAGAAATTACGTAGGAATCATTACTTTTAAAAAATGTCTTTAAAGTGAACACGCGATGCACTCTCGACCACTGCGACAACGTAACTGACAAATCCGCACAATTCATGGTTTCAATAGTTCCACCAACTCTCAACACTATTTATTACTTTTTGAACTCATTCTCAGCCGTTCGGCGCAGGTCTCTGGATCCGTATGTATGTTCAACAGCTTTGCCAGTTGGTGCCATTTGCTATGAACTGTGGCAGTATTTTGCATATATATTTAGGTCGGTGGTAAGTCAACCTATCTTGTTGATTTTAAATAACGATCACTTAAGGGACATTTTTTTAATAATTTGGCACCAACATCTGGTTCGCAGTGCTTAAACTTTGCTTATGCAGATAACTTTTTAGTTGGAAGAAGTGAAAAATTCAATTGTAAGAATAGGAAATAAATTGTTTTCCAATTAATAATTTGCTTTTTGGGTGCCAATATCAAACAGTACTTCTTTAATCACCGTCAGCTTTTGATCTTATATAACATCCTCTAGAATTTTTTTATTCTGCCATTATAAGCTTTGCTTCTGGCTCCAGAATCTCGTTGACTGTATTTTTGTGTGGCTCTCTAGGCATCACTAGGATTGTCATTAAAATCCTGAAGTTCATGAAGGGTTATTTTAATATTAAAATAATGTTCAAGCCAAAATGAAATTGAAACTACATTTTAGTATTTAGAAGAAAATAAAAAAAAAACTTTTTACACTATACAAATTTTAGTAAAGAAAAGAAACAATTGCGTTGAAATAAAAATGACTTTAACTATTTACCATAACTGTTACAAATGCAAATTTTTTGTATATTTTTTCAAACACTATGTTGCAATTACTTCAAGCAAAGGATGTGCAAATTCATTCTGAAGTTTTTTTTTACTTCTTTACAATTGTCACTGGCTGTCGTCTTGTTAAGTTTGTGATATATGCACAACGACATAAAAAAGCAAATTACTTTTTACCATAAAATAAAAAGTGAAAATTACGTTTTTCTATTTTACAGCTACAAAACTATGGGACAGTGATGATTATAGTAATAATAATGAAGTAGATTGTAGCCGGCAAAATTATAATAATGAGGCTTAAAATTATGATTATGTTTGCAGCGATCGTAATGATCAGTAACAATAATAATGATGTAAAAGAAGCTGGTTTTGTTGGTGATGAAAACTTTGAATGAAAAACTTAAATAAAAAAAAAACTTACAACAAATTAGCATAATAATGATACAAATGATAGTGAGAGTCAAGACACCAAGAGCTTGGTTTAGTTGGTTGGATTTTAAGATTTCGGGTTTCGTTTTTTGTTTTTTGTTTTGTTTTTTTTTTTTTATTTTTTTGTTTTGCTGTTTTTTAGAAAATAAAAAATAAGATATTTTTTTTTGGAGTGGAAACATTGTTGTTTTATTTTGGTTTTATTATTTTCCATTCAAATAAATGTATTGTTTCTTTAACCACAAAGATGACTTTAGAACCCTTTGCCGATAGTTAGTCTTTAAATAACAGGAATTGACTAACTTTATGCAAAAATTTGAAATCAAAAGTTGCATAAAAAGTTTGAATTTATTAAGGTTTTCATTGTGTTTATATTGATTACGTATAAACATACATACATTACCTATTGTTTTACGTAAAATTTTCTAATGTGTGTGTGTGTGTTTGTTAAGCGAATATAAGGTGTTGGCCTATAGTTCAAAACGTTTTTGTCTAATGCAATTTATGCTCTAAGGTTGTGAATTTTTTTTTTAAATAATTTTTTTTTTGTTTTATTTTTGTGTTTTTAGGTTTTTTGTTTAGTTTTGTTTTATGGTCTTTTTAAAATTTTAATAAAGTTTGTAGCTTAAGTCTTTTGTTTTAGCTTAATCAATTTATTTATTAAATTTCCTTTTACATTGCTCGCACAAATATGTATCCAGAAAAAGGTTTAATATTAGAAATATTTGCAGTGTTGCCAGAAGTAATAATCTAAAAAAGTTTTATTTTAATTTATAAATAAGGTAAAACTAATAATAAAAAATTACACAAAAAAAAACATTTTTGTTAAATGTTTTTGTTTTAGTTTAATTACAAATTTGTCGCACTTAGTCGCTACACCTTTCCCTACCCATGATCAAGCTGTAGGGCAAATTTATTATAAAGAAACTTCCTTATAATTTTGCACACAATGTTTGAATTAAATTAATTTTAAAAATTAACCAAAGAGCGAACAGCAAAGTCTAATAATAATTATGGGTGTAACCTATAGTGACTGAAGTGGGGAAAAAACGAAAATTGTCTTGAATATAGCGAAGGTGGTGGTAGTGGTTGGTACACACTGTTGTTTATTACAATTAAATAATGCAAATTAGAGCTCATAAACAAACACAACAATAACAAAACTGTTACTGTTTTTTTTTTTTACTTTTTAATTTTATTAACAATTATACAGTAATAATAATTGTAAGCAACTACGTGCAGACATACTTAACTACAAAAATATATGAATTTATGTATATACATCTCACATAACTAATAATTTCATAATAGGAAGTTTTTTTGCTTTTGTATCTGTTTTTTTATTGTATTTGAAAATATATTATTTTATGGTTTTCGTGTAAATATTTGCTGGTTTGATGTGCCCTCTACTCCACTCTATAATTATTTATTTAATTTTTTTTTTAATTTTTTATTTTTAATTTTACATAGAGAGCTCACGCTTATTTTTGCTAAATTGATAATTTAAATTTGATTAATTTAAATAGACGTTAATTTGATTGTAATTATGAACATGCAAATGACTGTTAATTAGCATTTATTTTAAAAAATGATTTTATTTTTAATTTTATTAGATTTTATTTTTATAAATTATCGGTCTATAGGCGAGCATTTATTTAAGGTGTCTTAAAGTGCAATTAAAATTGCTAACTTTTAACAATCATTTGTTCTGTTACAGAATTCAGGTAAATTCTAAGTACACACATGTATTCTACATTTAATATCTGATTTAATTTGTTCATAATTTTTTTTCTATTTTATTTCATTAAAATACAGGGTATCCGCCGGTAAGGTATACTGTTTTATTTGCTTATAATTTTTGAATAAATAAAGGAAAGTGGATCTTATATTGATAACTGTTTTGTTTAATGTCGGCAATTATGCTTGAAATACAATTTAAGATATATGTCCCCCATTGTTAGCCTCACAAAAGAGAGCCCTTTTGAGCCCTTTTTTTCATTACATTCTCACACGTTTCACTCCGTGTTTTATTAGTTTCATCGCAAATACTTTGTTTGAGTTGCTCCAGCGTTTTTAGTTTGTTGGCATAAACTTTACTTTTCAGATAGTCCGGAGCAGTCAAATCAAGCGACAATGGAGGCCAATTAACATCACTATTTCCTGAAATAACTTGTTGCGGAAAGACGTCTTGCAGTAATTCCTTTGTATTACTAACTGTATGCAATGTTGCACCGTCATGCTAACCAAGCCCAAATCATGCAGTTGCGATACTTAAGAGTTTTTAATTATGTCACAATATCGCACAACATAGACAGTTACCGTTACGCCGTTATCACTTTCAAAAAAATAAGATCCAATAATTCCTCCTGTCCAAATTTCATAACATACTGTCACTTTTATTGGATGTAAGAGTGGCCGATAAAAAATTTGAGGGTTTTCCATTGCCCAGAACTGACTATTCTGTTTATTCACATATATATTCAAATGAAAATGTGCCTCGTCACTCATTATGATTTTTTCATAAAATTTACTTATTGATTTTGATAAAATATTTTAACGGTTACACAACGTTAATTTTCCTAATATTTTTTTGTAATGAATTTGTCACGTTTCTACTTCACTACTACCAAATAAAAAGTATTAAAATAAATGTTTATAAAAACGGCGGCAAAACAAAATAGTGTACCTTGCCGGCGGACACACTGATTTTCGAAGCTGCTACACAATCTCTAAAAAAACAAAAACAACATTTGCTTATACTTATATTAGAAAATAAAGCCCCAATTATGTCATTGAAGTAATATTAATTTTTGATTGCTTATCATAAATACTATCATCAGCAATGCAAACATCATCTGTTCCACACTTTTGATATGGAAATAACAATTTTTTTCTGTTTATCCTGTAATAAAACCGAAAGCAGTTCAAAAGCCATAGCCTATAGGTTTCAAGTATTAAAACGAAAAAGCTAGTCCTGGAAGAAGGCCTACGGTCTCGCTACTGATTCTAGTAATAATAAGCAGAAATTCTTTCAGGGTACAAGTTACCCAAATTCATACTTACTGATATTTTCTCACCCTTTTCTCCCTAAAGCAAGAGCAACGAAATATTCTTCATAACTGATATACACTTTTATAATTAGATTTTTAAATTAAAACTATGGCATATGCTGCTATTTTGTTAAGCGTTCTGACATTAATTTGGTAAAAACTGGCCGTACAACATTCATAGCCGATGCAGTTGCGTAGAATCTTTCTACCAGCGAACGAATTAAATTTACACTCGGTCTATTACGTATTCGCCGAATGCCAAACTTTGAACAAAATTGTCGACGAAGAATTGCGTAAGAATCATTTCTCTTAAAAATGTCTCTACAGCGAACTTGCGATTCTCACTTGACAAACCTTACAATCGATACTTACAACACTGCCACGCTCTCTCCGCACTGTTTATTACTTTTTGAAATAATTATATTTAGGAATATAAATTTTCCACCAGACACCCTGTATATTGAGGAAGAGATTATGAAACGATCTGTGTTCTTAAAAGTAGGTCTTAAATCATCCTTTTTGCGATTTAAAAACATCTGCACTTACACACAATATTAAGTGATTTTTAACTCAGATGGATAGTTCTTTTAGAATCTTATTAGTGCTTTGATCCAAGATACACAACCATTGTTAATATAGTGGGTGTATCAAACAAGTTAGGAAACGGATGTTGATACGAGTAAGGTTAAAATCTGCTACAAAAGCACGATGTTTTGAAATTATTTTTTAAATTTGCCTAAAAACTTTTTTAAAGAAATCTTTTCTAAAACTGTTTTTCTGTGGTAATATTAACTAACAGCTAAGAGAGCCATATGCATCGCCTTCTAATATTACAAAATATTAAAGTTCATACTTAGTTCTCTAAATTAATTGGTGTTTAAATTTTGTCAATTAGGACATAGAAACACCCTCGTATTGAAAATAGTTGTGGACATTTTTTTTTAAAGAATTTAGCTGCTTATATGTTCTACCTAATTCTGTCAATTTGATACAAAAACAACGTTTAATTTTTTTTCATAATTTTTTAAGTGGAATGTTTAACTGGTTGAACCAGAGAATACTGCCACTATGCAAATGCATTTTAATTTAAATATTTGTTGGCATTTAAATAATTTACGATTTTTGTTTGTTGCTTTGTAGCTCCCGCTTAATTTCAAAATAATTAAAAAACTATAAAATATTTATAATAAAAAAAAAATAATTAAAACATTTTGAAATAAATTTTTTTTATCTCCATATTGTGGTAATGAAAAATTTTAAAGATTAAAAAATTAAAGGTGTGTGACCACTATTTTTAAATAAAAAAATAGGGTTTAAATTTCTAATTTTTTAAACAATTTAAGCCAATTTCAAAATTTTACTTTTGGGCTCATATTATTAAAAAAAATTTTTTAAGTTTAATTTAATAAGTTTGAAAATTTCGTTCAAAAATCCTTTATTTTAAATTTGAAATTTTTTTTATGCATATGGATGTTAAAGTAGAATGCTGATATTTTGTTTTCTTAGCTTTATTTAATTTTAAGTTCAGTTTTTTAAGGTGTTGACTTCCAACTATCACCAACTATTTAATCTATGACACTGACATCTTTTCCTTTATCTGTTAATTCCGATAAGGTTGTTCGACAGAGCAAAAACTCAAAACGACAAAAGCTAAGACAGCGTTTTCCTTTTAATGCAATGTTATTTATTTTTTATAAAATTAATTTTTTATTTTTTATTTTAAAATACTTTAGTTTTTTTATATTTTATTTTATTTCATTTTTTTTTTTAAATTAAGTACCGAGTGTAGGAAATCATTTATTAGGTTTTTTGCTGTTTTAATATAAGTATTTAAGGTGTGTTTCTTTTCATCTATGCTACAAATAGTGTCTTTCATGTCTTTAATAAACTATATTTAAATTGTAGAAAAAAAAATTAGATAAAAGAAAAAATATATAAAAAGCATAAACTACATGTTACAATTATTATTATTGTTATTGTTGTTGTTGGCTGGCTTATAATCATTATTTTCAATTTCATTGCCTTTTGCCTAGACACAAACTAACAACTAACAACCAACAACCAACAGCCAACAACTAACGAAAACAACAATATTAAAAATATATTAAAATAAATGTAGATTAAAGATATGAACCGCAATAAAACAAAACAAAAAACTCTAACAACAAACAAACATGTTTGGTTTGTATGTAAGTTTGTATGTATATGTTGGTGTTTAAATTCTTTTAAAGGCCGTTTGATTATTATAACATTTATGTTAACTGTAATATAATGGCATACCAGAGTTTAATATTATTTTAAATATATTTTATTAATGTTTAAAAATAAATGCAAATATTTATGTATTAATGGGGTGAGTGTGTATGTGTTTGTGTGTGCCTTGTGTAGTAGAAAACCTAACGGATTTAATTTAACAATAATAATGCGACCACTAAGTGGTAATATTGTACGTAAGACAAGAGTTTAATATAAAATTTAAAATTTTTATTTTATTCACTAATAATATTAAATTACGTTTGTATCGGCTTTGTGGTGCTTTTTTTTTCAATGAAAATTTTTAACTTTGGAAAAAATATTAATGGCATTTTACCGCATAATGAAAACATTTGAATGCAAACTAGTTTAAAGGTCAATTTAAATACGTCAATTTAAATATGTATGTAAAAACTTTCCTTAATTTCTTTTGTAAGTTTATAAAGTTTAAGGTGATTTTAAAAATTGAAATTTTAAGATAAATTTTTTTTTTGATAATTTTTTAACTGATAAGTTGATAAATTTCTTAAAATTAGGTATATTTTAAATGCATTTTACATAAAAAGTATGTAAATTTATTTTTGTATTCAATTAAAAGTAAATATTTCACTGATTCTTAATCGAAGCACTTAAGCCTTTTAGTTTGACTTTTATTTTATATCTAATTCTAAATACCGAAACAAATTTTTAAGTTACCAAATTGCTGTAGCACCTACAATCCAATATACATATGACTGCTTAACTTGCGCATATCTCTTTTAGGATTTTGGTTAGGTTATCGAAATATAGAAATCTGGCAACTTTAAATCAATATTAAAAATATATAATGATAACTCTTAAACTTTTTCTCATCTTTATTAAAAATATTCCCAACAAACTTTTTTTTGGATCCTCCTTAAACAAACAATTAAGGAATACTTGAATTGCTCTTAAAGTACGTGGTAATAGATTCCAAGATTTACAGTCGTGTATAAGCAATGAAATAAATCAAGAAATAACAACTAAAATTTAATTTTGAGTTAGCTAAAGAGTTGAAAAGGGGGCTAAGCGTACCAAACAGCTTGCTGGCATTTGAAATTCTAAAAATTACATCATCTCTGCAGCCCGCGGGTAACTAAAGTGCACCCTTTAATAATAAGTGATTTAACTTCTTTGAGCGCATCGTTCTGCATTTTCAATTCACTGCCGTATTACATTAATTGTAAGGTTGAACAAGCTAGCCTTAAAAACTTTACTTTTGGTCCTTAGTATCATCAAGCAAAAACAAACAATAACCAGTCTTACTAGTTCGTCGTAGGTTAGGTTAGGTTAGGGTGAGGAAGAACAGGTAGCCGTTGAAGAAAAGGATACAGCTTACTTGGGTCCGTTTAATTCGCTCCCTTTTTGTTACCTGGAGAGGCAGATAGAATACGTTAAGATGGAAGAAATGAAAAAATTTTTAGAGAAGAATAAAAAAGAAAGAAAGAACAAAAGAATGAAGCAGACTTACCAGCGACTCTGGTGGGAATTGAGCCCACAACCCTCAGACTGGTAGACTGGTGCACTTACCTACCGGGGCACCCCGGACGTAATGAAGTTCAGGGAGCTCAGACTCCTTAGCAAATTACAGCAGACTTTTATTACCAGCTCTCAGATATTTTTTTCAGGTCTTTGAGTAAATATAACACAGGAAAGCTTGCTTTGGACCGCACAAGCGCTGGACAATAACACAGAATATTCTCACAAAATCTGCATTCTTTGCTGGTCATTCGCCCTGCTGTTTTGGCATGTGCTACTGTTATCATCCTTATTAGAAGTTAATAACCGCTCCTTTGCAAGGACAGAAAAAATTCTATCACCTCCGGGTCATGAGATACCCACGTTATGCAGCAGACTTAAAGCGAAGTGGTATTTTTCCAGACCTCCATGGATTTTCATCACAGAGCCAATATACTTATTATAGAGCTGAAAAATAGCATAAAAGTTCATGATCTTTTCATAAGCCAATGGACCCTTTGCTTCATCAGCTCGAGTGTCTTCCCATCTTCCTCAAGACCCCTGTGTCCCTGAGCACAGTATAAAGACATTTGTTAATCGGCGTACAGTCTACCAATGCATTCCTTGCATGCTTCAAAGTTTGAGCAGTAAGTGAGGCTTAAGGCAACCTCCCTAATCATAGCCTGCCAATCAATAAATATTTTCACCTGAGAATTCGTAGTTAAAGGGGACAAGGCATGTTCAACTGTCAAACACTGCAGTTTTCAATAGTCTTATAGCTCTCCCTGATACCCAGCTCTCGGAAAAAACATAATATCCCCATTTCGCCCCCGTCTCCCATTTTTCAGCCCTCCGTAAGGAAGTTGTAGGTCCTTTGGCATGGACAAACGCCCGCCAAACGGCCGCATTTTATTCCTCCATATATACACCCGACTTTCTTGCGAAGATCAGTCTCGAAATCATGAAGTCATGTTTACTTTACGCTCCTAATAACTCTGGCATGGCTAATTGGTGTCCGAGTAAATCGTTGGGTTGATAAGTTATATGATGGAAGAGAAGGGCCTTTGGGCAGCCTTCCATCAGCACAAGTGCCAAAAACTGACTCAACTTCCAGTTTACTGGAAGGCTAACAGACATGGGTAAATTGAAAACAATGTATCTTGAGCTTATTGGATCAGTGGTTGCTTACTCACTGGTCTGGCTTAAGGCAGGTTGTCCTTGTTGACGCTGTGGCACGTGCATTACCAATACGTGGCATAGCAATACAAGGTTTTAAGGGTACCAAAACCTTATCTGTAATGAATAGAAATTGGTAGGAATTATACGGAAAAAGATTTCCGAGGCTGACCAGAGTCCTATCTGGTACCACGGAGATCAGTTGGTCCCATGTGCTTACCAGTGCATTAACTGATTAATGGTGAGGTCTCCTCAGGAAGTTCACGCGTTGGCTGTGGTTATCCCCACACGAGGAAGCTGACAGCGAAAGTTGATATGCTGGGGTCCGTCTTGTACGGGCCCCAGAGTAATCGCGTAAGCGGTCTTATATCAAGTTAAGGTTCTAAAGATAGAGTCTCTAAGTTTTGGCGGGTCTAATAAGATCCCGTTAAAGTAGTAGCGAATAATGAAAAGGCCAGCATTGGCATGTGCCTGTTTCGGTCTTGACTGGATGAAGCATCTAGTTTGCAGATTTTCAGTATTAAATCGAAATCAGCGCTTACACTTTGGGGATGTTTTTGTCTACTCTTTGTATATTCCCTTACACTTTTTAGACCAAATACTATAAATATAACAGTGAGAATAAAAGTTGGTACTCACTGCCCTATTTTTAAAACCCCTCCCTCAGAAATAAAAATGTAAATATGTATATTTTCTCTTTTTTTTTTAATAATAATTCAAAATTTTAAAATAAAAAAAAAATCTTAATTTATGTTCCAAAACTATTAAATTCTTCGAAAAAAAATTCGGCATACTTTTGAGAAATTTAATATATTTAAATCAGTAAAATTAATTTTTAATACCCTCATCCAAATAAACTCGTATTTTTAATTTTGTACCATAAATCCAGTCTTAAAACATTTAAAATATTTTCTTTTAAAGTTTAATGCTTTATAAATTAATATTTAATATAAAACTTATTACCTCCCATCAATAGTGGTGGCAACGCCTTATACCATTAAAACCGGGTTAAAATTAAAAATTTTTTCTTAAGCTCATTTGATTTGTTTTTTTTTTTAATTTATTAAATACTAATATACGTTGATGCCTTAGACTTGTGTATATGTTTAAACAAATCAGCTACCAATTATGATTTATTGTTTAATAATAAAATCGTAAAAAAATATATCGTTTTTACTGCAGCAGGTACATAAATATCTGACGAATATAAAATTATAATAAATAAATCATGATAATAAAAAAAATAGTTTATAATGACCAACATACAAGAATTATAAAATATTTGTCTAAATAAAATGTTAAAGAAAAAAACTTATAAAAACGGATGTAATTTGTTATGACTGATATTAAAAGTGTACCAGTGTCTGGTTGTTGGTGCAATTTATTTTTAATGTTGGTGTTATTTTGTAATTTAAATTTTCTTTAAATTCTGTGGCATGAGCTTTAATTTATTATGGTTAAAACCAAAACGGAAGAGAATAGTTTTCTCCTTAACCAAATTGGAACTTTTAAATCTTTAGAAATTTTTTTTAAAACAGTTTATAAAACAGTTGAATACAGCAAACAACTCCTTATTTTATATTATATAGGGTTGTACTTTACGATAATACAAATTTGTATTTAGGTTATCCTTAAGGTATCCAGTTTTAAATGGTTACTAAGGGCTTACATCCTAACAGCTTTCTTATTCTAAAGAAAACCTTTTTCTAATTATAATTTATCGTCCTACTAAATGTTATTTTTTGCTCATGCTAGCTTAATATTCAAATTTTTAAAGGAGTTTTGTAAGCTCAAAACATTACTCCCATGGCTATATAAAGGTTTGATAAGCTCGCCGACGCCCTAAATTTTCACACACCTACGCCAAAATAGCCAGTCTAAGTTATACAAATCGATGACATAACCATGCAACTTTTTCTCTTCACTTGAACCCAAATATGTAAATATATGTTTAGTGCAACTTCAGCAATTACACTGAGTGATAAATAACACTAACGAAGTAACACTCAGCAACCGTACCGACAAACAATACAAAATTATTGTCCCATATATAGTATTAAAGGAAACTGAGATATTTTTTAATAAATTAATTTGTTTTTAACCTAGTTTTTTCTTGTGGACACTTAAAATTAAAAGAAATGTATATCACCTAAAAATAACCATATTTATTAAACAATAAATAAGCTAAATTCACTATATAAAAAACAAAAGACTTAAGCAAAAAACTTGTTTTCATTTAACTTATGACCTTCACATAGTGATAAGGGCATATATTAGCTTGCCATTCCGTTCTCAAATTTCTACAGTGTTCACTTTTTACTCCATAAAGTAAATATATTCTGGATCCTTTTAGATAGAGGAGTCGGTATAGCCATGTCCGTCTGTCCATCTGTTGTCTGTTTAAATCAAGTTTCCGGGCTCAAATCAAGTCGTACAGATGATGTTTTGATAACAAACAATCAGAAATGTTTCTGAAACAATCGGTATTTAAAATCAGCAAAATCAGTTAACTATTGACCGAGATATACGCGAAACCCAAAATAACCATTTTTTAGGACAAAATCCCACGAGTACTTTGCAGATAGAGCCCTAAATTATTGAAAAATTTTTTCAGAAAAGATCGTAGAAGTGGTTATTCTCCTACAATTGCACAAATTAAGTGAAATATTTTATGCACTAAGTCTTAAAAAACTATAACAGCTATAGAATTAAAATGTTCTACGGCAAGTAATATGACAGTAAAATTTAAATTTAAAAACTGTAACAGCTATCGACTTCAGAGGTTCTACAAACAGTAATTGGATAATAAAGCCTACATTTAAGAAAAAAAATTATTTGGATGGGAGCAGGGGAAGAAGTATCCCCAATACAAATGAAAAGCTTTTCTCAAACTTTCGATACGCCATATCTGGGAAACGGCTAACGACATCGAATATTTTACAACAAGTAATGATACGCTAATTTTTATGTTTTGAAAAATAAAAAACTAAATAGAAGCAGAAAGAGTGGCAACCCCCATATAAATAAACAACTTTTATTTAGCTTTTAATACTAATATTGTTGAAAACTTTAAAACCCTCAACTTGAAACCTTCTTCATGGTATTTATATTATACATACAAACGGAAAAATTTTTTAAAGTTTTCTATTTCAAAAACCAGAATAGCTATCGACTTCAAATCCGGCACAAAGTATTTTTATTACAAATTTACAGTACAAAATACCTCGGCTAGATAAGATGGCTGAGTATATAAAAATATTAATGTAAATGGTATATAAGATTTGGCACAGCCGAACATAGAGCTCGTTAGGTTTTTTTTTTATTTAATGAAAGTTATTTTCAATTTTATAAATTTTATTTAACAATTTCCTTTAGTTGTTGTTTAATAAAATTATTTTATATATTTAAAAAATATATTTTTCTATTTGAAACAATTATTTTTATCCCAAGCCTATTTCTCCCTCTTGTGTTATCTTTAGTGTACAGATCCTTTAATTTGATTTTTATTTAAAAATGTTATTAAATTGGCAGATCTATTTTTTTATAATTTTCAAACAGTGTCAGCGTTAAGCTTTTATTCGAAAAAAATAATCTTGACATCGCTTTTAACTAGAAAATTCTCTAAATAAATATTTTCGAATAAAAAAAAAACGATTTCTTAAAACATTAATTATTTTTGAAAATAAAATTAACAATTTTTTTAATTCCTTTTCCTTTCCAAACATTACACCAAACACGCAAGCATTTTTATGAGAAAAAATTTTATCACACCAAGCAAAAACCAATTAAACGTAAATTTTTTAATGAATTTTACAAATTTTACTGCTTAAATTTAGATACAAAATTAGAGTGAGATTTCTTGTTTGATTTCTTTGGAAAATACCTGCGATAAACAGAAAAAAACTTTTGCAACTATTTGAATTCTTAAATTTTTGCCAAATAAAATATTTCAACAATTTGTTGAAATCTTAACAAATAACAATGTACTAATGAAAATCTCAAATCAAAAAATTCCTTAACAAAATTTTACTTGACTTTAATAAAAAAACTACATTTGACTTTGAAACCATCATACTCATGAGCAACGTCATTCACATCATTAAAAAGACTAGACTTTGATGTATATTTAAGTATATTAAAAGGATGGCAAAAAACAAAATCAAACAAAAAGCTTGTCTTCTCTTAAGCTAAATGAACAAACATCAACACCTGATAGCCAAAACATTTTTAACATTTTAAATACAAAAAAGAAGCCGACCAGAAGCAAAATTTTTTAGCATGTGAAAAGAGCTTAAAAACTACTAAGCTGACAGTAGAGTTAGATGAGGAAAAAAGCAAAAAAAAACACTTACAAAATATCGACAGCTACATGGTTAAGAGGTATTAGACGCCAACAAGTAGTGTCTAAAAATTGCTATTAAAAATCGCCAGCAACCTAAAGTCTTAATGCCAACAAACTACATGGTTCATTCCAAACACAAGGAAAAAAAATATTATTAGAAAAATTAAAAAAAACAACAAAATATTAATATTAAAACCAAAAAAAAAATTAAAAGTAAACTTATAGCTGAGAATCTTTGGTCTGCGTAAAAGTGCATTTTTCTATTAAGGCCTACTATGGGACAGAAAATAAAGAAAATTATAATGAGAGCTAAGCCTTATGAAAGTTAGAACTTTTTTAAATATTAAAAGAAAAAGTCAAAACTAATCATTTTTGTTAACTTGCAAATGATATTTCCTTAAAAAAAATTTTAAAAGCAATTTTAAATAAAACTGATTTTGGTGGTTGTTTTGGCAAGCTTAGCAGCAATTAAAGACTTTCAAAGAACTAGTTTATTTCTAAGCCGATAACAAAGGTAACCTTTCAAGCCCATAGTGCAAGACATATAATCTACATTATGTAAAAAAGGAAAAAAACAAGAATTAATTTAAATGGAAATGTAATCCTTATATTCCACGATCAATACTTTTTCATGTAAGTGAGTTCTTGTAGCGGCTTCTAAGGAAACAACAAAAACATGTTGCATATTTAACATTTTATAAGGCTTTAAAGCTTGGGTTCTTGTATTATATTTACAGCTAAATATCATTTGAAAATGCCTAAAAAAATCATATAAAAAACGTTATTCAGGTGCTTTAAACTAGACTAAAAAAAAGGTTTAACTTTTAATGTTTCAAATATTTAAATTACTTATAACGAAATAACAAACAAATTCTAAAAAAAACGAAAATTATAGTCGGTTAAACTTAAGATAAAGTTAATTTACCTTAAAAAGTAGCATTTGTAAAAGTTGTAAACAGCATATATAGGATTCTATATCCGAGCGAAAAGGAATGTAAAACTCATATATGGTCAGGTTTTCCAAAGTCTTTCTTGAAGCTACTTGACCGCTCACAGGAACAGATGAAGATACTCATCAGCGACGTCTAGATTTCATTAAGCATCTTTGAAACATGGAATATGTTTCTCTATCCATTATAGTGTGCTAAATTACCAGGGAACCTGTTGCTGAAAACCGATATTTTTTGAATGCTACTCGTGCTTTGAGAATAGCACACCCATTTGTGGTTGACTGGTCAGTAGTTGCACAGATTGTGGGTAGAATAATCTTGCAAAAAATGCCTTTTATTTCACAGTTGATATAAAAATATTTAAATAAAATGTTTTCCTTAACACCAACAAAACGCAATACATGTAAGAGGCCATCCTCTGAGTGTTGGTTATTATTACTAAGAAAAAACTTTTGAAGTTTTCTTAAAGTTTTGCACAACTATTTACACTGTAAGCAGTCTCCATTTTTTGAGGGGTTTAGAGGATAACCACTATTAACCACTTCCCTAAGAGGCCTGTAGGTTTACTGAAAATCCCTTTAGAAAAAGACAGGAAAGAATATTATGAGTAAATCAATATCAGAATATAAGAAGTACAAAAAGGATACTGTAAAACAGAAGAGGGAGAAAAAAAAATAATAAACAAGCTCCCGTCAACCCAAACAAAAGCGCAATTTCATGCGAAAAGCGTTATTCATTAAAGAGTATTATGGCTTATTTTATCCTTAAATCAGAGACCTTACTCAGTCCATCAAACCCCCCAAATCCTCCTATGTCAGCGCATTGTAGCCTTTGGGAAGCATTCGGAAAGTTGTTTCATAGTTTGAATTTTTTTCCCATTTTCGCATAACCTACAAATTCCAAAATGTTTCCATGCCAGCAAATGGATATATATTTATCTTACATGATAGTGTCATGTAAGAGTCCCAAAAATGCACTTAACGTTTGTTCTGCTCTCGTTTAGAAACAGATTAGTACTCGTTTGTTCTATTTGGGGTCTTAGAAGTTTAAAAAACTTTCAATCAGCCTATCTTGTTGTGTGCATTATCTTATCTTTATTGAACTACAATAAATTCTTAATGGTAGTCTAAGTAACCAGTTTACACCCCAACTTGATAACTTTACGGGTTCATGGAAAATTTTATTGCAGGTTACTTCTAAATGACCCGGCACTTTAGAGAGTTAAACAGTGGACCTCACCAAGATCTGTCTGAAAGTACAATTACAGCAGCTCACCAGTCTATACTTTATGATAAGGCCCCGTTTTGTCCCCTCAACTCCTCTCATTTTAAAACCTCCTCATTTTAACTTACTACCTCGGGTGCTATTCCAGAGTCAATATCCTCGATTCCATTGTAAGTCAAGGTCAAAAGTCCCAATAGTAGGGATATAGAGGAATAATTTACAAAGCCCATTTCGCTATAGTTTTTTAAGCCGACTCTTTTGTTTTTTAAAATAATTTTCTACAAAATTTTCATTCTCGAGCCACTTTTTTTTGATCAAATTTGCCTAGTCTTGCTTATCATTTTAAATACTACACGTCGTACAAAAAAAAAACATTTTGTCTTCTGAAAAAATGTTAACTTAACCCTGCAATGCGTTTTTTTTTTCAACAAAAAGACAATAATTTTGTTGCATTAGAAGGACGTTTTATTATTGTTAACATTTACATATTAAGAATTTTTAAAGAAAGTGGTTAAATAACCCTAATGATTATGTGTAAAGACCGATGAAATTTATATATGTATTTATATATAAGCCAGCAACAAACTCTTTAAATAAAATAAAATTGTGAAAAATTTCTTCCAAATATATTTAAAATTTAGTTCAATCACATAAACTTAAAAACAAAACAGAAATTGTTTCCCGCTCGTCCAGTTACCCCTGGCAGCTAATGCTTGCTAAAAGTTATTTAGTCTTAAAATTTATTCATCAGATTAAAACTGAATAAGTAAATAAATAAGAAACATCAAAGATTGTATTAAGAACTAATTATATTTTGATAAGTTTGCAAATTTTTATTCTTAAGTCACAAATTTCTTTGCTTCAAAAACATTACAATAAAACTTATAAATAAATTTATAAGTCTAAGCTGGCCAAACAGATGCATTGAAAACAAACTCATTTGAAATTTTTACTTATTTATGTTGTAATAAAGAGATTACAATATCTTAAGTGAACACTCTGTTTTAAAGCTGTAAAATAAAAATAAGTAATAAAAGAAGAAAAGTTTGAGTTAATTATACATATAGTTTGCTATTAAATTGGCAGAAAATCTAAATGTCGTAAAATATATTTTACTTTTCTTGCAAATTAAAATAGAAAATAATGCCAAAGGAAGTAAATAAGGTTCTTAAGAAGTGTAAAATTAATATATAAAAAGAAACATAAAAGCCTTTGGGTTATTTCCTTTAGGATGTAATAAAAATAAATCTAGATAATTTTTATTATATTTAAATAATATTAAGTTTATATTAAGACGGGATCTATAAAATATAAAAATTTTGGACGTTAGAAAATAAAAAATAATTTGATAAATAAATGTCTTAATAAAAAAACAAGTAAAGGAGCTATAGTCGGCTGCACCAAATCTTAGATACCCTTCACATTAGCCTTTCTAAGCCCCAAACTTTTTTAACTTTGATCCATTTATTTTTTATTTATGAAATATTTTTCAAATTTTTAAATAGGGGTCGGTGTCATATTTTAACCCTCTTAAGCTATATTTACACTACGTGAGTTGTCATCTGAGTTTCACAACTGAGACTTATTTTTATAGTGTAATAACATGTCTATTTTCATTTGCTAATGTTTTTGTCTAGCCTCAGTTGAAAATAGAACGTTTTTTATTTTCAAATTATTTAACGTCTGAGTTATAAATTTAAGTTTTTTAAAGTTACCGGATTAAATGCAATTTTTTGTATTGCCATACATTTGTACCAGCTTAACAACTTTTCCAACTAGCGGATTTATTAGATGTAATGTAGTACTAAAAAAAAATTTCAAACTGTTTTTTGACACTCAACTCAGATGATAACTTAGGTAGTGTAAATATAGTTTTTATGTGACTTGGAAAGTTTTAGGTTTTTTTACCCTTATTTTTACCCTAATTTTTTCAAATTAGGAGGTGACTTTGTTGTTGGAGGAAAATGATTGCAAGGAAAAACGAGTTGAGGTCAGTAATACATATGACCTACTCACGGGTACCCTGAAAGTTGTTGGGGGGCATTTATTACAATTTCCCAAACTTTGTCTGGTAGCGTCCTTAGGCGATGCAGATGGAACATAAGTTTTTAGCAATATGTTTTGGAGGAAAAGACTGTATAAATATCCTTAATGAACAAATTAAAAAAACCGGTGAACATGTTTCTTCTATTTAAAGCACGACTACACCATTTCCAATTGTATTTCAGAACTTTCTAATTGTATTTCAGAAATTTCTAATTCAATTTCAGAAATTTCTAATTCAATTTCAGAAATTTCTAATTCAATTTCAGAAATTTCTAATTCAATTTCAGAAATTTCTATTTCAATTTCAGAAATTTCTAATTCAATTTCAGAAATTTCTAATTCAATTTCAGAAATTTCTAATTCAATTTCAGAACTTTCTAATTGTATTTCAGAAATTTCTATTTCAATTTCAGAAATTTCTATTTGTATTTCAGAATTTTCTATTTGTATTTCAGAATTTTCTAATTGTATTTCAGAAATTTCCATTTGTATTTCAGAATTTTCTATTTGTATTTCAGAATTTTCTAATTGTATTTCAGAATTTTCCATTTGTATTTCAGAAATTTCTATTTGTATTTCAGAATTTTTCATTTGAAATTCAAATAGAAATTTCTGAAATACAAATGGAAAATTCTGAAATACAATTAGAAAATTCTGAAATACAAATAGAAAATTCTAAAATACAAATAGAAAATTCTCAAATACAAATAGAAATTTTTGAAATTGAATTAGAAATTTCTGAAATACAATTAGAAAGTTCTGAAATTGAATTAGAAATTTCTGAAATTGAATTAGAAATTTCTGAAATACAATTAGAAATTTCTGAAATTGAATTAGAAATTTCTGAAATTGAATTAGAAATTTCTGAAATTGAATTAGAAATTTCTGAAATACAATTGGAAATGGTGTAGAAACAACAAAGTTTTGTCAGCGGATGTGGAACCACTTAGGCTTGAGAAAAGAAAAGCCCGTATAGAATGGAAAAATTATGGATCGCTTCAACTTAAAGCCAAGAGAAAGGAATGCCCAAACCATCTTAGAAACTTGTTAGAGTCATAAAAACCAGTATCGAAAAAGCAAAACTGCGTTATTTGTGTAATCCTGGAAAAGAAACGTAGAGAAAAAATGTGACCCCTTTGCAAATCATTTAAGGAACACTACACTAGTATGGGTAAACTGCCGCTTGTTACTGCTAGGCAGCCTATACAAAAGCAATTCTAATTCCAAGATGTTGAAGAGGCTGCTTTTAACTTAAATGTTCAAAACAAGCTCAAGAATTTGATAAAATCATAAAACAAAATACTCTTAGAGCTACCTTTACAGCAAAAAGAACGATTCTCTTTTATTTCTAACGCTATATTATAACCTAAAAACTTTCCGCCAATGTGAATAGTTGCATGAGTAAAGATGATTCCTAAGCTTGGAAATAAGAGAGCCTTTTAAGATGAAGTTTTATAGGCCTGTTGCCCACCGTATAGAAATTGCTTGAGAAACCAATTAACTTCGATCTTAAACGATAACGAACACATCCCCAATCACTAATTTTTAGACGACAACGCAGTACCATTGAGCAGACCCACAGGTTGGTACAAGATATCAGAAAAGCGGTTGAGGGGTAGAAATATTGCTCTGGGATAATTAATAACGTTTCTCAAATATGGCATGAAGGCCATTTAACAAAACTAAAGATGAACTTCCCTATGAATCTTTATCACCTTTTGGAAAAGTATATAACCAACCAACAGTTTATCATCAGAGAAAGGGACCACTTCAGTTATTCTAAGTAAATTGTAGCTTGTGTACCTTTAAGTATCACTCTGTGGGCAATTCTGTATTTGTTTTACACAACAGACATGCCAATCGATAGTAGAACATATACGTTGACATTTGCTGATAGTACTGCGTTTCCCAGTACTCATGAAAATCCTAAAGAGACCTCAAAACAACTACAGCATCATATTATCCAATTAAAAAATTGGCAAAGTTATGGGGAGTAAAACTTTATGAACAATAATGTATGAAAGTATCTTTTACTTTACGCAAAGGAACGTGCTCTTCAATCTTTATATATAACCAGATTGTGCCTAAACACCATGAGGCAAATACTTTGGTATTCACCTGGATCGTCACCACTCATTGAAGTCACACAAAGATGCCAAGTTAACAGAAATAAAATTGAAAACAGCTAAAATTCTTTGGCAAATCGGTAGCAACTATATGCTTTGTCTCTATTGGGAGCTTTAGCTCTATAGTTCAAATTTGAAACTAATTTGGTACTACGGGATTCAAATGTGGGACACTGCCTCTGCCTTCAACATAGAGAAAATTTAACGTTGTCAAGATAAAATCCTAAAAATGGTAACTGGGGCTCTTTGGTACAGCAACATTCTCAGGAATCTACATGTTCCACTAATACAGTGCAAAATTTTAAGCTAGGCCGACAAGCGTCATCAATTAAAACTAATAATTAGTCCAAAAAGACGGCCCATACATTGTTCGGCCTTTTCAGTTAAAAGTGTAAGGATTAAGGAATGCCTAACCGTCATAGAAAACCGGTACTACGATTCTTCCTTATTGATCCACTTTTGATATTGTAACGTTATAACGTATCAGATTTCTTATTGTGTGAATGCGTGACAGTGAGAAAATTTATATTTTAATGTCTTCTCCGTATATCCTAGATTTTCTCTTGAAGTCTGCTTATTACCTTATATGATTCGTTTCTACGTGCTTTATGTTGTTTAAATTCCTTTTGAGAAACCTTTTTTGTTCCCGAATACTGCTTTTGTCATCCAAGGTAAATATCCCGGCAGCCTACAAAGTCGTATGTGGACTGAGGGAATTTACCGCAGAGCTACAAGATACAGATAATTCCAATAATGCTTTTCCGTGTGAGATAAAATACCTCTTTTTGCGTGAAATTGGTGATGGAACTTGCATAGCATATTGCTTGAGTATGCATTATGAAAAATACAGAATTTGCATATTTAGGCATTTCCAACCACAGTTCTCTATGCTTAGTTATAAAAGAGTAGAAGATATAGTGTAGGAGAGTTAAGTGCAGCATTGTAACTGTCTTAGCCTTGAACAATAAGCCCCTTCTTTCGCATTGTTTTCAGAAATACTTAAGGAAGGTTGTTGTCCAATAAAAAATACTACATATTTCTATTGGCTAACAAGTCACCCTCTTCTTACGTTCCTCTTGACCGGGAAACCACATAACATGATATTGTTGTGGTCATCAGATTTTTAGGGTAACAAAACACACTCTACCACTTTTGTTTAATCTTAAAGTACTAAGAGCACGGAGTATCCTTTGCCTCCTGCCCTTAGTACTTCGTAGCACAACCTAAGGAAAGGGTATAAACTTTACGAAACAGCTTTTTGATTGATTAGGCCGAAAATTCTTACTCACCACTCTCCTACCTAAATGATCACTAAATCACCCCTGATCAGGATAGATGCGACTCAGCTGGATTTTCTTATCTTCTTTTATTGGGAATGCGGACCTCAAAGATTTTTCGTAGTGCCAGGACTCGTTATATCCCATTCGCTGTCATGATGCAAGAGTCGTCTCAAATCTTTAAGTGTCTCTCAAGATCTCCCAGTTTAATGCTCAAGACGCTTGTTTGCTTAAGTACGCCCCTATGGGCTCTTTCTCTACAAAAATTTCAACAAAAAATATACGAAACCTAAACATATGTAGAACAAGTCCTCATTGCACCCTTAACAGTGGTATATACCATCCGATATACCTTAACAAGCAAAGCTCTAGCGTAGATCTTTCTGCCACAACACGAGTACATCATAGGTTACAATAGGGCTATTACTAATCCCAAAGAAGTAGTACACAATTTAAAGCCTGTGACCCATGTATTGTTATTGAGCCTCTGTTAGAAGAAAGGAATAAAAAACTGTTCCATACCATTAACCTTTCAATTATAATGAAAAGATAATTATCTTTTTTTAAAAACTCTGTTTTTTAGGCATTTGGCAATGTCTCCGGGTAGCTTGAAATAATTTAATTAGTTTTCCGAACCTTCAACTCAGTTCGAAATTTCTAGTGTATTTCCCGAAAGATTTTTACCACAGATTGCCTAATTATATATCCAATTTCTGCCAGCTATACCAAAAAGGCCAAAAACCAACAACTTTTTATTTTAGCACCAGCCAGTTTAACGACTGTTTTTATTCTGAAGTCTATGAATGTCCTTCAGTTAGTTCTTACTGACTAAACTTATGGATCTAGAACCGAAGTTCAAAGCTCAAAGCTTTTTCGTCGTATTTTGCTTTAAAAGGAAATTTTTGAGAGAGACTCGCTTTTGTGTTTAAAGTATTAATTTTGTTCTTTTAAAAACTAATTTTTACGAAACTTTGCATTGTAGTGACACAAATTAGCTTCTTTATTACCCAGATGTATCATTTATTGTTTAAAAAATTTCTACAAAAGTATTTTAAATAGGCCAAATGTGACATCATTTGGAAATAGAAAAGCTTCATTACAAAGAAAGATTATACCTCAGTAGCACACGATGAATTGTCGTGTGGTATGATGTTAACAAAATAAAATTTAAACTTTTAAATTTTTAATTTAAACACCGTGTTGGTGTTTTTTTTTTCTAAAGTCAATTGTCATGGAAAGCATCACGTTTTATACAAAAAATTGGGAAATAAGCATCTTTCTTCATTCAGTGGCCTTGCCGTTGAATGCTGAATCTTCGTTGTCATTCACAGTTTTGTCTCAAACTCTTTGCCTGTGGGTGATGTTTTTCTAACGCCTTTTTTTTATTTTTAATTTTTCTTTTTTTTAATTTTTCTTTTTTTTAAGTTTTTTTTCTTTTTGACCAAGATATCCAACAAAATGTTTATTTTTGTCATCTTGCTGCCGTAAGTACCACCTTGTAAGTTTTTAGTTGTTTCTTTTTTAAAACTTTGTTTTGCCAAAACCATGATAATCATTAGTTGCTGAAAAAGAAGAAAACACCACAAATTGAAGTCAAATCATTAGGTTAAAATTTGTATAAAATACAAAACTAAAATAAATTTCAAATTTGCTATTTTAATACTTGTGTCGTACATGCATCGTAACAAATGTTTTCTAACATATATATTTCGTTAAATCAATTGTGTGGATTAAATTAATGAATTTTTTTTGTTTGCCTCTATAATAAAATTTATTTTTTATGTAAGTAAATACAGAAAGCTGTAGCGTTATAAGTTTTTGTTGATTTTTTCCGGAGGGAAAAAGTGAATTCCCTGATATATAGATGCTAAAAAAATTTTGATTTAAGTTTGAAGTATCTTTTGCTCTTTAGTATCATAAGTCAATTGATTTCGTTAGCTAAAAAAAAATAGGTTAAACATTTAGTTTTAAACTATATTTCATGTTTCTTAATATAAGAGCTATTCATTACATAAAAAGCGACCTCTTCATGTTGCTTTGTCAAATCCAAATCGATTTTTTAAATCCATCTCAAGTGATTACGACATTCCAGTTTTTATACCCTTCACATGGTCATAAGTTTTGTTTTGTATCAGTTTCTAATTAAATTTTTACTTTTAAAATATTGGGTTTCATTCCCTAAAGTTCTTGATTTTCTGAATTTTAAAAAAAGTTCATTTAAACTAATTCTGTATGTCAGACTATCTGTTTTTGTTAAATAAAGTTTTTGCATTCAAATAAAGTCCTGCCAAACAAGCGCATGTAAGTTTAACGTAAAAAAACTACTAAAGGTTCTTCAGGACCTTTAAATCAACACTCAAAAAGTAGTAGTATGTGTGATTAAGAGTATATCAAAAATGTCTTTCTTTGCACAGCTGACACTTATCTTTACTCTATCCGGCACAAAAAGAAATCATGGACCTCAGAAATAAACTGAAAAAAAAACAAGTCAGGATTCGTAAAATTACTCTGCAGTGCCAAACCCCCGGTGAAGCTACTTATTTACACAACCACCCAGCATTTTAGTTAAACTAATCAGCAGCTTGGTACGCTGCCTATCCAGCCCAGGTCCCAGAAGCCTAGCGACCACGAATTCACCCCTGTTCTTAAAAAGCGAAGATAGAAACCAGGGAAACATTAAATAAAACCTAACTATGAGCTTTTGTGGCTTACAAACTCAGGTCAGAATCCTGGGCCAAGTCTTTTCCTGCCAATACATCATTCATCAGTCACTTTGAGCGGGCGTAATGGCTCCTCGTGCATCACCCGGGGATTTTGGGTGCTTATTCACGTACCCGCTGAGGTGGAAGTGAGTCTCATCGCTCATTATGATGTTGGTAAAAAAAATCGTCCACTCCGGCCTCGAGATTTAGGATGGCTTGGGCGTAGTTTACTGGCATTTGCCGGTCTTTATGTAGCAGCTAATGCACGAACTGAACTTTTTACGGGAACATGCGCAGGTCTTTGGTCAAAATTCTCCTTAGGGAGGACCTGCTGATGCCTAATTGGGAGGCACGGCGTCTGGTCGATGTTTCTGGCGACAGCTCGACATTCTCGCAAAAAGCGGCAATATTATCGGCAGAACGGGTGCTCCGTGGCCGGCCATTCTTGGCTACGTCCCATGTGGCCCCATACTCTTCAAGATTGGTAGTCATATGGTGCAGTGTTTGCAAAGTCAGTTTTGGACAACCGAGTAATCCTCGACAAAACTCGCGCTGCACCAACACCACAGACGAATTGATGTGCAGAAAAATTTTCACGATAATTCTGTGTTCTTGGAGAGTGTATCGCTTCATGGCTGATTCACTTTTTTCTACATTTGTCTAGTTTACAAGTGTCAAAATAGATTTGACATTCGCCACCATTTGGAAAAATATGAGCATTTTCTAACAGGAGGATTTCGTTTGGCCTACCTTATAGATTAAAAAATTACATAATTTTATAAAATAAAAATCATCATGTGATGAAAAAATAATCAGATCATATATCTGGCAAATACTCTGAAAAACTCCTGTAAAATATAACTGGTAGATTTAAAATATAGTTTTTGCTGCTCTAAAGGTTTAACAGTACTATTTCTAATGCTCCTAATGAAACAAATAAATAAACAAGAATTAATGTTTGTCTGGCATATTTGATCCAGTGGTATAAAGTGCATTTATACGGCAACAATTTGACATGTGTTTAAATATCATTTTGCGGTGGTGATGCATAAAAACCCAATACAGACTAACTGGCTCAACGTTTGACAATTTTAGTTTAATTTTTATACTTTTTGTTATTATTTTTACCATTAACAACGTTTTTTTATTTAGATAAATTGATTTCTGCCTTTTGGTTTTCGCTTTTCTTATTTCATTTATATTTATTGTCTTTTTTAGTCTTTTAGTTTATTTATTACCTGTTTTTGGCTTAAAATTTGTGATTTTGTGTGCCACAAGGCTTGTTCAAAAAACGTCACTCAAATTGAGAAGTTAAAAACACTTACTGTGTTACCAAAAAATGTATCAAACTAACAACCATCCAACAAACTGACCAACTGACAAAAACAACAACAACAATAAAAATTTAGGACAAAATATAAAAATTGTCTTGAGTCATGTTTGGTTTCTGTATCAATCTTGTCCAATCGCATTCTATGCAAATCATTGTGGTATTTACTTTAAAATATTTAAAAGTCTATTCGTCATTGTTTAATGCTTTTTGTTGTGATTTGGTTACAAAATCGTGTTTACACTTTGTCACCCTTTTCTGTCAAAAAAATTTATGGCTTTTGTTTTGAAATTTTGTAAATTTTTTTTTAACTTTTTTTTTGCAAAAAAATTCTTTAGTGTAGTTAAACAGCAAATAAATAATGTAAAAACACAATAAAAAAATTAACACAAGAATGTGGTAGACAGAGTGCATTATATGGACTAGTTATTAAATAAAAATAATTATTACAAAGACAGCGATTTTTTTAAAATTTTTAATGGAATTAATTTTTCGTTTCGTTGTTTTTAATTGCAGCTACTTGTCACATTTTATAATAATAACATTTGCCTTTAAATAAGTGCCTACATTGAAGCTGCCTAAATGATTGGCACTGATGAAGTGTCATCTACTGGCATGGATATAAGTGAATCCTTTCGTCCGGAAGATATATCAAAGACAGATTTTTTCGATTTTGTTACAGCACCCGATATGGGCATTGACCTTGGTGTCAATGTTAATTTACATCAAAGTCATAATAATAATCATCAACAGCATACACCGCCACCATCACAACATCACCATCATCATCATTTGCAGCAACATCATACACATCAGCAACCACAACAGCAAACACAATCAAGGCTTTCAATTACTCAACAACATCATCATAATAATGGATCCCATAATCAACATTCAAACAGTTCTAGTAATGACAGAATTATGACACATGATAGTGGCGGAGGTGGAGATGGTATTATTGGGAATGGAAGCCGTGGTAGTTTAGTAACCAGTGGAGACAGTCATAATGATGCTAGTGGTTTAACTGATGGTAGTTCTGTGAGTACAACAGAGCCAGCATTACATGGTTATGAGGTAAGTTTAATTTTACAAAAAAAGACTTTTAAAAATATTACTGATGCACCCATGGGATAATTTAAAGTAGGTTTAAGATAAATAATAAAGTAATTATGTGACAAAAAAAAACCTCTATTGGCAATTGTAACTTTCTTTCTTATTTCCATACTGGCATTATATACTTCACTGATAGCACCTAATGTAAAATACTTTCTGTCCTTCAAAAGGGATTAACATAGGCTTCAGCTCGTTACAAGTCCTAATTTTTTTAACTATATTTACAAACACAGGTATATAATTTTCGTAATAAAAATAAAATTTATCTATGCGAGTAACATGTGACTAAATTTTCATTTGTTAAAAAAAACCGTTATAACTGTTGAGGAGGTCGCTCGACAAACCATCACCATGACTGCATTCTGGATTGAAAATAAACGGAAATTTCATTTTCTATTTAATATGTAATCTTGTTTCAGTATCCTCCTCCTAGCATCAAGGAAAATCTTTGGGGAGATGTACACGAAAATTCGGTTAAGCGGACTGATTCCCTTAATACCTCCAAATTCTAACCTATTACGTAAGCCACATCTAGCAAAATTTTCACCTAAAACATTAGAATCTGGCTTGAATAAAAGCCGAGCAGTGACACAGGGAAATATCCATTGTTTCGATGTACTTCCTGTATGCCCTTTACTCGCTGTCCTCCGCAACTCCCATCCAAAAGAGGTGTGCTCGTAAATTCAAGCGTCCTATCAGCTCACTCATTATCTTACCCGGTTCATGCTTCCTTAGTTCTGACCCATTTTAGGTTGGCCCGTTTATTCCCGGCCTCCCGTGATGAAACCACTAACGATATTAGGTAAACCTGTCTACACTGCAAGTAGTCATCTATCATCCTCTTGCACTGCAGTACCGTCCTACATCCAGTGCTTGCAGACATAATGGCCCTTATAGACTCTTGATTATTTTTATCAATGCAACCATCCGTTAAATATGTGTGTGCCCTCAGCCAGGATAGATTGTAGTGTGTTTGACTATTCGTGGTTAACATGCCTTCAGCATGTAACCAAACGCTCACGCTTAGTGCAGCCATGTCCACATAAGCTCTGTCTGCTTGTTTCATGTAAAATGCTGAGCAGACAGATTCCCACGCTAATTAAGGTAGACGATAAGCTAGCCAGTAAGTTTATTATAAACTAGTGTAAGTGTATGTGTGTGTCTTGCCTACTTGTTGGTGAGACACAACGAGTAGAAGAAATTAATTAATAAATAACCTTTAACGGAACAAGTTGTTTTATTCCTTTAACGTAAGAAGTTGTTTTATTATCATTACATGGCGATCCTGCCAGGAGACTATTACACAAAAAAAAAAAAAAAAAGTAATGTGGGAAAAAACTACTTATCGAATAAACCAAAAAATTTGCTTTACATAATCACATACGTGAAATTAAATTTGTTTAAAATATATGTAAATTATTAAAAGCAAAGTGCCGTCAAGAAAGATAATGGGAGTTATAAATAAAAAGTGAACAAAACTTAAATTTATAAAGATAACACAAGAAGGAAAAACTATAAAAAGAACAAATGTGATGTTTTAGAAAATCCAAAATTGTATTTGAATAAACTATATAAAATAAACATGCATTTAGAAAAACACTAAAAAGACTCAATTAACAAACATAAGTGTTAAAAAAAAAAAAGAAAAGGAACCAAAGAGCAATTTTGATCCGTTACAACTTAAATCGCAAACATGGGTAAGACGAGTTCGAAATTAGAAAACCCAAACGCGAACGTAATAACTAACGTAGAGATAGTGGACCACACCACACAGTTAGACTCACTGCGGTACATATTAATAGCCTTGACCCTTATAAGCGCCGTTAATTTATTACTGAAGATATACTTATTACATAAGAGATCATTGCGGAAAAGATACGTCAGCAGGGCGACTGACTTAGATAAGGTTTAGGGAAATTCCGTGAGTAATTGACAAATTAGTTATTGACTGCGATACTTACGAGTCCCTCCAGTTAATTTTATAGCTATTCTGGAACGGTGTATGAATGGAATGGGAGGACATAACCTATAAGGCACGATTGTTTAGGGAGAGGTTTTTGAGATCCTACAAGTGTCTGAATACGGACCGGGATACCAGGGAAGCAACGGTGCACAGACACGTTGAAATTCTGTTGCAACAGGCAGAGAATATAAGGATATTACTTAACGTCAACTATAACAGGTTGACAAAGGGCCACAGAACAGCGGCCGAAGCATTTTTCGCTGAGATAAGAGAGAAACTTCTCTCAGTTACCCTACGTAGGGGCATAAGGTTGACAATACCATCCTCCCTACACGAGGAAATACCCAGATTGAAGTTTGAAGGGAATAGTGGGATACAAACCATGCCTCAAACTGAGGTAGAATTCCTAAATACAGCTTCCAGGCTGATACCTGATTACGACGGTTCACCACAGAACCTTCAAAGTTTTATCGATTCGCTGACTCTAGTAGATTCTATTAAAGAATCACACGAGTCAACGGCCGTGAACCTCTTGAAAACGAAGCTAAAAGGTTCGGCCAGGAATCTCATCTCTACGGAGACCACCTTGGCACAGATAATAACGAGGCTGAGGAGTTCAATCAGGGGCGAATCAGTGGACGTCGTTACGGCCAAGCTAATGAACATACGACAGCAGGGAAAAAGCGCGAACGATTACGCGAAGGAGATCGAGGATCTCACAAGGAAACTTGAGACCGCGTATATCGGCGATGGTCTCCCCACTGACATTGCATGTACGTACGCGACCCGTTCGGCCGTTAGGGCCATAGTGAAGAATGCCTCTAACGATAGAGTCCGATTGATCATGGAGTCAGGTACTTTCTCTGACTTGAACGGGGCCATAGCGAAGTTCGTGGAGAGTTGCACGGAAGTCTATGGTCAACCTAACTCCATATTGGCATTCGGACCTAATGGGAATCAATTCCGCGGCCGCGCGAGTTACGACCAGAGGGGCTCTGGGAATCGCAATTATGACCACGACTTTGGGCGTAACAGGGGCTACGGCGGTTCAAGTCGTAATAGGGGTAATAATGGCAACCGTAACCGGGGCAATGGCAACCGGAATGCTGACGGTGATGGCCACAGGAACCGTGGTGGCGGTAATAACAGTTACGGAGGGTCCCATCGGGACAACGGCAACCGAAGGGGTTTTGGTGACAATATCAGACGTACCCACAATATACGCTGCGTGACCGAGAACGACTCGGGAAACGAGCAGACCCCCCGAAATGCACAATAGACAATAGAATTCGAACGATAAACCTAACCCTTTGTAGCTACCTCAGAATTAGAACATCTCTTGGCAATACTGTGTGCAACTTTCTCATCGACACAGGCGCTGATGTATCAATTGTGAAGCATAATCAGGTTCTAAACGAGCCTATAAACTGCAATAGCAGAACAAGCCTTAACGGCATTGGACAAGGTCTCATCACCACACTCGGGAGAGTGAAAGCAGATCTGAAGATCGAGGACCTTCTGATAGCACACGAATTTCACGTGGTGAAGGATAACTTCCCAATACAGGCAGATGGCATAATAGGCATGGATTTTATCCGAAAATATAACTGCATTCTAGATTTTGACAATGATCGAGACCGGATCATCCTACGAACTAGGGACGTCCCATATGATATAGCCATTCCTATGCAAAATGGGCCAAGAGTAAACTCGATATCACTACCGGCCAGGTCCGAGGTAATTAGACAGGTAAGGGTCACGACTGATTCGAGGGAGGTCCTAATACCCCAACAGACGATACGAGAGGGCGTATACGTGGCAAGCACGATAACGACTGCGAGCAAGCCATTGGCCAGGATCGTTAATACTACCGACCAGGACCTGATAATTGAGAATTGCAATGTGACCTCAGAGAGTCTGAACGACTATATAATAGCCCATACGGTTAGCAACCCCACTAAGGACAGGGAGAAGTTGAGTAGATTGTCTAGGAACTTTCCTCACTATGCTCATGAGGACCTCAGGAAGTTGTGCTCCGAATACATAGATGTATTTGCTCTAGAAAGCGACAAGATATCCTGCAATAACTTCTATAGACAGAAAGTTAGACTTCACGATAAACAGCCGGTATATATTAGGAATTATAGGATTCCTCACGCGCACAAGGATGAGGTCGATATACAGGTGAATAGGCTGATAAAGGATGGTATAGTGGAACCATCACATTCGGAGTATAATAGCCCTATTTTACTAGTGCCTAAAAAGGCATTACCTGGTTCCACCCAGAAAAGATGGAGATTAGTGGTAGACTACAGGGGGATTAATAAAAAACTAATTGCGGATAAATTTCCTTTACCTAGGATAGACGACATACTGGATCAGCTAGGTAGGGCAAAATTCTTTTCATGTGTTGACTTGGTTACTGGATTTCACCAGATTGAGTTAGAAGAGGAGTCAAGAGACATTACGTCTTTTTCTACGGAAAAGGGTTCATTTCGCTTTAAGAGGCTCCCCTACGGTATCAAGATAGCACCGAACTCTTTTCAGAGAATGATGTCGCTAGCATTCTCCGGATTGTCCCCATCCCAGGCATTCGTTTATATGGATGACTTGGTGGTCATAGGTTGTTCTTCGCAACATATGTTGCAAAACCTAAGAGATGTTTTCGGCATTTGCAGAAAATACAATCTCAAGTTACATCCGGACAAATGCTCATTTTTCGCCAGGGAAGTGACCTTTTTGGGGCATAAGTGCACGGATAGGGGCATCTTACCCGACGACAGCAAGTTCGCCACAATAGTTAACTACCCCATACCCAAAAATGGTGACGAAGCTAAACGCTTCGTAGCATTTTGTAATTATTACAGAAGATTCATCCCTAACTTTGCAGCCGCGTCGCGGCATCTAACTAGACTATCCAGGAAGAAAGTACCGTATGTATGGACTAAGGAATGTGAGGAAGCTTTTCACTATCTTAGGAACCAACTCATAAGCCCTCAAATTCTCCAATACCCCGATTTTTCTAGGGAATTTTGTATTACGACAGATGCCAGCAAACACGCTTGCGGCGCTGTCCTGAGTCAGGAGAGAAATGGCTTACACCTGCCGATTGCTTATGCATCAAGGGCTTTCACGAAGGGTGAAAGTAACAAGTCTACCATAGAACAGGAATTGACCGCGATACACTGGGCGATTCTGTATTTCAGACCATACGTGTATGGCCGGAGGTTTATGGTAAGGAGCGATCACAGACCGCTGACATACCTATTCTCCTTGAAGAACCCCTCGTCTAAACTGACGAGAATGAGGTTAGATATCGAGGAATATGACTTCACGATAGAGTACATAAAGGGAAAGGAGAACCATACTGCGGACGCGCTTTCGAGGATTGAAATAACCGATGTGAGGAACATCGAGGTCGGTAATGTGATGAGGGTTACGACTAGATCTCAGAAAAGGAATGACGGAGAATGCCCCGGAGGAGGATATAATACTCCTCGACCGAAGGACTACCCTAGAGTGAAGGTATACGAGGCAATTAGTGCCCAAGAGCACGGTAAAGCGCCACTATTGCACTTTGGTGAGGATAGAATTGTGGTCAGGAAAGGACGGCAAGTGCTTTCCGATAATAGGTTGTATGACTCGGTCATTAATGGAAAAGTAGACTTAGGCTACCTCTTTCCAAAGCTTGCAAGAATAGCTGATGAAACGGGCGTGACAATCATGCGACTGACGTTGAATGACAGTCAACTTAGGGTCCTAGGGACAGATAAAGACACCTTCAAGAGAAAAGGGAACGAGGTCTTGCAAGATTCAAATTTAATAATAGTGCTCATACCTGAATTGGAGAGGATTACATCTAGGGATAGGAAAATGGAAATCATGAGTAGATTTCACGATGATCCCATTACGGGTGGACATCCCGGGATCACGCGAATGGTTAGGAAGATCAGACTCTATTATCACTGGAGGGGCATGACGAGGGATATAGCCAGGTACGTCAGGGCCTGTGGGGCATGCCAGCGGAATAAGTCGGCTAGGAGGGGCAAAGAACCACTGGTGGTAACGCCGACTCCATTGAAAGCATTCGATAGGGTCGTGATAGATACAGTGGGACCCCTGCCAAGGTCCGACTCTGGGGATGAATACGCGGTGACCCTGATGTGTGACTTGACGAAATATTTGGTGGCCATACCTGTCAAGGATAAATCGGCCAGAAGGGTTGCAAAGGCAATTATGGACCATTTTATCCTGATATACGGCCCGATGACTACTATAGTTACAGACATGGGCACCGAGTACATGAACCAGACGTTATCAGAACTGTGCTCACTCCTGGGAATTGGGAAATTTAACTCAACTCCTTATCATCACGAAACCGTCGGAACCGTTGAAAGGTCTCATAGAACGTTCAACGAGTATTTGAGATCATATATCTCGCCCGATCATTCCGACTGGGTCAAGTGGCTTGGGTACTTTGCATACTGCTACAACACAACCCCATCCACGGCCCATGGATACTGCCCATTTGAACTCGTCTACGGGAAACTCCCACCATCCCTGGGGTTTACCAGTGGGGAAAGAATAGATCCACTTTACAACGTAGGATCGTATGAGAAAGAGGTGAAATTCAGGCTGCAGTTGGCGTGGCGGAGAGCCGCTCGGTTTATGGAGGATACTAAACTGACTAGACAGATGAAATCTGTTGAAAAGGCGAACCCGTCCAGAGTGGCCGGGAACGACTTAGTCCTGGTTCGTAATGAAGCGGGACACAAACTGGACATGGTTTACAGGGGACCGTTCAGGGTGATTTCACTCGACCAGAGGGGTAACCTGGAATTGGAAAATGAGAATGGAAAACCATTCCATGTCCATAAGAACAGGGCAATATTGTACGGAGGTACTACTGATTAATTGGGTAGATTATCGGATTTTGTTGACATTGAGGAAAAGGGGGGAATAGATTTTTTTAAAGGAATAGATTTTTTTAAAGGAATAGATTTTTAAAAGAATAGTTTTTTAGGAAAATAAGAATAGTTTTTTATGAAAATAAGAAATTAATTTTTAAAGGAATAGTTTTTAGGAAAATAATGAATAAAATTTTCTTATAGAAAATAATGAATAGTTGTTAAAGGAAAATAAGAAATAATTTTTAAAGTATTTTCTTGCTGAAAGGAATAACCAACCTCACGTTGATTATTCCTTTTGTTAAAAAGGGAAATGTAGTGTGTTTGGTTTTATTGTAATTGTAATGTTTTTCCAAGCACTAAGTAAACTTTCCCGCTCTGAAATTTCTAATTTGATATAGCATTAGAATAAGGAAATTTTTTCATGCTGAAAGGAATAATCAACCTTCCGTTGATTATTCCTTTTGTAAAAAAGGGAAATGTAGTGTGTTTGACTATTCGTGGTTAACATGCCTTCAGCATGTAACCAAACGCTCACGCTTAGTGCAGCCATGTCCACATAAGCTCTGTCTGCTTGTTTCATGTAAAATGCTGAGCAGACAGATTCCCACGCTAATTAAGGTAGACGATAAGCTAGCCAGTAAGTTTATTATAAACTAGTGTAAGTGTATGTGTGTGTCTTGCCTACTTGTTGGTGAGACACAACGAGTAGAAGAAATTAATTAATAAATAACCTTTAACGGAACAAGTTGTTTTATTCCTTTAACGTAAGAAGTTGTTTTATTATCATTACAAGATATCTAATGAATGGCCAAACCTCCGCTTGTAGGATAGTATTGTAGTCCGAAAGGCAGAAGTAGATCTCTGTACCCGGGTGTCCAACAAGGATGTCGATTCCCTTTTTTTCTTCCGCCCTAAAACTGTTCCTAAAATAACACGTCCCTTCGTGCATTTGTCCCAGAATTCCATCCAAGCAGGTCTGTCGATCTGGTATCAGCGCAGTGCAGTTTGCGTTTACCCTCACTAGAGGCAACATGTAGTTTGGACCTTTTGTGGAAATGCAATATTAAATTTTCTATCCATTAGGGTGTCTACCATAACACTGAAGCTTAGGTTAGTATTGGTGTAATTACGGTCACCTATAGCCAGTGTGTCATATTTGGACTAAAGCTATACCTCGAGCCACTAGTCCTTCTACATAGGGCCCAACATTGGTATGCCTTTACTGTCCTTTCCTCCAGGCGGTGTTTCCTAGTCGATTTCAGATACTGGATAACTCCCCTATATTTGACCTTTTAGATATTATGATCGTCCTACCCAAAAACGAGACTCGAGGCTACTTGCAAGGAGCGCCCAACAAGCCGATCACTGATTAAGGTGTATGTCCTAAGGGAGCTGAGGCTTTAAGGCCTCCTCCTTTCAACCTAACCTTACCTAACCTTAGTGTCTTCCTGCAGAATTTTATCAACTTTTTAGGACAGCAAAAACTAGTAGTGGTCTAATACACTTTTACGCGAATCCGACTGTCAAACAGATCTGTAAAATTAGCGTTTCAACGGCATATATGACTTATATTTATTACGAACTTTCCCCAGAATTTTAAAAACTGTGAACATCTGATTAAAGGTGTATCTTTTTTGGTCTTAAGCTGCGTAAGTATGGGCCATATTTTTAATAGAATTTAACTTTAGACACATAATAAAGATAAATATTGTGTGAAATTGAAAAGAGACTCCCCAACCTCTGTAGTGTAGCAAATCGGATATAAGACACTAAAGTTCTAATCATATGGTATGTATTTGTCTAGATTAATGACCGAATACGATATTTGACTTTTTTTACCCAATTTGTTGCTAGCAACCAAATTTTATGTTAATCAGTTTGACCGATAGTAGGGAAAAGACTCATTATATGATAATGGACACATATGTATGCAACGGAAGTGTGTTGTTTATAGAACTCAATTTCTATGAAACAGTAACAAAAACAAACGCAGATATTTATCATCTAAACTTGATTCTCGCAAAAGCAGAAACTAACTTAACATTTCTTAACAATCCTTAATACACAAGTTAAATTTTTTAAATAAATAAAATTTTAATTGAATAATTAAAAAATAATTGTGCTGCAATCTTTATTTCTCTTTTTTTTAATTAAAATCTAAAATATAAAAATTAATTATATTCTTAATTTAAAGCTTCCAAAATATTAAGAAAAGGAAAACAACATAAAAACAAGTTGGTATGAGTTTTTGTTTGGGAGAAATTTTTTTATTATTTTTTGTTTTTGCAATAAATCATGAGTGATGCCACAGTATGGTGTTTGCAGTTGATTTATGTTGTAGTTTTTATTTCTTTTATTTTTTGAATTTGTTTATTTTAGTTTGCATTCATTTGTTTACTTTTAACAACCGTATGACATTTGACAGTAAAAGCGTATAATTTTGTTTTTGCTATTTAAACATAAAATATTGTTATTTATAAAAAATGTTAGTTTCCACAATAAGAGCTAATATAAAGTATGGCTTCATATAAGCTTTAAAATTGAAAAAAATAATATTTTCCAATTGTAAAAAAATAGATAAAAAAATTAAACATAATAAAATAGAGACTTTTTAACAATATTTTATAATATCTAAATTTTCAATTACAATTTTTATATTTAAAGCCCAAATAACCATTGTTAGTACACTTGATTTCTATGATTTAAGAGAAACATAATCAAAATCCTTGGCACGTTTTGAAAAAACACCTTGTTAGTACTCGTATAGTTAAAATGGTATTTCCTAGAGCTACTAAAAATCGAATTATAATTTCTGTTTCACAAGTATTTACATTTTTGTCACATGGACTCTAAAGCAAGTGTTAAAATCACAAAAATATGTAACACAATAATAAATACCTACCAATTTGCTAGACAAGCCAACTAAAAGCTGCCAGCCAACTAACTCTAAGATTCGCAACCAAGAGCTAATAAAGCAAAATATAACATTAAACAGAAGGCTTTAAATTAAAAACAATAATGATTAGACAACAAAATAAAACAAATTTTTAAGTGTTTATTGCACATTAAAACTGCAACTTTAAAATTTAATTTATGCAAGTATTTTAAAGAACAAAAAAAATAAATTTTTTGCAAAATTTTGTTCAAAAGCACCTGTAGAAAAAATGATTTAAACCAGTCAGTTGTTAAAAGAATTGTTAAACAAAAACAATTTTTTTCTTAGTTTTTTTTATTGGCTAAAAATATATTTAAACTATTTAGCAATAATGGCGAACTACTTTGAAATTTAATTTTTTTATATTAATTAAATTATTTGTTTTTTTTTCCTTTGGCTGTTAAGGTTTCGAAATGACGAATTCTTTAAACGAAATAAAAACTAATTAAAACTTAAATTGTACTTAAAAAAATAATAGCTGGAAATATTAAAAATCTAATTGGATTCCTTTTTTAATAAGTAATAACAATCATAAAAATGAAGCAATTATTCAAAGTGTATTCAAGCACATTATTCACAAATAATACTTGTGTCTTAAGTCTTTTGTTTTATCATCAGGGTCTTGTATATAAGTAAGGTATATAAGTGCATATGTATATGTTTAGCTGCGTCTATTTAATTTTATTAACATAGAAATATTTTTTAATCACTTAAATTAGGAAAACAAATTTCTTAAAAGTAAATAAATATTTTATGTACTCGTTAGCTATTCTAGCGCAAGCGATTAATATATAAAAGAGCACCGGAAATGGGATATAAGAACTACAAATTCTTAGTATCGGTACACTATTTCAGGTGACATCTAATTAAATATTGGAATACCTGTTAGTGGCGAAAAATTAATTTATATCTTTTTAATACTTTTCCTACGCAATAAGCAACATCATCCACACACGTTTTTCTAAAATAATATATAACAAAAGAAATTATAAGTATATGTACATTGGGATATACATAACTGCGAAAAAAATTAATTTGTTAAAAAATTTACAAAATATATGTGCTAAATGAACCCCATCTTAGAAAGTATAAAAATATTTTTTTTTACTCACTTTTCCTTAGTAATACAAATTGGTGAAAAGTTCCGCTTATTTGACCTTTTTTACAAACATTATTAGCACAGTGAACCGGCTTTTAGGATAGGTAGCTTATGCAGTCACTTAAATCGGCTTTATAAAGCTAAGTAACCTGCGCTGTGGTTAATTCCAAATATCCGCTGGTATAGCGAAACATTCACCCAGAAAACACAGCATCCTACCGCAGGGTGCCAGGCATTCTTAGAGCATGTGCTCTAAAGCTTCATCCTAAATAAAGAAAGAACAACAGGTCAATGTGTCGGCCCTGCCAATGTTGTACAGTGGGCGGCTAGAAAATTGGTGAGAGCCCTTAGATATTTTCTTTTAGGAGACAGATGTGCGATAGATTTACATCTAGATAGAACAAGAATCTCTTGGCTTCACGTTGCCCCAGAGTTTTACTATAGTCAGTCAAAAATCCAGCGGCCCTTAGAACAGCCCACTTTCTAGCAGGAAAACCTCAAAAAATACTCCTAATGGCACCATGCAAACAAAAGTGCGGTTTGCTACAAAGTTGGCGAGACGGTTGGTATGTTCTTAGCCAACATTGCCCTCATGACCCAGAACTCATACCAGTGTTACGTCATTTCACACACCAAGTATATTAAAAGTATTAGCACTCTTCTTAACCAGTGGGGTCTAAATAATATCATAAGACCCTAAAGGCCCTAAAGGCCGCCTGGCGTCCGAAAAGATTTATATTTAAATCTCGTCACATTTCTTCCAGCATATTTGTAGGAATGAACATTTGTACTAATGGATATTTGCCCATCACTTGGGCCCAGCTGCTTCACAGACAATTTTGCCTTTCAGATGCTTAAAAAATTGGTATATCAATCCCGATTGAACTTCTTTTTAGGCTTCAATTACCCGTTGGTCAAAGTTGTACGTTCGAAAATCTCTACATCGGTATGTTAAACAAAGACCTGTAACTTTGGTATCTCATTTCTGACCCTAGAAATATGGCCATTAGCCAGATTTTTTGCTGTCTCCATATGCCCACTTAAAGTTCTGCTTTTTAGCAAGTTTATATCCTAATCACAACCCTTACAGCTTTGGTCGGACGAGTCTTACTTGCACCAATAATACTGATACAGAAAATGTGTTAAATGCACCCAGGAACTTTCATAGACCTAACATGTTTAAGTTTTGGCCACCGCGTAAGAAATCATTGGTCTGTAGTGGTATCAACCAACTAATACACCATTTCGTCGGAGACTTAATAGCCTACCAAAGAGTCTCTGAGAGGAGTAAAAGGCCTTTTATGTGTTTTAAGTGACCATTCCAAGAAAATCTGTTGTCCAGAGCAACCGCTTAGTGCTTCAAACTATTAGAAGGTGTGATAATTGTTTCGTCCAGTTTATTAAGTGGGATGTTCCTCCTTTTGGTAAAGAATATTAAGGTAGTATTTACCAGGGTAGTACTTAAGTTCCAAATAATAATATCTCAAGCCTGTTGCATACGGTCGGAGGCGGAAACATCATTTCAACTTACCTTCAAAACTACTTAATCGCCCGCACACCTAAAAGTCCTAAAACACAAGTCGTTCAATTTTTTTTGTAACTTATCATAACGAGCGTTCACTGCAGAGGTTATAATGCGCCTCCTTGTGAGTATCTTTGAGTTGCTCGAATAATCCTCGACAAGTTGCTGAGAGTAAAAGTCACAACCTTGGAGGCAAACATCCATACAACCCAGTTGATTGTAGCTTATGGAGTGCCCTTCTTTCTCATGGTGAACTAAATCGCCTAAAAAGATGTTTTATCAGTCTCTGTAGACCTTCCTTGTCGATATGCTAATTGCAGTTCACGTATTAGTTTCTTTATCAGATATTTTTAGCCAGCAAAGGGCTTCTTCACACAACTAGCGATCTACTGCAATCAATGTAGTATGCACCATCTGTTTGGGCCTCAGGAAACGGGTTTAATGTGAATCCTGAAAAAAGAATTTGGTTGCCATAGTCGGAAGATATAAATGTGGGGAGTTTTGAAAGTCAATGGTAGTGAGACCCATCCTTACCTATGGGTGCATTCACTGGTAAAATGATCCACAGATGTACTTTATTTGGCACCACTGATACCATTAAAACTATACCTTTAGCGACACTAGACATCTTAATCCACATTTTACCTATTAACTGCTAGGCGATGGAGGTATTGGCAAAAAATTAGTCAGAATAAGAAAATCAGGACTAAGAACATTTATTAATACAGGACAAACTGGGATAGTATAAAAAATGGTAAATTTTTTAAAGAAACCCAACAAAAAATATCCCAAAGGTAGAATACTAGTTGGTATTGAATAATCATTATAAATTTCACTGAAGGACTTAAAACGACTAAAGGCACTGGAGCTGGGGTGTATATTATGTGAGGGAACATTAGGTTGACGAAAACAGTAGTGATTTTAAAGTCAACAAATCCTATAATGGAACATTCTTCAATACATAATGAGATCACAGTTGATGCTGGCAACCAGTCATCCCTTTAGCATTTGAAAGCACTTTACTTTAGGCCTAGGTTTGCAAGAGATTTTAAAAAATATATTTTTTGAATTATGGACTTCTTAACATCATGCTGTGTCACATTCTGAAACACTGTGGCATAGTTTGTAATAAAAATTGCTGACCAACTCGCTAGCGGTGGTGTGACCTATGAGACAACCATTGGGTCATTATTCTGGAAAGAGGTGTGATTGTAAATAAGCTAGGACTGAATTCCCAGGGCTAAATTCAGCAAGCACTAGTTTGCTTATGGACTTAGAGATATTAGTTTTAAGGATATGTAGCTGGACACTGTTAACTGTAACTTGGACAGTCAAATTAAATAGCAGAATTTTGAGTAATTGTATAATATGTAAGAATGTGAGGAAATTTAAAAAATAAAGCATGTTGCCTGCTGGAAATTAAAATTACTGGATTATTTTACCAAGTAATTAAAAGGTTTCCCGAAGAACAAGGCCATGTTTCAAGGTAAAAACTTAACAACATGTTTACGTTTATCATAGGAATAACATGACTAGAGATTAGCCAGTGGTAAGAAATTTCATCTTTGAGCTGGTTTCTTCTTTTCCAGCCTTCGATAATTTTTTTTATAAGCCTCACAACTAGCTTTGTTTTGAATGATGTTTGACATTTTTTGGTCTGGATCTAAGAGGTGTAGGAATATACAGCATGAAAGTGAGTGTCTTTGTTCTTCTCCTTTCTTAATCTAACATATTAAAATTAATCACTTAAACTGGGAATTTTATGTGTTTTAAGATAAGACTACTCATGTTTATGGTTCTTTAAAAAATTGGATCCACCAAAAAATTTCTTCTATAAGTATTTAAATTTTAAGCATCTAATTGCTAAATTGCTTTATATTCACTATATTTAACTAAGAAAGAAAAGAACCACCCTACCATTTATTTATCGCTTAGTTTTATTATAACTTAAGCAGCAACACTTTTTTAACATGAAATTTTACTATCGATAAATCTGCTAAACATTTGTTAACTTAATCAACTAACGGTATCAAAAGAAATCCATACAAAAAAATATCTCTATTAAAATCTAAAATTCCAAAGCTTGTATTGAATACTTTAACAAAAACTGACCTTTTTCCAACATCAGGTTTCAAATCTTGTTACGTACTATAGCACGTGCCCTTGTTTCATTCATTTTTTCCCCGGCTTGTCAATTTCATGTACATGTTTTTAAAAGTTTCTCTCTATATTTATGTACTTGTATGTATATATGTATGAGTTTGCTCTAATTTAACACACATACATTTTACTTATTTTTGATTTTGATTTTTTATTAACAATAAGTCTTGGCTGATTACTTGTATTGTACCTTCGACATAATAGTTTTTTAAAAGAAAAGAAACTAAAAAAAACAAAGAGTCATATTGTTTTTATATATAAATTTAACATAACTTTGGTTACGTGTGTTATTTTTTTTTGACATGATCAGTAACTGAAAAGAAACTTGCAGCAAACACTGCACTCTCATGTATCCAGATGGTGGTGGAAACGTGTTGCTTTTTAGCCTTTGTCCATTTTGTTTTTATTTTAAGAAATGCAATTTCTTTGACATGTTTAAAATGTTTTTGTTTCATTTGATATTAGGAAATGTTTTCAATTTTTTTTTAACTGGATCGGTTTCTTGAAACACATGTCAATTTGTGGCAATTACGTTAGATCGTTAGCTTAAATGATATGAATTCATTAATACTCAGTGCAGTAAGATGGCATTTAACATGACAGTTTTATGTGTTTTCATAATAGAAGAATTAATCATAAATCATAAACATATCCATGAAAAATTACATAAATCTATAAAATTAAATACAGGGGGGCTGACGAAAGCTGCTGCCAAAATGACACTACTTTTTTATAAGATGTTGCTCATGTGTCATCGAAGGTGATTGCCATGAATTGCTTTAATACATACGAGGTAACTTAAATGACCTCCACCCTTGGTGACACATGTGTGAGATCTTATCAAAAAAATTTTTTTGGTAACAGCTTTCATCAGCCACCCTGTATTAAAGACTTTAATTTTAAAGTAGTTTTACCTATATTTTATTTAAGTTTAGTTTACCCTCACAATTTCTTAAAAATTTTTTTCTTCTTCCTTTTCGTTGCAGTTTTGGACTTCAGACAAAGAACACACTTCAACAATATTTGAGGATTTAGATCGTTACTGCTGGCAGCAACAATCAAATACCACTGCTCCCACCAATAGCTCTCCAGCCAACGTTATGCATCATTCATCACCCGCCAATTCATTAAATCCTCTGCACGCAAGCACTGTTGATCCTGCTTCTCCGCATAATCATCACTCGCCTGCAGCATCGACCACTACACGTGCATCTTTAAGCTCAACACCTGTGCCACAAACGCAACTTAACAGCGATGGTACAATTTCAAATATCATCTCCACTGATGGCCAAATTTATACACTGACAGTATTAAATGGTAATGAACCATGGTTGAAACGTGAGTCGGATGCCCACCTTAATAGCACTTTAGATTTGGACAGTATATTGGGCACATTTCCGGGTTACATTAAATCAGAATATCCTTATGATGATAGTGGTTTTAGTACAGATGGCTGTAAGGATGCAAATAGTGATGCTTCTGGTGTTATGAACAGCAGTAGTAGTGTAAGCAATGGGGCTGGTGGAATTGTCAATAATCATCGCTTACCTTCGCTAATCAACACCTTGTCGGTGGCGAGTAGTGGGGGAACTGGAAATATTTCAACAGATAGCGCTTCATCAGCTTTAAGTATTGGACAACAGTTAGATCAGTTTCATAATAATAACAATGACTGGCATATGACGGATCATAATAATGAACAGGTATGTCAAAAACAAAAGGCCAATTAGGTAGATACCAAGTCATAAGTAGTTTTAAAAACTGTCTCCCCATAAAGAGTGTCTCAGTAAGCACGCAGATAGCAATTTCAAAAATAATAGCTTTTAGTTAAGTTAACATTTTTTTCCCAGAAAAAGGTTCAAGATTAAAATGAATTTTAATATCAGGTTAACGAAAGTCTGAAAACTCCTGGCACAGGTCTAGTCATTTATTAAAATTTTGTATGTTTTTGTGAACAAAGTCTCAAAGAAACAATAACGAACAGGATTTTGACCACCGAGAAAACCAATTTTAAACCAAAACAACTTAAAAACATTGACTGAAATAGTCCGTAAAGGAATTGATGAAAAAACATTCTGCAGAAAAGGGAATGCCAAACTGATGACAGCTGTACTAATGAAATACTTTAAGTTTTAAGCACACATTTAGCAGATAAGGGTAATAAAAATATCGAGCCTACTAAAAACCCCCGGGGGCTACTATAAAGATCATGTCTAGAACTATATCCAATAGAAATGATCATAGGATATAACGGTTTTTGACACTTTTGCCACTTCGAGGGCCTTTTCAGAATTTGTGAAGCATACCCTGCGGAAAATGTGGGTCAATTGGTGGGCTTATTCGTTCTGTTACAGGTCCAAAACATGAATTGGACAAAACTATTGGCCGTGATCGGTTAAAAAGGCACACATCAAGTAACAAATAAGCGCACAATGGACGATACTGCCTCGTCTGTATTAATGGATGATATAAGTATTGAAAAGACAGAGACTTTTGATATTCTGAGCATTAGAATCCAGTGCGATGTCCGCTGGACGGAACACATTTTTCTTGTGTCGAAGGAAGCATCGAAGTGTCGTGGTTTCCTTAAACGGTGTAAGAACTACTTTACATCATCTGATCTTCTCAATATTTATACCACCTATATCCGACCGAAAATTGAGTACAACTCTCATGTATGGGCTGGTGCCCCAAAGTCTATTTTGGGGCTACTTGATCGCGTACAGGAACGGGCGAAGATATTCATCGGCAACGTTGTGGTATCTAGTCGTCTTGATTCATTCGGACACCGTGGTGATGTGGGGTGGTTTTTGCTGATCTATCGATACTATAATGGAATGTGCTTTGAGGAAATCAGGAAACTTGTTAGCGAAACCCGGAACTTTTTGCGTTATACACGTTTTTCTATAAGTGCACACCCATACGTAGTCGACTGGCCAGTGAATCGCAACACTCATTACTGGGAGAACTCCTTCTTCAGTCGCACAGTTCGTATGTGGATGTCTTTCCTGTCACAGTAAATATCGAGAAACTTATATCGAATGTCCAAAAACACTACTCCCTTCATCCTCCTTCCCATAACCTATTTTCCCGACACCAATACAATGCAATGCATGTATAGGGGACATTCCCTGAGTGCTGGTTATTATTTAAAAAAAAAAGAGATTAAAAAGTGCTAAGAAAGTTTAGGAAAAAAAAATAGAAATACTTGGTTCCTACACATAAACATACATCATTTTATACATACACACACGCTTATATACAAACGAAGTAGCTTGAACATGTTCTGGGGTGTAAGTTTTTAACTAGTTGACCCTTATACGATAACGTAATGTTAAAGTGACAGGTTTCCTTGTTATAAATTTCAAGAACTAGAACCAGTTCCTACCCTTAGGAACCGTTCAGGTCAGGGATCTCATACCAGTCGACACAAATGTTAAAAACAAAATTCAGATTGATTTACAATAACATGTTGGCAGCTTCTGTAGATTGAGAGTTGTAAAATCAAATATCCTCTGCTTTAAGGACAATTGTACTCTAACAAAACCTCAAGTGAAATACATTTAGAACATAGGTTGTCAAAACTCTCATTTAATGAAATGCGTCTGTATTGGATAAGAGAAAATTGCCCAGCAAACAAAAAACTAAGCATTGCAAATGTGATGAATTTTACTTTTTAAAGCAAAATGAAAATGAGCTTAAAAAAAGTTATTAAAATTAAATACAAAATATGCCTCAGTTATTACAGAATTAGATAATTTTTTTTCACACATATTCCATTGAGCGAGTTTAATTTACAGTTAAAACTTAAAAAAATAGGTGCATTTAGGTATTAAAAATTAAGTTTTTCTTGTTTTAAATGTGTGGTAACATAAAATGCATTGCATGTTACCAAAAGCATTTTTAATGACAAAACAAAAATTTTTATCTTCCATTATACTATTTTGTTTGCTGGTTTATTTTGAAATTAAATCAAAGCTGAAAAAACAAGAAAGCTGAAAAAAAAGCAGTAAGCATCCGCACATGTGCACTCGTTAACACTCAATTAACGACTGAAATCAAACTGAAATAAAAGAGAACAAGCGTCGGTGTGAGTTTTTTTTATTGTTTTTGTAGCACAATTGTGCACTAAAAATGAATTTTTGACAACCTATGATTTAGAATATTTATCCCCATTACTAATGTTTGCCAACACAACCGCGTTTTAACGGCCCATTTTTTAGTCAAATTAAATCATAAATTATATCTATTACACGATTTAGCAGATCATTAAGTCTTTTGTTCACATTCTCAAAATTACAAGGGGAAAATAAACTTTGCCATTTACAAAAAAAAAAAAAAACTGAAGTCTACTTTGAACTGAATATTTTACGTTAATATTTCCTGTAGTTTAAATTTGCATTAAATCGATTCTATTTTTCAATTTAATTTTTAAATTAAAATAATGTTTTATTATAATTTTATTTTGTAAAAATGGCAGCGCCCAAAGTTTAAGCGATTTTAATTAATTCGGTTTACTTTTCCCACTTAGGCTTACATGTTTTGAACCATATTGTAACCAAAGTTGTATTAAAAACTATTCATAATTTCAGAACTCAGCGGAATCTTTATTACGTAGTGCATTACAGGGTAAAGGTTATGCCAAAGGATTACACATGCATAACGGTATTTCTTTAATGTCTGTATCACCTACAATCAAAGATGATGATATGAGGAGAATATTATTTCCAGTTGATGCGGTAAGTTTATAAAAAAACAATTTTAAACAAGCTACGTAGAAACTAAATCCCAAAATTATTTAATTTTATATAAATTGAAAAATATATAAAAAAGTTATAAAAGTATAATAACAAACCCTCGTCTAAAAAAACTACAACAAGTACAAAAATTTATTTTTCCATTCCATATCTTTGTTCAATCAGGATGGCCTTAATTTCTCTGACACCTCACTGAGTGCTGCACAGATTTTCGATGATACTCAACCGGTTAACGGTCACAATCCACATATGGTAGTACCACACTCACCTGCCACAAATGGCCCCTTGACACCAGTCACAACTAATCCAAATACCAACAATAATAACAGCAATAGCAATCAAACCCCCAACCTTATAGTTGATGATATGTTCCTACAATTAGAAAATGCTTTTAGTGATGACTTTGAAAAAATCAAACAGTTTTGTACGGCTGGATCTAATACAAACGACTTCAATAGCAGTGATATGATGATGCAAATTTCAGCGAATGCCAGTGGAGTGGCGGTGCCAAACACAACAACAATTACGAGCGGCATGCAAACGGTGACTACAACGCATCCGTCACTTTTGTCGAGTTTGCATACGGCAGCAATGGTCACAGCAACAACACCAAATAATAATTGTAGACAATCAATGCCAATAGGTGGCATGCCTACCACAATACCCACACAGCAGCAACAAACATCACCTCAACCTTTGAAATCGGAAGTGACAACTTCAACACAGCGTACAGTTTCAGCAGCGAAAGCAACAAAAAAATACAAACGTTCACTAACCGCAGCACATCACAATAACAACAATAATCCAAATGTCATTAATCACAATAATAGCATAACAAACAGCAACAAGGGTTCCCTAAGCAACTTGACATTAACAAGTGCACAAAATCGAAATGGCAGCAATTCAAGTAGAGCCAGTAGCACCAACAGCAGTAACAGTCCAACACATTGTAATGGCATTGTTGGAAATGTAGGAGGTGTTAGTGGTGCTGGCAGCTCTGCCACTACTGCTTCAGCAAACACTACATCCACAACTTCCTCTTCATCATCATGTTCATCTTCCTCAACAGCCAGCCAACGTAAAGAACGGTCTCTACATTATTGCTCAATATGTTCGAAAGGTTTTAAGGACAAATATTCCGTCAATGTACACATACGTACTCACACCGGTGAGAAGCCATTTGCCTGCACCTTGTGTGGTAAAAGTTTTCGCCAAAAGGCCCACTTGGCTAAACACTATCAAACGCATATGGCTCAAAAGAATAACGGTAGTTTGGTAAAAGGAAATTCGGGTAAACATCATCGCTCCTCTAATTCACAAACTCCAAATACATCCACCATTTCTGCACAAAATCACACGAGATCTCTGAATATAGCGAACACACCAAACACACCCTCATCATCAACAATGGCTGGCACCAATGTAGGTGGCTTAGTCAGTGGCCTTTTGTCTTCCAGCTGCTTACCGCCTTTGGGCGTTGCCGTTTCAACGTCAACGACTTCATCAACAACGCCCACAACAATATTGCCGCCAGCTAATGGCTTGCTGGCCAACAGGTAGAATTTATTGTTTCAGAATTATTTGGTTTCAACTGTTTTGTTTTCAATTCATGTCAATTTAACTTATTTTATACAAACTTGTATACAAATACTTCCTATTATCTATTTGTTCCTAATTTTGAATATTTCGCTGTTTACACTCAAAGAATTTATTTGCTAAATTTATTTACTAAATAAAAGACCGAAATACTCAAACACTGTTCATTATTGCTTAAACGAATTTATTTTTTTTAACTATTTAAGTAAATTATTTATTATTTTTATTTACATTTTCAAGTATTTAATTTCTAGAAGTATTTAAAAAAGTCTTGAAGAGGAGTTGTTTTTCAAAGGGTAAGGTAAAAGAAGAGAAGGAGATAAAGAGTAGAGAAGGAGTTTTTAAAAAGGAGCTTATTTCATACAACAAGCTTATAGATTTTGGAAAATTAAGTAGGCACTTATGACTCAAATCTACAATGTTTGAAAATATGGTATTATAGCAGAGGAAAATCGTTTGAAACAGTGATGCCAGACTTTCAATTGTAAAAAGCGTTGGCAAGGTTGTTAACATTGACTAACAAGAAGTAAATATTTTTTTTATTATTTTTAATAAAAAAATAATAGCAATCTTATATACAGGCTTACCAGATTATTCATTTTTTTAATTAGATTTTTATTTAAATAAACAGTTGGTTATACATACCAGTAATATATTAAAATAAAATCAGAGATTTTATAAAGGATTAAATCCATATATTTAGTTTGAATTTATTCTTGCTTAACGCTTTAAATTTCTAAATAAAACTTTATTAAAACTTATATTGGCATCACTACCTTTAACAAAAAGATTACTGCAGGCGAATTTTTTGTTTTTGAAAAAAGTAACTATAAACAAATAATTTTTGGACTTTGTTTAAAATTTAGTTAATTTAAAATTAAAATAAAATTAAATTAAATTTTAAAATGAAAATTTTAAACAAAAAACCATATAAAAAAAATTTCCTCTAATACAACAAAAGGTCACAAATGCGTTTAACATCGAGGTGAAAGAGCTATTTTTTAAAAATGTAATAAAAAGAAGGCAATCGCAGTGCAAAAAGAGCTAAAATGGGCAAAGCTGGTGTTAAAAAAAAACTACCTATAAGAGAGATTAAACTGCAAATAACGCAATTATTCCACACTTTTTTTCACGATTTTTGTTTACAAGTACTCTGTAGTACGACAACAAATCCGCCGCAGTGCAAACTCAGCTTATTATTACAATACATTAATTGGGTATTCGAATCCTGTTT
>CAUZWR010000004.1:12500-35984 GCA_963583895.1 Melanophora roralis | reverse complement strand
TGTGACAAAACATCAGAAAACACATGGGTTATCTCAACATCTTAGATTTACAAAAAAAAATGTTTCTTTTTTATCTGTACATTGGGGGTATTATGCGCTGGTGCAGATATTTTTTATCACCTGAAAATAGTTGTCCAACATATACTTTCAATTAAGTTAATGGACTTCGAATCATAACATTTTCAACGATAGTTTTGTTGAGTATGACGTTTATGAAGACATAGAATATGGTTATATTTATTTAACCCTTGTGTCTACAACCACATACCCGGGTAAGTTTTCTGTTTTCAATTCGATATAACTTCACACCCTGGTAAGATATCGGTTTGAAATTTTTAATATGCTTCTAAAATATTGTTTTTTAACTTTTAAAAATAAATTTGAAAAAAAAATTTTTTTAGGGGGAAATCTATGGGCCGTTTTTGAAACATACCCCTTAAACATACAAAAGACTTACCTGGGTAGGCACTATAGATTCATGATTTTTTTAATGTACCAAAATAGATTGGTTTTTTATTTTGAAATAATTACGTTTTATAGTTTTATTTTATTTGTACAAAAAAAGACTCGAACATTTTTAAAAAGTTTACATACTTTTTTTTAGTTTGAGAATACATTACAAATAGTAATATCCTCTGAATGTTGTGCACCTGCTAGCTTTTGCAAGCTTTTCTTCTTCGTCTCGTTTTTTCACACACATAACGATTTCTATAATGCTTAGGTCTTTCGGAATGATCTCGTTCTTCTTCAGCACGAACTGCGTGGTTTTCTAATATTACGGGATCCCCTAAAATACTTTCTTTTCCACCGCGGGACGAAAAATGCTTCATTTCTTGAGGATTTTGTGAGCAGTGTTCAATTTGCTTCATAGGCAATTGTTCACTCAGTACTTGAAGAAATATTCTTCTACAATTTGCTGATACCTTTAGATGCGAGTTATTTTAAATATATATAATATAACTGCAAATGCTGCCACCTCAAGAATAATATAAAACATTCTAAAGGTCATCTAATAGCTCTCCTCTTTGTTGTGTATTCTTCTAGACATTTGCCCATATTATCAACTCCACCTTTGCTTTTATTGTAATGCAATATTATTAATGGTTTACTTTTTGGACCTTGAATATCACTGCTGTAGTGAGTAGTTGAGATAAGCACAACCAATTCGTTTTTTTTTTAATATGGGAGCACGTACTAATATTATTGCTGAATCCTAAGATTGATAACCCAACTACCCTTCCCTTTGGGGTTGAGAACTCAGCTGGAACAAATGTTCTGAGTTTCCTTACTGTTCCTAATAATGATAAATTGTGGTCTAACATCAACGTAAAAGTCAAACCGAAACTTGTAAAATTTGTCCCAAATGACGTTTTGACTTCCTTGAAAGAGATTGCAACACAAATCTTTAGAAACTCGTTCGCTTTGATTTTTTTCTCTTTCCACAGAAGACGCCAGGCCAGGGTAAATTGCCCCCTGAGTGGATAAGAAGTCTAAGCGACGTTAATTGTCATGTAATGGGTTACAGCTAACTAAAACTAGCGACAAAAACATGAAACAGACGATATGTCAAACAAAATTCCTTACCAAACAGCAATGCTTACCCGGGTATGATGGTTGTATGTTTGACGAAAAATTTTTGGTTGTAGACATAAAGGTTAACAACTTACTTTTAAAAAGAGCGTTTTTAAATGCTTTTGTCTTATAGAACAGAAATTCACCATCCAATAAAGACATAATGCCTACCCATTTCCATTTATCCCAAATCAAATTTGTATAAAAAAATTAATGGAAGCAACTCTAAGCGACTTAAATTTAAAAGAACAAAATTTATATAGGGCATAACTTTGAGCACATATCCATTATAACTTTACTTACTGAACTAAAGACTCTTTAAGCTTTGGTTTTATTAAAAAACTATAATACTTATTTTTATTACATCCTTCACATAAGTGATAAGGGCATAAATAAGTTTGTCATTCCGTTTGTAATTTCTTTATTATCCATTTGCGACCCCATAAAGTATTTGTAATCTGGATCCTTTTAGGTAGGGAAGTCGATTAAGCCATGTCCGCTTGTCCGTCTGTCCATCTCTCCGTCTGTCCATCTTATTGTTTGAAACAACCTTCTGAAACCTCCCACTTGTTGCATTTACCCGTTAGTGGTACCAAATTATCAAAAATATCTGTGAAAAATTGGTATTGAAATTCAGAAAAATTGCCCTATAGCTGATCAATATAAGCCAAAAACCAATACTACCTCTGTTTATTTCTCTAAGATTTGTACATAAAAACCACTACAACTGCCCCGTAGTTTCCCCATGAACCATTTGTTTGGAACCTACTTAAACACTATCTCCACCCCTTAGCAGGATCCCCATACAGAGTTTAATTTTTTTAATTTTTTGAAATTGCTCCCACAGCTTCCAAGGCTTTTCTACAAATGTAAAATGTGGGACCGACCCCAAACATTTTGTCCTCTCAAAAATTTTTGTAGAACATACTTACCCTCTATCTCTAGCCCTAGTAGGGTCGCCACAAAAATTTAAAAAAATATCGTTAAAACTCGTACAACTTCTGCGGAGGCGCCCCTTGAGGAATTAAATGTATCACAGACCCCAGACATTAGTTTTTCCTCTCAAACGTTTTTATAGAGTATACCTACCTCATATTTCCATCACCTAAGGGAATTGCCACACACACTCCAGGCCCTATAGTTCATATATTAGAACACACCTAACCCCTATTTCCGCCACCTAATGGTATTGTCATACAAAATTTACAAAAGTGATGTTAAAATGCCCCCTTTTTCCTCAGGGTCGGCTTAAGAGAAATAAAGTGTACGACTGAATCCTTTTAATTTCCCCTCCCAAACATGTTCCTATAACCTTAGGGGATTGCCATACAAAAATAAAAAAAAAAGAAAAAGAAAAAGACCCCTACACAGGCTCCAAATAATGTTCCTTCTTTAACTTTTCCCTAGAGTATACTTACCCCCTTCTCTTTCACCTAAGGGCTTTGCCATAAAAAATTTTAAAAAATAAGAGTAAAAGTTAGGGTAAACCCCCTACAGCTTCCCTTATCACCCTATTTATTAGAAATATTTCATAAATAAAAAAACGGATAAAAACAACGTTCGGGGTTTCAAAAGTACAATGTGAAGGGTGTAGGTCTTTGCGTACAATTACTTTTTGTAGAACATTTTAAGTCGATAGCTGTTATAGTTTCCGAGATATAGCGTATCGAATATTTTATAACAATTGTCGATTTGTATGGGAGCTACCCCTTTTTTTGCCCCCACTCAAAAAATTTTTTCTTTAAATTGTAGATCTTTGCGTACAATCACTTTTTGTAGAACATTTTATGTCGATAGCTGTTATAGTTTCCGAGATATAGCGTATCGAATATTTTATAACAATTGTCGATTTGTATGGGAGCTACCCCATTTTTTGCCCCCACTCAAAAAATTTTTTCTTTAAATTGTAGATCTTTGCGTACAATTACTTTTTGTAGAACATTTTATGTCGATAGCTGTTACAGTTTCCGAGATATAGCGTATCGAATATTTTATAATAATTGTCGATTTGTATGGGAGCTACCCCTTTTTTTGCCCCCATTCAAAATTTTTTTTCTTTAAAGTGTAGATCTTTGCGTACAATCACTTTTTGTAGAACATTTTATGTCGATAGCTGTTATAGTTTCCGAGATATAGCGCATAAAATATTTCACAAAATTTGTGCAATTGTAGGAAAAATACCCCTTCCCCTGGTCCTATCTGAAAAAACTTTTTCCATTATTTAGGTCCCTTTTTTAGAAGTATCCGTTCCAAGTTTTGTGGCAAGAGTGAATATACTTACTGAGATATTAGGGATATATGCACGGATTTTGTCCTAAAAAAAATGGGTTACTCTGGGTTTTCGCTTATATCTCGGTCAATAGAGAACCGATTTTGCTGATTTTAAATAGCGATTGTTAGCGGGATATTTCTGATCGTTTGACACCATTAACTGGTCTGTATCTTTTTATTTGACTCCGGAAACTTGATTTCAACAGACGGACAGACGGACATCGCTAAATTGGCTTCCCTATCTAAAAGGATCCAGAATATATATACTTTATGGGGTCGCAAATGAATAATAAAGAAATTACAAACGGGATGACAAACTGATATATACCCTTATCACTATGTGAAGGGTATAATTAAGCAAAATATACGAAAAAAATTACAGGTAAAATAGGAATGAATGCACTAGTGACTACAGCTAAAAGTTTTTATAAACAAAGAAACCCCTAAGATAAGATTTTTGGCACTGGCACGAAACCTATTGTTTGTGACGATGTTAAGCCTATTTCTTTATAGCCCCCTTAAAAAATCTAATAAAAAATATGAATTAGATAATAATAGGTCCATACAAAGGTGCACATCAGGATGTATTAAAAGCACATAAGACCAAATAACCCCGTGACTTGTTTTTTTCAAACAATGTTACATTCGTTTTGAGGGTTTTCGAATTTTTAACATATCAGTGAAAAATTCAGTTAAGTATTAAAAATAAACTAAGAAAAATTTTGTAAAACAATTTAAACAAGTAAAAAAGTTTTAGTCGGTCAAGTCCGACTGTGTCATACCTTTCACCACATTTAAATGGGGCATTATGGCAAAATAGACCGATCATAATTTTATTCAATCATTAAGTTAACGGCATAAATTTAGGAACATGTGAAAAATTTTGTAAAAATAAAGTAATTTTTAAAGCACTTATAGCCCAAACTGTGAATTTCGGAAGGACATTTGTATGAGAGCTTTTTAAAAAATGGGATAATAAAATTTTTATACAGTACAGTGGCTTAAAGCTAGGAAAATATTTAAAATTTTTTATATAAATCGAGCAATGTTCGAGCCAGTTATGGCCTCACATGCAAAGTCCGGGACCACATTTGGGCTAGACCAAAATGCTTATTTCCGTATATTAGGTAAGGTCAATTAATGTTAAGCTTGTGTCTATTTTTAGAAGTTTTTTTTTTTTTTTTTTAAGAATTTAAACTTTATCGTACCACTTCTACTCTAGTAATAATCTTGCGTTCGAAACAATTTTATCATTTATCTATTCCCGTTGTAAGACTCGTTTTTAGGGAGAATTAATGTCAACAAAATACTCAAATTGGTTAAAGAAAGACAAATAATATATAGCTTTTTTAAAGACAAAGATTAAAATGCAGTAACAGAAGTATTGCAATAACAAAAGCACTGCAATATTTTGCGCCTAGGCCAACAATAAAATTAATATCGCATGCAATAAATAAGGAAGTATACCTTATACCGATTACTATTTACCTATATAAAATAAGTGTATTTTAAGTACGTGAAAATAGTCAAATAGACACTTACGTTGCAGAGGAAAGTTAAAAATCGTAACACGTAATATAATTGTATAGATGCTATTTAAGCCAATGGACCTCTCTTCACCAGAAAAAATAGTTTAAGTAAAAAGGTGCAAAATTTTTTCAAAATATCTTGAAAATTGTGACATGTTGCGTGGAAGCCCAGCTAGATGGGCAGACATGTTAAAATAGGCTCAGGAAGTGATTCTGAGTCGATTGGTACATGGAAAAAAATGGTTTTCATTTTCAATAACAAAAAATCCCAGTTTCCAAATATTTTTTTATGTGTTAAAAATTTTTGGCAAAATTAGTAATCAAATTTTTTAAATAATATATATATTTACTTTAAAAAAAATATTACTAAAACAATAACGACCGTTCAGAAGTATTTAAATGGTTCTCAATAAACTTTTTATTGAAACAATTTTTTTTATATATATGCACCTTGTTTAATAAACTTATAGTCAAACCAATATTTGACTGAAAATTAAAAAAGTAAACTATTGCTTTTATTAAACCAAATCTTTTTTTTTTGTTAAAAAAATCAGTGCAAATCCTTGTTGAAGGCTTTTGGAAGTTTCTTATACGCTTAAGTTTGCTCCTACATATATTTTTAATTGATTCTTACACTAAATCATCAGTAAACTTCAAGCCAATTTTCTGCCTTTATATAACAACCTAAGTAAACTAATTGAAAATACTTATAAGCAAGAAAAAAACATTCAGGGATGTTTTCAAACAAATATGGGTCTCATGCCATTACTTTTAGGCGTTACAAACATTTGCACAAACATATAATACATCTACAAGGTATGTTATATCGGGTATAAAAATTAATGAGAAAAGTGATGCTTAATTTTTATAATCTAAGACGACAGATATTTTACCACTTTAACTGAAAACTGAACTTTTTTAATAAATAAAGTTAATAGCAAGATTTTTAAATATTTGCTGGCTTTGCTAACAAATGTGAATTAGATCAAAATAAAGTTAATAAAACACAAATGCGTTATATATATGAAACGATCTGCGTTAATGGAGATCTGAACATAACAAATTTGTCATGCATAATATAGCATTAGTGTGCGACTTATTTGGGAAAATTTAGAGGTAATGTTCAAAAGCTTATTCCAAAAAAATCAACTATATTGTCCCTGAAATTCGGCTGGAATTAAAAATGGCCAGAAAAAAGGCCAAACAAATAAAACGAAAAGTTAAATTAACAGAATATACAACAAATAAACAGTGATAAATATAAATTGAATTATAATAAAGCGGATTTGAAATTGTGGATACAGAATTTATATAACAGATAAAAGTAAAACTAAAATACCCAAACTGTATTAAATTGTGAGTTCACTAAAATTAATTTTTAGTCAATCTGTAGTAATACTGAGCAAAACGGAGACTGTCGATAAAATTTTAGCTGGTCTTGAAAATGTATTATGATCGAATTACTTTTAAATTAAATCTAATGTTTTAAAAGGTTTAATTATTTGTTCTTTAGTCTGAAGTTAAATTTGAGCAAAAAAATTTAAAAAATTTAATATCAATTTTTCTACATAAAAAATTGAGTTACGAGAAAAAAAAATTATTTAAAAAACCACCAAAAATTTCTTAAATAATTTTTGGTTTCCAAATACTTTAATACGATTCAATAAAAATAGTAACTTATGCAGCTTAAAATATATACACTCTTTCTACTTAAACTGTATGTAAATAATTTAAAAATTAAAGTGTAAGAGTAAAATTAATATTTTTTTTTATTTTTTTGACATTATGAATAAAATTTAGTAAAACCATTTTAAAATTTAACGTCATCTCATTTGACTAATTAAAATAAAAATAACGGGCAAAGTCTTTCATGATTTAAATTTTTTCAAAAAAAAAACAGAATTTTTTAATAAATGAACGCTTAGTAATCTTAGCTTTATTTAAACGGCCGAGAGATTTGAAGCCGGACACCCCATATTCTAAATTGGAAATTACATTCTTGTGACAAACGTACTTAAAAAGTGTTTGTTGAATGCTCTGTTAAAGTTAATTTGTCGGTTAGACAACAATATACAAAAGAACATTTAATTAAAGGAACCACCAAATTTCGGCCGAAATTATTTTCTCACTATATGGTAATATTTATTTTTCTCACTAAACCTTATTTCTTACATGATATTGAATCAAGAATGATATATCCAAACTTATTAAGGTTAAATTTATTTTTTATAAGTGGCTTTGAGTTCAACTAATTAGGTTAAAAAATGTATGCTCTAAAACAAAGGCTTATTTAAAAAATTAAAACTTTTTATCTGTTAATTATGCTGCAGATTTTTTTTTTGATACAAATCTTAAAATTTCACCATTTTAAAATGTAATATAACTTAGTTTCATTAAATGCTATAAAGTGAATTTTATATTTTTTCTTAAAATCCCCCAAAGAAAAAATTAAGTGTTATGTAAACATACACGTGCTTTTAAAACTTTTTATCAGAGTTTTTATCAGAACATTTCACACAATAATTTTTGGTTTTTCTTACTTACTTCTAACCTAGCTTTACTTTGTGATAGAAAAACTTTGTATTAAAATTTTTAGAATAAAATCTGTCTCTTTGCTTATTGGTGTTTTTAACTTTAAACGGGTAATTTACGGAAAAACGGAACAAAAAAGTGAAGATTTTTTTTATCAAATTATAAAACCAAACAAGTAACTTCTCAAATAAATTTGAAATGATTCAAATACTACCAAATTAGGTCATACTTAATTTAGACCAATTTTTCAAGAGTTTAAAATGACCACAAACTGTTAAAACTGCTCTTAATTTTTACATTTTGATAAAAACATCATAAAAGTAATATTTTTTAAAAAGTGTTCCTTAAAGATAAAGATTTTTTTTTGCTGAAATAAAATACTAAATACGATCAAAAACACTTTGGAAAACTAATATAGCTAAGCTCGCTTGCAAGAATTTCTTACACAGACTTTAAAGTAAAAATCACTTCAAAATAAAATTTGTAAGATCATACCCGTTACATAATCCTACCAGCAATTATGTGCAGAAATCATGTTCTCTCTGTGCCTAACTCTGCCTTAAAATAGAAAAACAATCCATCCTTGGGAATTTTGTCCATTTAAAATTAAGTCATGTGACTAAGACGTATACGTATTATTTTAAGGAAAAAATATTTCTCATACGTTCATATAAATGTGTTTTGAAAATTTGTGAAAATTGAATGCATAGATTTTTTATGCTTATTAAAAATAATGGATAATAAAAGCCTTACGCATTAAACAATTTTGATTTTTCATTACATTTAAAAATTTAATATACATATATTTTATTTTAAGATTTATAATACAAAATTTTACATTGTTAAGAAACAAATTTAATTAAAAACTAAAATCGAAAATCAGAATGATTTACAAAAACCAGTTATGCAGTTTCAATAACGAAATGATTTATTATTATGAGCTATAATATTTTAACTCTATTTAGAAATGTAATGTTAACACAACTATATTAAATAAGGCCTCAAAAAAATTTTTTTATTCCTTTTAAAACAAACTTTTTTATACCGACACCACATACGATTAAAAATAATGATCTGAGACCCAACTTTAATTATACCAATCATAGACTCTTTCTCTGTGTCGATTTAAACATGTCCCTCCGTCCTTACATCCAGCTAGGTGTCCGTGTATATAACGGTAAAGATATTTCGGTTAAATTTTGCACAGATAAATGTTTAAGTATTAAAAAAATAGCCTACTTATACAAAAACTTGGTAGTGAATAGTCATTGCAAAACAACCTACTTTTCAGTGACTATTACAAATCGTCTGCATTACTTAGCAGTTGTAAAATAATGAGTTGTTTCTTAATAAGAAGATAGTTTTAGTTTTAGAATGTTTTATTTTCGTTTAGTTTAATATTTCAAAATAGTTTTAACCAAAACGTCTTAGGAACGGTAAGAAACAGCAATGAGTAATTGAAATTCTTAATGCTATAAAAGTAATAAGCTATTACTTTAATGGAACTAGGACGACTTTTTGCTATTAAGGAATCCAAGTACTCATTTTTTTGTAAGCGAGCATGGTAAGTACTTATTTAACTAGCCCCTTGTAAGTTAGCATGGTAGGTAGTGCCAATATTTTTTTTCTTTTTTTCTTATTACAAAACAATGTATTTTTTTGCTAGAATCTTTACAAAACCTTGCACATGTCTTTATGTCTTAAACTTGTGTACTGAATTAAAAGCCTTATCGGTCCGTTTTATGATACAGCTCCCATACAAAAATAAATAATTACTGTTTTTCGAAATTTACTTAATTCTATTAAGAACCTTAATTCAAATATATACCGTTTACAACACATTTTTTTGACATAATGTAGACTTTTTTTTATATAAAAACAGCTTTTTGCAAATGCTATTGATAAAAAAGACCAACACAACAATCTTAAAAAATGGTTTTTTAATAAATAATATCACAGTATAAATAAAAGGATGCATTGTGAATATTGCCAAATTTCGGGTAGATTTCTATGAGAAATAGTGTTAAAATTTGCTACATGTAGCTCGACATCCCTTAATTTAAGCTTCTGAGGCAATATAAAAGCAGGAAAAAACAGCTTTGTTTGAACTTTGGGAGGTTTTACTACATTTGGTTTGTTTTAAGGTTCTGGTGATTTTTTAATAAACACTTTTTTAAATTTATTCCTATATAAACAGCGTGTCCGCCAGCAAGCTATACTATTTTGCTTGCTTAAAATTTTTGATTAAATGAAAGCAAAAAGATCTTATAAAATACAATATCAGATAAATGTCTGCCTCTGTTAGCCTCTTAAATTCAAGCCATTTTAGGCACGTTTTTTATTACGTTCTTAAACATTTCACGCGGTACGAATGTTTTGTTTGAGTTTTTCTATCATTTTCGGTTTTGCATAAGCCTTGGTCTTCAGACATCCCCACAAAAAAGTCAGGAGCAGTTCAATCCGGTGACCGTGGAGGCCAATCAAGATCACCCGTTCTTGAAATAGCTTGTGTTAAAAAAAGGTCACGCAGGCATATCTAAGACAAGCAGTTGTTGTGTAAACACCCTTCAATTATATTTCAATATCGCTCTCCATTATAGTTATCGTAACGCCGTTTTCAGCTGACCATATTGAGCACCATTCTGTCGCTTTAACTAGATGAAAGGGTGACTTATGAATATTTTGAGGGTTGTCCATTGGCCAGAACCGACTATTCTGTTTATTCACATATATGTACATTCATATGAAAAAACGAGGCACGAGGAGATTTTTGGGAGAAACAACGTGCCAACAAGGCGCACTATTTACCGTGCAGTGAACGATTTCGAAGAAATAACTTTTTCAAGAACTTCTAAGATTACATACTGCCGGTTTTTTATAAATGATTTTTTTAAGAATTTTACTGAAATGTTAAAACATTTTAATTGTTTGTAGCCCATGTGCCTTCAATATATATTTGATTTAATAATTTAAGCATCATTTAAGCTAAGATTTGGATTGATGTAGATGGCGTTTTTTCATCATCGTTAGTCTCATCGTTTTCAAATGCCAACTTTTGTGTATTTTTTTAAAAACCTCGTTGTGTCCAGTATGTTAAGTAGCCTTTTCCATCTATGAAGATAACCAAATAATCACTGTAGTCCTCTGGAGTTTTCTACTTTAATTATTTCGATTAGCCGGCCATGATTGATTTTTTTTATAATTTAACCAAATTGTCCTTTAAAATTAGTAAAAATCTTTAGCTATGATTTGGTAAAAGCTGAAAGTGAGATTTGAATCTTAAAATTCCCTCAAATATACCTTATATTATGCTAAAATGGATATAGTCTGAACTTTTATTGTGGTTAACAAGCCAATATATTGGCTCTCTCGACTCAGACTTGAAATAATACAAAACGCAATGTTAAAGTTTTATATGATGGGAGCTCCCATACGTTTGCCAAACGTTTTAGCCGCCGGAATTGTTAAAAATTTGTGAAAAACAACCTGAAAAGTAACGAGGCTTTGAAGAGTTATAATATATGGAATGGTGTTGAATAATGGATTTGATCAATACAGACCAGGCAAGAGAAAATCAATTTCTGTAATTTTTTTTGTCGCTAAAATTATATACACTTATTTAGACTAGGCCTTATGATTTTATGTTACGTAGTTTGTTGCAGAATAAAATTGAGTTAATTTTTATATTTTCGGATGCCGTTTGCGTTCCAAAAACAAACTCTTGCCCCCTTTGCATCACCCTTGTCATACTGGTTATAAACTAATATGATTTAAAGATATTTTCAATAAGGCCTTCAAGACGGCTAAGTTTGGGCCCGATTAGTTTGTTTATCTGCATTTCTTTTTTTAGTATTAGCTGGTAAGGCCTAGGAACATGTGTGCATTAAACTTGACTAGTAGCTGGCTATGCTATGGGAAATTCTATTGGCAAACTGGAAAAGGGCAGAAATTTTCTTCTGATTAAATGGACGCTTAACTAAATGGAAAACTGGCATTTGGCGGTAAATAGGTGGGCCTAATTTTTCTGTAATTTAACACATCAAGACTTCAGCTTCATTGGAAAATATTGTTGACTGTTTTTTAATTAAATTAAAGGCCTTTGCTGCATAAACTGGTCTGGATCTTAATCAGATAAATATAAGAAGTTTTAATCCTGGAGTATGGAAAAATGGTTACGTGAGGTCGGGGAACGTCTGCGGATTTTGAGCTGCTGCCTTTTTTTAAAAATAGTTATATAATATTACATCCTTGTAGTTCAAGTTTTTCTTTCGGTGCAACTATTAATATTAGGCTCGACGCGTCTTTTTGAACTGTAGCCACAACCCTAGAACTTATGAATCACTTTTTGAGTATGATTAAGCATGCCCGTCTCGATATATGACAATATTTTCTTGTTATTAGAGTTAAAGTCGTATTTCTAAAAATATTTTTATAAATGGTTTTCGCTAATCCTTCGGCTATAATTGACTCATATTTAACTAATTGTTAAAAATTTTTGTTATGTTTTTAACTTTGTATCACAAGCTACTCTAGTGAGTATAAATACGATTGGTCCTTTTCCTAGCATAGGTTTCATACAAATTTCTTCTGAATTTGGCATTTTAAGATGTAAATTTCTTTAATATTAATTCAAAAAAAAAAGTATTCTAAGCTACAACTTTTTCAATATTTATAGTATCTTCACAAAATTTTGCACAAATTTTCCATCTTTGGCCATGGTCAATAAAATCTTTTAGTGTAAAGTATAGATATAATTTATTATTGGTGCCATATAACTACAAATCTCTGATATGGCATTAACCTAATCATTAACAAAGAGTCAGTTTAAAATATATGACAAAATCTTTCTAGTGAAAAAAGCCAACAAAAAAGAAAGAAAATATTTGAAATTTTGATACACGAAGAGTATCAGTTGATAAGCTTATTCTTCAGGAAGGCGAATTAAGTAGTTCTACCATGGCATAGTTGGCAATTCGTCCCGTTTTTCAGGAAAAATTAATTAATAATTAATAAGCGACTGGGACGATTTTGTTAATTTTTTTGCACATTTGCTGTGGAAGATATATCTTTACCCACAGAAATAAACCACTCACGCTTAAAATATGTCATGCTTGAAAATTTGGTCACTTTAAAAACCCCTAAAACTGTTTAAGTTTTTTTATACAAAAAGAGTGTAAAAATTTGTTTTTTTAATTCTTTTTCTTTTATCAACAAAGCTGACTTAAAGAAATTGAAAATTTTTTTTGAACCTATAAAAATTTTATTTAAACTTATTTATTATGGTAGGCAAATTATACATATATCTAACTTTACTCGCAAACTAATTCAGCTTAAGATTTTTTTGAAATACCCCTAGTGTCTAAAACTCTATGTAAAGCGTTTGAAAGCTTATTTGTTAATATCGTTTCTTCAAGCATATCAAATGAAAGCACAAAAATTGGTATTACGGCTGTTTTAGCGGCCATGATATGGTCTATGTGATTTTTAAAGTTCTGAAGTAAATAAATCTACGGGATTAAAAATTTTCCTGGGGCCATTAGAAGCCAAGGATATTTTGCTATAAGGGTTTTGGCAAAACTTATTAAAACTGATTAGTTTTAGGCCGAAAGAATCTGCATACACTAACAAACACTGTCATTTTTTACTTTTTAATTGTTAAAAATTTATGGAGCTTTGTTTTTTATCAGTTTTCATTTAACCTCCAAAAAATACATTCACCGGTTTGTTTTATTTCAGGCAGACACTCTGCATAAAAGAGCACATTTCACGAAAAACGGTGAAAATCATTACATTCAGGTGACAAAGTAAATAAGAAACACTTTATTCTCCATGTTCTGATATTTTTAAAATGGATAAATTTGTCCAACATTTTTAAAACTTGTTAACATATTTTTAGGAAAAAAATTAATTTTGATTTTATATTAAATATCAAGTGTTTTTTTCACTAAGAACTGCTCAGCTGAAATATATCATCTTAAGGCATGTTTTTTGTCATTCCTCTTCTCCCTCATATTATTGGAATTTAAAAATGTTTGGAAAATTTTTTAAGAAAAACTTTCAAACTAAACACAATGTTACAGTGGATATGCTGCATTAAACTTTTTGCAAATGTATTGCAACTTTGACAACTCCATAACCAGCCCATACCTTGTTTAGTCAAAGACCAAAAAAATTACTTTATGCCAAAAAGACTGGTCCTGTTACCTAATCTGCATGGTTTTGATCAATTAATAAAGCCCAAGTATTGGTAAATTTTTTTTTAATTGTTTTGTATAAAGCTGAAATTAAATAAAAACTGACCATAAATATACACACATTTTTATGTGAGAATTGTAAAAAAATATATATGTTTTTATAGTGTACAAAAATATTTTACCATCATCAGGTAATTAAATATTACGTATACGTACATGCATGCAATTTACTACGGTTGTAAATATACTCTATTGTTGATCGTAGCCCCGTACTTTGATTTTTCTGTCTCTTATTTTAGAATTTATAAAATTGTAAAATATTATTATTTTTAGCAAAAAAATTTTTTTTATAGTTTATAGTGGTTATATATTAGAATGATAAGACTTTTAAGGAAATATCTTAAAAAGGTTTATTTTACCGATTATAACCAAGTGGAATGCAATTTCGTAGCCCTTTACAACTCTTACTAGCATTCTTTGTTTGGTTCTGTTGGTAGCAAATATCTTTCATTTAACCCAAATTAAATTGAAATAAGAATACAGAAATATTTTTTTGTATTTACATGTATTCTTTAAAAATTTTAATTCTTGGGTAAGAACGATTTTCAGAGGCTGCCATTTTATAAAGTGCATTCCATTCGGCTAGTATCGTGAAAATAAACTTTTCAAGATAATTGTTCAATAAAAATTTTAGCACAATAAAATTAAACCAATAAGCCTAAAAAACTATTAAAAACTTTAGAAATTAAAAGTAATTGATTGGTTATAAGCTTCATCTTTATTTTGGGAAAAAATTTGTTTTCAGATATGGCTTCTGTAGAAGTAAAATACTTTAACCAGTGAAAAGCTGAGTAAACACTAAATTTAGAGCATAACTTAGTAATTTATATGGATAACAATTTGTTGACGAAATTTATAAATATTTAAAGCAATAACTTAAAGTTATTAAGCCCTAAACCTTATTTAAGGATATATTTTAATGGAATACTTGGTGTTGACTTCATATTTTTGAAATACAAATAAAATAGGAAATTTGACACTTTAAACAAGAATGAATTATATACCCATTAAAATAATATTTAATTATAATTTGTCATTAGTTTTGTTTTAATTACGTTTTATTTTAACTTACCAATAAAAAATATTGAACATATCAAAAGCAGCCAGTAATCCATTTTGTTAAATAAACACTTATCTAGTTTATTAAAAAATTATATTTTTTTAGTTGGAGGTAGCTTAACTTAAAAATAACTTTTAAAAACTAATTTCACTCGTTTTATATTTTTTTTTAATATATTTTATTACTTTTTGTTTCACGTTAGTAACTTTTTTTAAAAAAAACTTTGATATTTTTCATTTTTTTTTTAAATTTATTTCTATAATGACGATATGAAACTTGAATTTCTATTATAATTAAAAATGGATTTTTATGTTATTAAATTAAAATTTTTTTGTTTATATTTATTAATGTTTTATGTTATTCCAGGCAATTTTTAATAATACCAATTTGCTGTTGTTTGTTTTGTTGTTGTTTTAAATTAGGCTTGCATAATTTAATGAGAATATAAATATTTATTTAATACTTTTTTCTTCTTTTTGTATTTTTGTTTTTTGTTAAGTATACGTTGTACGTGGATTTTTAGATTTTTCGTTTTTCTATTTTAAATTTGCTAATGCTACATCAACGGTAAAAACATGGTTGTTTCAGCACAAACATGGTTCTAAATATTAACATGTGTTCAGTGTTGTTGTTTTTGTTTTCACTTTCTGATGTTTCAAGCACACGTTAAAACATATTAAAAATATATATTCATACATTTATATGTTCACCCACACAAGTATTTATACATTTATGAACAAATCCTAAACTGTAATTGTTTGTGACTTTTATGAATGAAAAGAACCCTTTTAACATAATTATGCCTTTTATTTCATTTTATTAAGCGACAAGAAGTACGTTATAAAAAAAACGAGTCAAACAAAAGCAAGAAAAAAATAAATAAAAAAGGCAACGCTATTTTGCACTTAAATGAAAACGAGAGGAAAAACGTTTGTGTTTTTTGTATGTTTTTATTTTATAATATTTATTTTATGTGATGATTATCTGGGCTTAAGCAAGTGTTGGTAATGATGCTGGTGGCTTAAGTGGCTTGTTGCTTAGCATTGGTTTCACACTTAATAGCAGTAGTGGCAGCAGCAAGTAGTAATAGAAGCAGAAATAGTGTCACAGTTGGTCTTTACTCAAAGTTTTACTTATGTACGTATATTTAATGCTCAAAGGTGTGAGTTTGTGTGTATTTATTAAGTTGGTAGTAGTTGCTGTTGGCTGCAGTAGCTTTTTTATTTATCGTAATCCGTAAACTTTTTTTCACTTATTCTCACAAGCTCTCAGATATACTAACACTTACATCCATACACATGCACTTAGTTTTGTATGAAGTTTAGTATATTATAAATAGCACATTTTTATATATTTGTTTATTGTTAGTCACGAACTTTCAGTGTTAGACGACAAAGATTTAAAAAGTGTTTTTGTTATGAAGGGAAAAAGTATGAATACAATTTTTATGCTCAAAAAAAAATTAACTTTTCTTTGTTAAAAATTTATATACTTGTCCTTTGTTTATATTTATTTTAAAATTTTTTTATTAAGTCAAACACAAAAAAAAACTAAATGCCATTAAATTATATTACACGCCCACTTTGAGATTTGCATTTAAATGAAAAATAAAACACAAATCTTTTACAGTTTAAAGTTTGATTAATTGACCTTTAAAGTTTTTTAACTAACTTGTTTTAAGTTATCTTCTGTATTTGATTTAAATAAAACGTTTAATTATCATTCACAATTAATTTTTTTTTCCTTTCTTTTCAATTAAAATATATTTTTTCACATAATTTTCTTTTACACAGAACTTTGATGTTTTCTGTTAATATTAAAATCAATTTTAGTTAAGAGTTTTTAAAATTGTGTTGTTTTCGAACGAAAGTTAACGCACTGACTAAATTCTCAAATAAATCTAGTTGCTGTTTCATGTCCTGATTTTGTGCTATTTGTGCTGTTTTTTTTATCTTTCATCTTTGAAGTAACAAAATTTACAATAGGATGGCACAGCATCCTTGTTTGTTTCTGCAAGCTTTCTCTTAAAAGTATTTTGCCATGACTCTCTTTGCAGACTGTTAAAGTTTAGCAGTTTACACCCCAATTACAGATTAGAGAGTTCTGTTGTACCACTCCCTCAAAATATTACAAGGAAAATGTTATACAAAGATATAACAATGCTGCAGTGAAGAGCATTGTAAGTATAACAGTTTAGCAAATTTTAAAATATGTTTAATAATTGAGACTTATTGGAGATTGTTGAAAAATAAATATCACGCTTATGTTAAACGTATTATATATTATACTGTCAACGTTTTACCAACTGTTCACTTACATTACTTCAAACAAAAATTTTTTTTAAATACAACTTTTTTTCGATGTCAGTCATGATGATTAGTACTATGTAAATAAATTTTTTTCCAAAAATATTTTTTTTTTAAATTTATATATTTCTTGAAATAAAGAGCCTTAAAGTTTTTTTTCTTTTATTTTTTACATATAGAATTTTAATATTAAAAACACATGAAATTTAAAGCTACTGTTTTTTAAAATTTAAAAGTTTAAATTATTATAATTTAAATGTAATAATGTAAAAAGTTTACAATCTGTTTAGCTGCATTTTAAAAATTGAGGGAATTAAACCGTCGCATTCAGTTAGAGTCAAAGTTAAAAAATTTTTTTTAAAATTCCTATGCTAAAAGCATTGATAACTCGATCGATCGAGTAAATTTCGATTATCGAATGCGAATCAAGCAAATGAACACTTAGGGTAATAGTGTACGAAGCAATACATATTTTTTTGTAATATTATAAAGGCTAAAGTCTTAGATATCGCCAGGATAAAATTTTATTTATAACTTTAGCTGCAATAGCATAAGAACCTAAAATAATCATAACATATATTTTATTTTGAAGACGTTGTATTTAATTTACCTTGAATACCGTTGGCCAAAGTCTTTAGTTACAAGACAAAGATAAAAATTTAGTGTCTGGATTTCTTAAAAAGTATGTATTTATATCCTCGTTCGAATATTCAGTATTTCTGGCTTAAATATAATATAGATATTTTTTCTTTTTTAATAATAACCAGCACTCAGGGGATGGCCCCTACACATGCATTGCATTGTGTTGGTATCAGGAAAATAGGTTATGGGAAGGAGAATTAAGGGAGTAGTGTTTGTGGACATTTGATTTAAATTTCCCGATATTTACTGTGGCAGGAAAGACATTATTAGAAAGTTCATTCCACATACGAACCGTGCGGCCGAAGAAAGAATCCTCCCTGTAATGAGTGGTGCGATTCACTGGCCAGTCAACTACATATGGGTGCGCTCTTCTAGAAAAACGTGTATCACGCAAAAAGTTCCGGGTTTCGGGAACAAGTTCCCTGATTTCCGCAGAGCACATTCCATTATAGTATCGATGAACAGCAAAACACACCCCACATCACGACGGTGTTCGAGTGAATCCAGACGGTTAGATACCACAACGTCTTCGCTCGTTCCTGTACGCGGTCAAGTAGCCCCAAAATAGACTTTGAGGCACCAGCCCATACATGAGAGTTGTATTCCATTTTCGGTCGGATATAGGTGATATAAATATTGAGAAGATCAGATGGTGTAAAGAAATTCCTACACCGTTTAAGAAAACCAAGACACTTCGATGCTTCTTTCGACACAAGAAAGATGTGTTCCGTCCAGCGGACATCGCACTGGATTCTCATGCCCAGAAGCTCAAGAGTCTCTGTCTTTTCAATACTTATACCATCCATTAATACAGACGAGGCAGCATCGTCCAATGTGCGTTTATGCGTCAAAGTACAACATTGGGTCTTACGGGCATTAAAATCGACCCTATTCGCACGGCCCCATTTGGAGATTACCATCAGATCGCGGTTAATCGAAACATCCATACTCTGTCTCCTAGCTCCAATCTCCAAAAAGCTAGGTCTATGATCAAACGAATATGAATGGCATATGCTGCTGTCGTCTGCAAAGGAATAAATAGGATTCGAGGTTTGACATAGAAGGTCATTCAGAAAGATAAAAAATAAGGTAGGAGAGAGGACGGAGCCTTGTGGTACCCCTGAATTGATTTTAAACTCATTGGAAGAGAACCCAACTATAACAACACGAATAGTGCGATCTCTGAGAAAACTCGATATAAATCGAGAAAATTTTTCACCGACACCAAAAGCAATTAATTTAGATAGAAGCGCACAGTGCCAGACCCTATCAAACGCCTTAGATATGTCTAGAGCCACCACTTTACTTTCGCCAAAATGATGAATTAAAGTACACCATTTTTCTGTCAGAAAGGCCAGTATGTCCCCCGTAGACCGTCCTCTACGAAAGCCATACTGGCGGTCGCTTAATAAACCGTTTATCTCTAGATAGTTAACCAGGCGGTAGTTAACCATACTCTCCATAACCTTGGAGATCGCTGAACAAATTGCTATTGGTCGGTAATTTTCAGGGTTTTCAGCCTTTCCCTTTTTGGGGATTGGCGCAACATTAGCTACTTTCCAGCACATCGAAAATACTCCGGCATGGTAAATACGGCTGAAAAGGTTAGCTAATGGACGCGATAGCGTCGAAGAACATTCTTTCAAAACCTGTGCTGGTATACCATCCGGCCCAGGGGACATACTAGTATTGAGATCCAAAAGAACCCTTTTAACTGCACGAGCTCGAAAGAATACGTCTGACATAGTCTCAGACAATCTCTCAAGCTCGGGGACGATATGCTAAAAAAAGTGAACAAATTAGAAAGTTTAAAAATCGTTGCTAAACAAAATTCATTAAAGTTGTATTCTAAGTCGAATTTCTTTGTTACTTTTGTTAACTTTCGGTAGGCACATTTCCCACCTTAAACCTACTTTAAGGTAAACTTATTTGGTTTTTGCTTGTTTTATTGTTTTGTTAAATTATGTATGAATATTTTTCAATTTCAAAGTAATTAAATTGATATTGCAGTTCTTCCGAATATTTTTATAGCACATTAAAGAGCAAAAATCAAAAATCGGAAAACAATTTTTTTTAACCGTAGCCCTTTTATCGTAACTCTTGGAATTTTTTTTACTCATATGATATAAAAAACTACTCATAAACAAATTTTTTAATTTCCATATTTTAGGGGCTGCAATATTATATTATGTCCATTGGCTGTGGTTTACAGTTTTTTACCATTTAAAAATAAAACTATAAACACATACATAAAACATATTTGGTAATTTTAAAACCCGATATTTTAAAAAATTTAAAGGACTGTAATCGCGGATATAATAGTATTTAAAGTTGGGGTATAATAAGAAATTTATGTCTTTCCTTTGCTTATGATGCATACTTTTATAAAGGACATACGACATATAATAATTTTTTTGTAACAAATTTGTACAGAATAGCTCTTGTTTGTATGTGTGTAAAATCTCAATCAATGTCTACCCAGTTTCTTGTGTTACATATTTCTTTGGCGAAAGATGGTTTGTGCATAGGTAAGTAGGTTCAAGAGTACATTATTTTTATATTTTTCTTTTTTATGCTGTGGTACATGATAAACAATACAAATTTAAGAACTGAATAGGAAAATTTGTTTGGATAGAAGGCTATATTTTTTTTAATAAAAAACGCAACTAAAATCCTTTACACCATGTAAATTTAATTTTTCAAAATCCCGTAAAATAAATTTAAAATTTTCAGTTAAAAAATATCACTTCATGGGGCTTATATGTATGTCTGAAGCTGGCATTATCTGAAGAATGCCTTAAGCCTGCGGCCAAATAAAATAATCTAATAATAAATATGTAATAAATCTATTTATAACGAAGGTTTTGGAAAGTTTAAGTATTTCTGGCTAGTTGTTTTGATAGATGCAGAAAACTCTCTCTCTTTCTCTCTCTCTGGTATGAGAAGTTAAAAAAAATAAAAATACAATCCAAAAATTTTAAAAAATTTCGAATTTTTAACTTATGCTAGAATTAAAGATGAAAAATTGTGGGATTAAAGCGAATAATGTAAAATGATAAAGTTATTGAAGCTAATCGAAATACTAAAAAACTTAATCTTAATCGGTTATTCGAGGAAAATAAAAACTCCCAAATCAGTTAGTTAATTGCTCAAACAAAGTCAGACCCCAATTAAATGGATACTTTAATCTGAGACTATTGAAATCCCAATTTTTATGTCACTCATCATAAATTTACAGAAATTGGCGGCAAAAAATTCCAAACGTTTAAAACAAAATACCATCACCTAATGCTTAAATAAATTAGTATAAAGTTGTTTCTGAGTTTTTATGAATTTCCGCTCATTCCGCTTTTTGGCAATTGGATTACTTATCTTAAAAAAACTCCATTATATCCTTCTCCAAATTCTTGAAAATGCGCTTTCAGCTTTATTAAAACCTTAATTCTTCTAAAAACCTTAATTTTTTAAGGCCGATTATTGGTGAATTTCTTAAAGCACCTAAAAACCCGATTTACTAAACAAATTCTTATTGGTAATTTTAAACCCGATTTTTTAATTCAAAATTTAAAGGACTGTAATCGCGGATATAATAATATTTAAAGTTGGGGTATAATAAGAAAAATGTATGTCTTTCCTTAGCTTATGATGCATACTATTATAAAGGGCATACGACATATAATAATTTTTTTGTAACAAATTAGTTATATGCAAACAATATTTTTGTATTAACGAAATTTAAATTGTAAAATTTATAATAAAATAAAGATATTTATTTGTCACTATTAAATTTTTATGATCTTTTTAAAATAATACAAACTCATCTAGGCAAGCTCTTAGTACAGCGCAAAAGCCATTTTTCAGCCTACCCTCGTATATAAAAATAAAAGGAAGAAATAAAAAATTAAATCGTTGAAATGTACAAGCAAGTATTACAGCAAAGATGTTTACTTACTGACCTTTTTATTTGCAGTCCTTTTTTGTGATACATGCAAACAAACAATTATATCCAGATTGTAAATAAGTTATTCATATGCTATTTTACTTGTCATAACACATATGTTTTTACATTCACAAATACAAGTATATATTTTGTATATTTACAGTTAAATGTTTGTGTTTTCCTTTTTGATTTTATTATTAAATATGAAAAACAATAAAACAAAAAATCTAAAAAAAATTGCTTTGCAAAATTATATACATGCAGTGGGAAGCTGAAATTAGTACGTGTTTGTATTTCGTGAAATGCAAATATTTCATAACAATAGAAGTAAGAAACAAAAAAGCTTTTAAACTCCTTTTTTCTATTAAAAGTCTTTAACAAAATCATTGGTATAAAAAAAGAAAAGCATTTTAGAAGGAAAAGGTAAGACAAAAACTAGTTTCATGTAAAATTCTTTGTAGTTTTTATGAACTCCAAAGATAAAGTTTGCGACCCTCTTATATCATTTGTGCCTTAACTTTTTTAGGTTAAAGTGAATGAACCCTTTTTCAGAAAAACTTTAGTATTACCAAAAACAAAAACACAAAGACTATATTTTAAATACCATTTTTAAGAAAAAGGCTTTCACTATTTTTCAATAATTATAATCCACGACATCATTGGACTCATTTTTATTCTCAACTTATATTTCGATCCTTTTCGGAATTTCTTCCATTATATCCTGAGAAAATGCTTCGAACTATTAATAATAAACTGTTTGAATATATTTTTTTCATATTTTTAGTAGGTACCCGAGGGTTGAAATATGAGAAGATTTGGCTGTTTTCATCAACTTTCGCAGCCTAACCTAACAATGAATATTTTGTCGTTTCTTGAATTTTTCGAATTTAAGTGGTATCACCATATTTTTCGAAAAAGTAAAGCCTCGTTTACATTTTTAACTTTAAGTTTACCTTGGTAGAATTTGTTTCGCTTAATGATAAGACCATCTTGGTATAAGAGATTTCAAGGGCAATCCTTATGGAGGAAAAAAATTGAATTTTTTGGATTTCATGTTCTCTACTTCTAAAATATCTTTGAATTTAATACAAAGAGCCTTGTTCTTATCTTGCATTATCACAGGTTTTGCATTTCGAAGTGCCCTAGATTAAAATTCCAGAGATGGCAAGCAATGAAATAGGTTTTAATAACAATAATAATTAAGAATCTATAACATTAAAATAAAATAAAATAAAATAATAGAATAAAATAAAATAAAATAAAATAAAATAAAATAAAATAAAATAAAATAAAATAAAATAAAATAAAATAAAATAAAATAAAATAAAATAAATAAAATAAAATAAAATAAAATAAAATAAAATAAAATAAAATAAAA
>CAUZWR010000004.1:0-5000 GCA_963583895.1 Melanophora roralis | reverse complement strand
TTAAATTAAATTAAATTAAATTAAATTAAATTAAATTAAATTAAATTAAATTAAATTAAATTAAATTAAATTAAATTAAATTAAATTAAATTAAATTAAATTAAATTAAATTAAATTAAATTAAATTAAATTAAATTAAATTAAATTAAATTAAATTAAATTAAATTAAATTAAATTAAATTAAATTAAATTAAATTAAATTAAATTAAATTAAATTAAATTAAATTAAATTAAATTAAATTAAATTAAATTAAATTAAATTAAATTAAATTAAATTAAATTAAATTAAATTAAATTAAATTAAATTAAATTAAATTAAATTAAATTAAATTAAATTAAATTAAATTAAATTAAATTAAATTAAATTAAATTAAATTAAATTAAATTAAATTAAATTAAATTAAATTAAATTAAATTAAATTAAATTAAATTAAATTAAATTAAATTAAATTAAATTAAATTAAATTAAATTAAATTAAATTAAATTAAATTAAATTAAATTAAATTAAATTAAATTAAATTAAATTAAATTAAATTAAATTAAATTAAATTAAATTAAATTAAATTAAATTAAATTAAATTAAATTAAATTAAATTAAATTAAATTAAATTAAATTAAATTAAATTAAATTAAATTAAATTAAATTAAATTAAATTAAATTAAATTAAATTAAATTAAATTAAATTAAATTAAATTAAATTAAATTAAATTAAATTAAATTAAATTAAATTAAATTAAATTAAATTAAATTAAATTAAATTAAATTAAATTAAATTAAATTAAATTAAATTAAATTAAATTAAATTAAATTAAATTAAATTAAATTAAATTAAATTAAATTAAATTAAATTAAATTAAATTAAATTAAATTAAATTAAATTAAATTAAATTAAATTAAATTAAATTAAATTAAATTAAATTAAATTAAATTAAATTAAATTAAATTAAATTAAATTAAATTAAATTAAATTAAATTAAATTAAATTAAATTAAATTAAATTAAATTAAATTAAATTAAATTAAATTAAATTAAATTAAATTAAATTAAATTAAATTAAATTAAATTAAATTAAATTAAATTAAATTAAATTAAATTAAATTAAATTAAATTAAATTAAATTAAATTAAATTAAATTAAATTAAATTAAATTAAATTAAATTAAATTAAATTAAATTAAATTAAATTAAATTAAATTAAATTAAATTAAATTAAATTAAATTAAATTAAATTAAATTAAATTAAATTAAATTAAATTAAATTAAATTAAATTAAATTAAATTAAATTAAATTAAATTAAATTAAATTAAATTAAATTAAATTAAATTAAATTAAATTAAATTAAATTAAATTAAATTAAATTAAATTAAATTAAATTAAATTAAATTAAATTAAATTAAATTAAATTAAATTAAATTAAATTAAATTAAATTAAATTAAATTAAATTAAATTAAATTAAATTAAATTAAATTAAATTAAATTAAATTAAATTAAATTAAATTAAATTAAATTAAATTAAATTAAATTAAATTAAATTAAATTAAATTAAATTAAATTAAATTAAATTAAATTAAATTAAATTAAATTAAATTAAATTAAATTAAATTAAATTAAATTAAATTAAATTAAATTAAATTAAATTAAATTAAATTAAATTAAATTAAATTAAATTAAATTAAATTAAATTAAATTAAATTAAATTAAATTAAATTAAATTAAATTAAATTAAATTAAATTAAATTAAATTAAATTAAATTAAATTAAATTAAATTAAATTAAATTAAATTAAATTAAATTAAATTAAATTAAATTAAATTAAATTAAATTAAATTAAATTAAATTAAATTAAATTAAATTAAATTAAATTAAATTAAATTAAATTAAATTAAATTAAATTAAATTAAATTAAATTAAATTAAATTAAATTAAATTAAATTAAATTAAATTAAATTAAATTAAATTAAATTAAATTAAATTAAATTAAATTAAATTAAATTAAATTAAATTAAATTAAATTAAATTAAATTAAATTAAATTAAATTAAATTAAATTAAATTAAATTAAATTAAATTAAATTAAATTAAATTAAATTAAATTAAATTAAATTAAATTAAATTAAATTAAATTAAATTAAATTAAATTAAATTAAATTAAATTAAATTAAATTAAATTAAATTAAATTAAATTAAATTAAATTAAATTAAATTAAATTAAATTAAATTAAATTAAATTAAATTAAATTAAATTAAATTAAATTAAATTAAATTAAATTAAATTAAATTAAATTAAATTAAATTAAATTAAATTAAATTAAATTAAATTAAATTAAATTAAATTAAATTAAATTAAATTAAATTAAATTAAATTAAATTAAATTAAATTAAATTAAATTAAATTAAATTAAATTAAATTAAATTAAATTAAATTAAATTAAATTAAATTAAATTAAATTAAATTAAATTAAATTAAATTAAATTAAATTAAATTAAATTAAATTAAATTAAATTAAATTAAATTAAATTAAATTAAATTAAATTAAATTAAATTAAATTAAATTAAATTAAATTAAATTAAATTAAATTAAATTAAATTAAATTAAATTAAATTAAATTAAATTAAATTAAATTAAATTAAATTAAATTAAATTAAATTAAATTAAATTAAATTAAATTAAATTAAATTAAATTAAATTAAATTAAATTAAATTAAATTAAATTAAATTAAATTAAATTAAATTAAATTAAATTAAATTAAATTAAATTAAATTAAATTAAATTAAATTAAATTAAATTAAATTAAATTAAATTAAATTAAATTAAATTAAATTAAATTAAATTAAATTAAATTAAATTAAATTAAATTAAATTAAATTAAATTAAATTAAATTAAATTAAATTAAATTAAATTAAATTAAATTAAATTAAATTAAATTAAATTAAATTAAATTAAATTAAATTAAATTAAATTAAATTAAATTAAATTAAATTAAATTAAATTAAATTAAATTAAATTAAATTAAATTAAATTAAATTAAATTAAATTAAATTAAATTAAATTAAATTAAATTAAATTAAATTAAATTAAATTAAATTAAATTAAATTAAATTAAATTAAATTAAATTAAATTAAATTAAATTAAATTAAATTAAATTAAATTAAATTAAATTAAATTAAATTAAATTAAATTAAATTAAATTAAATTAAATTAAATTAAATTAAATTAAATTAAATTAAATTAAATTAAATTAAATTAAATTAAATTAAATTAAATTAAATTAAATTAAATTAAATTAAATTAAATTAAATTAAATTAAATTAAATTAAATTAAATTAAATTAAATTAAATTAAATTAAATTAAATTAAATTAAATTAAATTAAATTAAATTAAATTAAATTAAATTAAATTAAATTAAATTAAATTAAATTAAATTAAATTAAATTAAATTAAATTAAATTAAATTAAATTAAATTAAATTAAATTAAATTAAATTAAATTAAATTAAATTAAATTAAATTAAATTAAATTAAATTAAATTAAATTAAATTAAATTAAATTAAATTAAATTAAATTAAATTAAATTAAATTAAATTAAATTAAATTAAATTAAATTAAATTAAATTAAATTAAATTAAATTAATAAATTAAATTAAATTAAATTAAATTAAATTAAATTAAATTAAATTAAATTAAATTAAATTAAATTAAATTAAATTAAATTAAATTAAATTAAATTAAATTAAATTAAATTAAATTAAATTAAATTAAATTAAATTAAATTAAATTAAATTAAATTAAATTAAATTAAATTAAATTAAATTAAATTAAATTAAATTAAATTAAATTAAATTAAATTAAATTAAATTAAATTAAATTAAATTAAATTAATTAAAATTAAATTAAATTAAATTAAATTAAATTAAATTAAATTAAATTAAATTAAATTAAATTAAATTAAATTAAATTAAATTAAATTAAATTAAATTAAATTAAATTAAATTAAATTAAATTAAATTAATTAAATTAAATTAAATTAAATTAAATTAAATTAAATTAAATTAAATTAAATTAAATTAAATTAAATTAAATTAAATTAAATTAAATTAAATTAAATTAAATTAAATTAAATTAAATTAAATTAAATTAAATTAAATTAAATTAAATTAAATTAAATTAAATTAAATTAAATTAAATTAAATTAAATTAAATTAAATTAAATTAAATTAAATTAAATTAAATTAAATTAAATTAAATTAAATTAAATTAAATTAAATTAAATTAAATTAAATAATTAATTAAATTAAATTAAATTAAATTAAATTAAATTAAATTAAATTAAATTAAATTAAATTAAATTAAATTAAATTAAATTAAATTAAATTAAATTAAATTAAATTAAATTAAATTAAATTAAATTAAATTAAATTAAATTAAATTAAATTAAATTAAATTAAATTAAATTAAATTAAATTAAATTAAATTAAATTAAATTAAATTAAATTAAATTAAATTAAATTAAATTAAATTAAATTAAATTAAATTAAATTAAATTAAATTAAATTAAATTAAATTAAATTAAATTAAATTAAATTAAATTAAATTAAATTAAATTAAATTAAATTAAATTAAATTAAATTAAATTAAATTAAATTAAATTAAATTAAATTAAATTAAATTAAATTAAATTAAATTAAATTAAATTAAATTAAATTAAATTAAATTAAATTAAATTAAATTAAATTAAATTAAATTAAATTAAATTAAATTAAATTAAATTAAATTAAATTAAATTAAATTAAATTAAATTAAATTAAATTAAATTAAATTAAATTAAATTAAATTAAATTAAATTAAATTAAATTAAATTAAATTAAATTAAATTAAATTAAATTAAATTAAATTAAATTAAATTAAATTAAATTAAATTAAATTAAATTAAATTAAATTAAATTAAATTAAATTAAATTAATTAAATTAAATTAAATTAAATTAAATTAAATT
>CAUZWR010000003.1:0-36473 GCA_963583895.1 Melanophora roralis | reverse complement strand
AGAGGAGGGCCCTTTCCCGGTCATAAAAAAGGAAATTCCAAGCGTTAGTGTGTCAAACTTCATATAAAAAAGGAAGAAAATCTAAAACTATATTTCCCCAATGATACGACCTGAAAGTTACTACACCATGTACATTACATACAGTCTAATAGTACGTTTCCATTATAAGCAAATTAAGTAATTTTGAGGAAATCATTTCGAAGTGTTTCCATTACGTTGTAAGTAATTTTATGTTCGAATTCAATCTGACACATATATCAGGTGGCCTCGGTTATTCAGCTGAAACCGGTGTTTCGTTATTAAAATATCAAATTTTGTTTATGTTTATGTATTTAATTCTTTTTTACAAACAACAACTATAGTTTTCTAAAAAAAGCTTAAAAGAAGGAAAAAGATTTTGTGAGTTTTTGTTATCTGTCTTGACATTCTTATGACAAATTAAGTTGTTTTTGTAGAACTGCTCCCACCTGATGCATGCTCCTTGCAATCAGCTGTCATTTTTTCGCATTTGCTACTCACCAATAATGGATTCCCCAAAGTTGCATTTGTAAAAATAGCCTCCGAGCAGTGTTGTATAGACAAATTTCGAAATAATCTTGAGCAAATCAAGTCATTTGAGATGATTTGCTCATATGAAAAATATATGGGAAATCATGTAGCAAATTACTTAATTTGAGCAAATTAAATGATTTGGCGCAAATCACGTAGATGGAAACGTAGTATAATTCTTTTTAAAAGAAGAAACAGGGAAAACCATCCGAATATATATATTTTTTTAGTTACATGATAAAACAGAACACGACTGCAACTTTAAGCAAAAACTACTTTTAGGGGAAACATCTGCGAATTCTCCAACTCGCATTTAACTTTTTCAATTTTTGTTTACCAATATTTCTTTGAAGAAAAATTTGTGTGCATTAGTGACTCCAAATTATTATGTTTTTGTGTTCTTCTAATAGTACGTTTCCATTATAAGCAAATTAAGTAATTTGGAGGAAATCATTTCGAAGTGTTTCCATTACTTTGTAAGTAATTTTATGTTCGAATTCAATCTGACACGTATAAAAGGTGGCCTCGGTTATTCAGCTGAAACCGGTGTTTCGTAATTAAAATATCAAATTTTGTTTATGTTTATGAATTTGATTCTTTTTTACAAACAACAACTGTAGTTTTCTAAAAAAAGCTTAAAAGGAGGAAAAAGAATTTGTGAGTTTTTGTTATCTGTCTTGACATTCTTATAACAAATTAAGTTGTTTTTGTAGAACTACTCCCACCTGATGCATGTTCCTTGCAATCAGCTGTCATTTTTTCGGATTTGTTACTCACCAATAATGGATTCCCCAAAGTTGCATTTGTAAAAATAGCCTCCGCGCAGTGTTGCACAGACAAATTTCGAAATAATCTTGAGCAAATCAAGTCATATGAGATGATTTGCTCATATGAAAAATATATGGGAAATCATGTTGCAAATTACTTAATCTGAGCAAATTAAATGATTTGGCGCAAATCACGTAGATGGAAACGTAGTATAAGAGTCATTCATAAACTCAAACAATTTTAAATTAATTTAAATTTTTTAATGTTTTTTTTATTATCTTTTGTTCTTAGTTTTATCCTATAAATCATGTTGTTTCGTTTACGAAATGAATGTAATTTAATAAAAATGTGGCAGCATTGCTAAAATAATTACTTTTTCAAAGTAAGACCATATAAAAAATTATAATGAAATAAAATGTCTTTTACAAGTAAATTTAGCAGCGTGATTTTACGTCAAATTGTATGAAAAAAATGTCATGCGCGAGTTCTGTTTCAATACTTGTACTGGTAAGGCTGAGATTTTAAGGCAACAGTCAAGAGCTGTTATTACAAGTTTTTACTACTGAAATTAATTCTTTTGTTTGAACCAAACTAAATTTAACACTATTAAATCTGTTTCCCATTGATGGGCCCTTAGCACCTGCCTTAATGGCAATATCGGTCACTACTTAGAGTCGTATGTAGCCATTTTTCTGTTCATTACTTGTTTGTTATTTATAACTGGCTAAAGTGTTTAGATTTTCTCTTCATATTTTCTTACTTTATGCAATTAATCTTATATGATTTGTTCAATTTCAATCCAATTTTATAGTTGTTACAGGTCACATACTGATAGCGACATCACGGAAAAACATTGCAAGACATAACTGATCTCTCTTTTCTTGTATAAAAAAAGAATCGACAAAAATGGGTTAATCAGTAAATAAAGACAAGACTACATTGAGAGTTTCAGATTGGGACAATCTGTCATCTTTTGTAACTTTAGCTTCAAGGTAGTACAGGTATTCGTATTCCTCCGCACCACCATTAATAAAACAAGTGAGATCAGTTTAGAGATTAGACGATAAACTAAACCTGCTAAAAGATACTATTATGAACTAAGAAAACATTGAATTTTTTAGGCAGACAAGGTAACGATTACACAAGATTCTTACTCTACTCGATGCAGAGGCATTAGTACTTTCTCAAGCAAAAATAGATCGCTTGGAGTGTTTGACATGGAAATTTTTCACACGATATATGATCCAATTTAAAAAGATGAAATATATTGATATCTTATAAGTCAATATCTGTATGAGCTATTTGCAGGCATCGATTAAGTCAAGTGCGTAAAAGCCCAATAATTGTGCTGGCTTGGACATGTCGTCGAAAAGAACGGAGATGCTCCACCCGATGGAAGGCGCAAAAGTGGAGCACCAAAACTCTCTTGAAAAGACCAAGGCAAGGAAAAGCTTTTCAAGCTCAAGGTTAGCAATTTGGGAAGAAGATTCGACCTTTAAAATTCTTTCGTCAGAAAAAACAAGATATGATAAAATTTTGTTAAGCCCAGACACCATAACTACAACGTGGATCCCGAATCAGCCCCACAAAAAATGAGTTTCATTACCCGGTCCTTTTACTTTATATTCTATTTGACTCCCATGGTACGAGACGCATCTTCTGGGCAAACGTCAGTCAGTTGATAAAATTCAAGGCTGGCACAACTTCTTTTTACTGGTAAAATAGCACCATATTGGTTAAGTTTATCACTATATTTTTGACAATGGTTTCTAGTTTCCCCAGGTTTTATTTGGTAAAACCCCTTCTTTTTATACCCCATACCCAAACTCATTTTATATTCGTTGGGCAGGGACATCTGCCTGCTTAAAATGTTTTGTATTTTGGTCAATTTCTAAGTTAAAAGATGATGTCTGCGAAATTAAGCGACATAGTTTCCTTTTATTTAAAAATTACACTTATTAAATATTGTTTAAGGGATTTATTACTTCCGGGTATAATATTAAGCAACCATTTGGGATAATTTTTATTAAATATAACATTTTTCCATTTATGCAAAACCTGTGCATGTTGTATGTATGTATATATATAAGTACCTTTTTCTAAATGTACTTACATTTACTTTAATATACATATCCATTTCATAGAAAATATTCTAAAACCCATCTTAAAACTATTTTGGTACTCCCAAAGACTCACAGACTTTCATTTGACAACCGTTTATCTATTAACTATTAATTGAACAGTCAACTTAATGCAGCAGTCACTTATTCATGCAACTTATGGCAAACGTTTGTTAGATTTTTTTAAATTAAGTAAGTGAAAATGAAAATAAAATCATTATTTTAATGTTCCCCTTCTAAGTTTGTCCTTACTCTTGTTGTGTTTTTCCTAAGAAATGTCATTAAAAATGTCTTACACTTCCTTGATCGCAATCATTTGAAAACATTTAAACTCATTTTTTTAACGAAAAACATCACTGTCATAGAGACATGATATGTTAGATGTTTTTATTAAAACCAACATTTAAATTCACCATTTAGCATGTCTTCATTATAAAAGGAGTTGGTTGAGAATATTTTAACTAACATAAAAAGCAAATGTTTAAACTGACAAAAGTCCTCTAAGAATGACACATGATCTAGGCAAATGTGAATGCAGACAGACAATAACAACGACAACAAGTTGGAAAACTAAAGTAGACAGAAAAACATACTTTTTAAAGCATGCAAAATAGATGACAAGACCACCTTAGGAGACACGAGACTAAATTTCGCTTGAAATAAGAAAATAAAAACAACAACAAATTGCACATATAAACCTAAAATAAAAAAGGTTTAGTTCTTAAGTCTTTTGTTTTTTTGTACGATCAATGGCAATATAAAAAAAATTTTTCTAATCATTTTGTAGCAATATCAAACGTTTTTTTAAACAAGTATTATGTATATAAAATATTAAATGTTAACAATCAAAATTTGATTGTATAACTCCTACAAAAACATTTGAAGAGAAGGGGAATATATAAAACAAAATAAAAATATAAATAAATACAGTTAATGTGACCGAACTTCACACAAAGTAACAACCATGAATTTTATTCACATTCATACTAGAACCTAAGGGTGACCTAGATTACTCCTCCTTTTTTCAACTACTCAATGGCTCATGCTTGCTGGGAGGCGGCATACATTATGTAAGAGATATATATTTGACACTAAAGAAACTTACCAAACAGACGGTAGGTTTGTTACCAACACCAATACCGATACACTTAGAGTTAGTATTTGTAATACGAACTTTAACCACACATTGGTTTTTGGTAGCGTAATAAAATAAAACAATTGAGAAAGTAGTGTTTGTTTGGCGCAAACAAATTGACCACTACATCACAATTTTTTTATTATTTAGAGCCAGCATTTGTAAAATATATATGTAGCTTATGGGTACCTTGGGAGCGATACTTATAAGGAACCAAAGATAAGTTTTAGAGCGATGCCCGAAAAGTTTTTACAATTTTTTTCTTTTAAATCAGTCCACCAATTTGTTAATTCCATTTTAAATATTAACAAAAACAAAGCGCTTAATCAAAGTTGTTCTATGAACATAACAATTTGCACGATTTTCTTTATAATCTTTATTCAGGACTATTTTTAATATATGCAAGAATTCACGAAGATAGTGAGAAAAGTATCTTTTGCCTGAACTGCATATCTCTACAATTAAAAACTCAAAAAAATCCAAAAATTGTTAAATGGTTTTAATAGCACTTAATTTTTCATTTTGAGACTCAAAATCTAAAAAAGGATTAAATTAAAACCAAAGACATGTGAATTAGTTCTTTTTGCGCCTAAAGAACTTTCGACTTCAACCTGGGTTAATAGTCTTTAGTTTTGTATTTATAACAAGACTCATTATCTTGAAATATACAAAAATTAACAGAAGCGTAAAAAAGTACTTTTGACCACTTTGATCACTTCCAACCTCGATCTGGGTTAATAGTTCTTAATTTCATATTTCAATACTCACAATCTCAAAAATTTAAAAAGGTACTGACGAAAATGCAAAAGAATTACTTTTTGTCCCCTTAGAGGAATTTCAAGTTTAGTCGTGCCCCATAGCCGGTGATTCCCAACCAGAGAAGGTGATTTATAAAAATGTATTTGTGCTTTTTCACTGTGTGTCTAATCTTAAAAACAATGCAATGTCAACCTGTGTTTTCGTTGTTACATTTATGCGTCTCGCTCTCTTTGTTATGCTTTTTTGTTGCTACTCGTACTGTGCACATGTAAAGCCTAATTAGTGTTTGGTGGCTATAGATACTGTTGGCCAGCGTTGTCCAACGAGAAGGGCTGATTTCTGATAATGTCTGGGTACATTTTTACTGTGTATATTATCTAAAAATCATGGCAATGTCATCCTATCTTGTAGTAGTTACTTTTCTTTTTTTTTGCTTTTTATGTGATTATTTTTGTGGGTACTTGTGTTATGTACATGAGAAATCCAATTAATGTTCGGCCCCTGGATACACTTTTGGCTAACATTGCTATTAGCCGACATCTGTTATATTTCAATACTAAAACATTTAAAACAAGTACCAAATAAAGCCACAGTACAAAATATGACAATTTGGAACCCCTTATTGTTATAAAATATTATTCTTATAAAAGTAAAATTAACACCTTCGTATTTTTTAACGGAACCTGGGCAGTATAAACATATTGTTTTTATCTCTTATGTTCCAAAATACGAGAGTTTCTTAATTTTGTTTCCATTGTATATAGTTAAGAGTATATATCGACTTACAGAATTTCCCTCTTTGAATCTACTCGTATGGGGTGGTTATAAACCAAAATTCTTTTTTCAAAAAAAAATTCACATATTGGCGTTGTGCAGAAATCAATCGATTATCACTAGTGTCAAATGGATTGTTCTTTGTACCAAACAACGTACATATTTACATACATGTAACAAATTTAAACAAAATATCTTTGAAAATATAACCTGCATTTTGACTGCAATTATAGATGGCAACCCTGCTAGTCGCACCAATGGACAAACATGGTTAATCAGTTCAGGAAGTGATTCGATCGGTATTAACACGAAATGTGTTCTTGAATTCACGTTATAAAAAGTTATTTATATCTGAAATAAATTAAAAACTTACTATTTGTTTTGGGGTTTCTTTTTTTTTGTTTCTGCGTTGCATTAAAAAAAATGTTTAAACTTATATTTAATCTAACTTACAAAATAAAAAGAGAAGGAAAACACTCATACCGTATCCCTTTCTCTGTTACATGTAAGTTAAATAGGTGATGCTTACAACCAAAAGGCACTACTACCGTTCGCAGAGTACTGTTGATGAAATTCGAAGCTGCTTTCGAAAATGCATTCTACTCGGCTAGTATCGGTAGAAAAATCAGTTTTTTCAAAACTTAAAGTTTCTTTCAACATTAAGGAAAAATATTAATTTCTTCTAATAAAAAGAAATTATGTGAACTTAAGCCAAATTAAAAAGCAAACACTTGTTTTTAATCTTTAAATTAAATTCATATTTATAAACGTGCTTATTTATGTTCGTTTGATGTAAAAAAAATTAATAATAAGAATTTTTTCAGTTAAAAATTAACTGTTGCTTGAATATACATGTATCGAATTTTCCGCCGTCTAATCTATGTATATAAAGATAAGTTGCATTGTGTTTGAAATTGATGCTCTCTGGAATGCGTGCACCGATTTTGTATCTGGAAAGTTTGAAGGACTACATCAATGCCAAGGTTTTTATATATAAACGGTCCCTGTACGTGTATTGGTTCATGAGTTATAGTCATTCCATTTTTCCCCATAGCCCAATAAAAAAGTTCTTCCGGAATAACCATTTTCGGCTTTAACTGCTTCAAATATTAATCTATTTTCACAAAATTTAGCACATAAATCTGTCTTCACGTCTTCATAAAGAATGTAGAGCAAAAATATGATCCGTTCATTTTTTGATATAGCCCCCATACAAATGTCCTCCCGGAATAAGCATTTTGGGCACAACGAAGTGTGCAGGGGGTTCGCTAGTTATTTATATTTTTGTAATTAAATTATCCTTGCCGTCCCTGGCTTTGTATGCTACAAGTTCAAAGAAATGAAACAAGGTATTAGGGAACTACTTGTTAAAAAAACATATCTGTCCACTTTAATTCGTTTTACGTTAAAGCTTGTTCAGCTTTTTAAACAATTTTTTTAGATTTTTTTTAATGGTACGTTTTTTGAGAAGTGATTGTTTATGTATTTTTATATCTCACTTAATTCAGCCTTTTTGGTAGCAGAAAATCACTAACTTCAAAAAGTTGAGGACAACAAATAGTGGCTATTATGGGCGAGTGGTTTAAAAATAGATCCAAAAAAATTTGGGAATATACGTTTGGTTACGCCAAAATCAATGACGCCTAGAACTTTATTTTGGTCGGTTAGCCAATTGACAAGTTGTCGAGTTAAAAGCATTCATTATTATTTCATACACGGAATTATAGAAAACGCATACGTAATTGGGCTTATTACGCGGGTGCCTCAAAACCTATGCTTAGCGTTGTTGTCGCCAGTAGCTATAAGTCGGGGGCCTAAAGACTTACAAAAATTGTTGTACTGATTTTTTTTATTGACAATCATTGAAAATAGATTGACTAGGTGACAAGTCTCTGCAAAATTTTTCCGCTTGAATAAAAAGATCAGAGAAGTTACCCATCAAATGTTGTTTGATTCTCGATTTGTTTAATACTGTCGAGCCACCACAAGATCTATCTTTGAGATCTCTCGTATTGTAAAAAGTATAACCACTAATTTGATAAAGCTTCTAGATATTATTTATGTTTCCGAAGTAAACATCTTATCAAGTCTTTGGTTGATTAGAAAGAATGCGATTTCATTTCTAAGTTAGCAGATGCTGTTAGAAGTCCAGAAACAATCTCTGAGGTAGTTCATGGCCTAACAAATATGGCATGCAGTGAAGAAGGCTGTATTTATTGCATTATGCTAGTCATATTCGTCATTAATTGAGTCAATTATTTCATGATATTCTTAATTGCGCCTTCTCAACTTCAAAAGTTAGACCCAGTTGCTTCGTTTATGGGCCACGTTATTGGCTGTGTTAATAGGACCATATTTGTAGTAGGTGTATAAGTCGGCAGGAAAGGGTCAGAAACTGTTTCTATTTAGATGAACGCTTAACTAGATAAAAAAAAAAAGTCAGCCAATATAGTTGGCAGTGTGCTTTTACCACAGTTGCCACCCTTCTTCACAGACTAATCTAAACTATTTTTATTTTATTGTATAATTGAAATGAAATTGGTATTCACAATAAATACTTGCAAAGTTATATCTTTAACCACCAGTTTGTGTGTTTTTCAGCTTTTAGTGTGATAAGTAGCTTTGTGTTTTTGTTATAAGTGTGTATTGGTGTTTTCTCTAATTAAATATGGTGTGGTTTGATAAAATGAGAGCAAGAATAACAAATTTGTTTTTATATGTTTCGTTAAAACAGGGGCCAAATCGTCGCATTCGATTCGAATCGAAATTTTAAAATTCTTATTAGAATTCCTATACTTAAAGCATTGACAAATCGATCGATCGAGTGAAATTTCGATTCGAATCGAATGCGACGATTTGGCCCCAGATATATACAAATAATGATGTTTAACTATAAGTACTTTTGATGTGTTTTCTTATTCTTACTACATGAGCCAGTTTTTCTATTTTTTTAAATTTTATTTAAATAAATTGAACAAATTTAGCTAAAAAAAATAAAACTGCATCGTAACTATATATATTAAAGTCAAATTTAAAATTAAAATTTAAATTATTAAAAAATACAAAATAAATATTTATTATTTTATCTTAATTTTTAAACTTGAGATAAAAAAATGTTTTATTTTAAATTTATTTTATTCATTTTTAAACACTATAGCTACAATAAACTTTAAAATCAAATTTTTGTTTTATTCACAACCTTTTATATAAACGATCTTGTTTATTTGCTGTATCAACAGTAATAAGAAAATATACATGATACCATTGTTATTCAGCACAAAAAAAAACAAATACATTCCACACTCAATGCAAAACCATAAACAACAATATTTGTTTATAAGAGTAGAGTGAGTGCGCAATAGCAAAACCATACAATATCACTTACACTTATTCACACACTTACACGAAAAAGAACTGGCATATACATGGATGTACAAGGTATATCTGCTTTTGCAATACTTTGTGTTATATTTTTGCAGGTCTTTAATTCACAAAGGAAAACTGGCAACCATAACTATACTGCATTACTTATGTGTCGATTTGTTCTATTTGTAATGTCCATTGTTTTGCTGGATATGATCATCTTTTGGTTTATCGCACTTGGTTGTTCATTGCATGGAAATCCACACTCACAACACAAGCAGAAGGTAGCCAAGGCAGAACAAGCAATGTCGTTGTTTCACTGTAACTTTACGATACATAATATATTTTTAAGGTACCGTGAAATAACTCCCAAATGAAATAACTCTTAATGAAAAAATGAAATAACTCCCAATTTTTTTCCATACAAATTGGGAGTTATTTCATAATGAAATAACTCCCAATGCGTTGGGAGTTATTTCATTATTTTTCATTGGGAGTTATTTCATAATGAAATAACTCCCAAATGAAATAACTCCCAATGAAATTTTGTTGGGAGTTATTTCATTTTTTCAAAGTGTTGGGAGTTATTTCATTTTTGTTGGGAGTTATTTCATTTTCTATCATTGGGAGTTATTTCATTTTTATTGGGAGTTATTTCATTTTTATTGGGAGCTATTTCATTTTTGTTGGGAGTTATTTCATTTTTATTGGGAGTTATTTCATTTTACTAAAAGCAAGTGTATATACCACAGCATTTAAAAAAATTTAATCATGCTAGTATACAAGGTGACATTTATTTAAAAGTTTTGGGGTTTTTAAACCGTGGGTATATGGCCGGCCTTCGGCCGGGCGCAAGGAAAAAAACTCTGGTGGATTCGATCCGCCGGCTTCGCAGTAGCCTTCGGCCGGGGAATATACTTTACACTGTAGTGCATCGGAAGTATTTTCAGCTTTATAGCTAAAGTGTCATAAAATTCATATTTTATTTGGCGAAGCTTTATATGGAAAGCAGTAGAGCTTAAAGTCCATTGCCCGGCCGAAGGCTACTGCGAAGCCGGCGGATCGAATGCACTGGAGTTTTTTTTCTTTGCGCCCGGCCGAAGGCCGGCTATCTAAATAACTCCTTTTTATTAAAAAAATTATTTAACCAAAAAGGTGATTAAAGTCCATTCGCCTGCCCCAAAGCTGCAACGAAGCTGGCGGTTTGATCCACGAGAGTTTACTTATCCTGCGTCCAGACGGAGGCCGCCAGTCATTTGGTTTGTTTGTTTAGAAAATAATTTTACGTTAGTGATATCTAATTTATGGATACAAAAGGTGACAATGAATTTAAAATTTTGGGTTTAAAAAAAAAGTGGCATATATAGCCGGCCTTCGGCCGGGCGCAAGGAAAAAAACTCCAGTGGATTAGATCCGCCGGCTTCGCAGTAGCCTTCGGCCGGGGAATATACTTTAAGCTGTAGTACATTGGAAGTATTTGCAGCTTCATAACTAAAGTGTCATAAAATTCATGTTTTATTTGGCGAAGCTTTATATGGAAAGCAGTAGAGCTTAAAGTCCATTGCCCGGCCGAAGGCTACTGCGAAGCCGGCGGATCGAATCCACTGGAGTTTTTTTTCCTTGCGCCCGGCCGAAGGCCGGCTATCTAAATAACTCCTTTTTATTAAAAAAATTATTTAACCAAAAAGGTGATTAAAGTCCACGCGCCTGTCCTAAAGCTGCAACGAAGCTGGCGGTTTGATCCACGAAAGTTTACTTATCCTGCTTCCAGACGGAGGCCGCCAGTCATTTGGTTTGTTTGTTTAGAAAATAATTTTTCGTTAGTGATATCTAATTTATGGATACAAAAGGTGACAATGAATTGAAAATTTTGGGTTTAAAAAAAAAGTGGCATATATAGCCGGCCTTCGGCCGGGCGCAAGGAAAAAAACTCCAGTGGATTAGATCCGCCGGCTTCGCAGTAGCCTTCGGCCGGGGAATATACTTTAAACTGTAGTACATTGGAAGTATTTGCAGCTTCATAACTAAAGTGTCATAAAATTCATGTTTTATTTGGCGAAGCTTTATATGGAAAGCAGTAGAGCTTAAAGTCCATTGCCCGGCCGAAGGCTACTGCGAAGCCGGCGGTTCGAATCCACTGGATGTTTCTTTCCTTGCGCCCGGCCCAAGGCCGGCTATCTAAATAACTCTTTTTTATTAAAAAATTATTTAAACAAAAAAGTGCCTCAAGTCCACGCGCCTGTCCTAAAGCTGTAACGAAGCCGGCGGTTCGATCCACGAGAGTTAACTTATCCTGCGTCCAGGCGGAGGCCGGCAGTCATTTGGTTTGTTTGTTTAGAAAATAATTTTACGTTAGTAACATCTAATTTATGGATACAAAAAGTTTTCGCATTATATATAAGTATTTTAATTTGGAGTTATTTCGTTTTCGTTGGGAGTTATTTCATTTTCGTTGGGAGTTATTTCATTATTGTTGGGAGTAATTTCATTTCCGTTGGGACTTATTTCATAAAACAATAATTTTTTTTGTAATTGGGGGTTATTTCATTTTTGTTGGGAGTTATTTCATTTGGGAGTTATTTCACTTTTTTGTGACTTTTATGAAATAACTCCCAAACATTGGGAGTTATTTCATTTTTACCGTTGGGAGTTATTTCATTTTTTTCGATTGGGAGTTATTTCATTTTCGTTGGGAGTTATTTCATTTGGGAGTTATTTCATTTTTTCCATTGGGAGTTATTTCATTTGGGAGTTATTTCACGGTACCTATTTTTAATCATATTTATTAGCGAGCTCCACAGATATACTTTAACTTGTCGTATTTTAACAATGAACTCTTATTTGTAAGGCCTTTATATAATGAGTACTTTTTTCTATTGATGTCATAATTTTCAGTTGTTATCTTTACTCTACCACTGCGAGCAAATACAAGTGCATACTCTTTTTTACGGCAAATTTCAAAAGTTATTTGAAAACTTATTCGCTGCAGACCTTTAAAATTTATACATGTAACATAAAACGACGGATGCAATTATTTAGATTAAAAGGTCACGCATTGATTTCCGTACAAAAAACTGCAAACGCATTAAAAAGTTCTTGAACTTCTTCACCACCACCATAAAAACTTTGTTAGGAAATATTGGCCAGAAATTGAATGAATGAATAAATTATTTAATACAACCTACAGCCGTAAATAACATGAAGGTTATGACAGCAAACAATTTCCTTATGCTGCGTACATTGTGCGTTGAAGTAAAACCTAAACCAAACTTTACTTTTAGAGATGAACAGTGTATGCTAAAACTTAATTTATAACCAGTGAAAAGGTTTTGTATATTTTTATTGTAGTTACTTACTTACTAAAAAGAAAAAAATTAGAAAATATATCTTGTTTTATTCGTATTCCATATCAATGTCTATTAATATTTTAACACAATTAATAGAAAAGCACTTTCCTTACACTGACAAATTTTCTATATCTTTTAGTAATAATAATTAGAAAAGATCGCTTTTTGTAAACGTTTATATGCAGATCACTATTCAAAAAACCTTAAAAACTGTACGCAGTTTTCAAAACCTCTACACGTTTACTGATTAAAAGGGTGTATAAATGTACTGGTAATAAATTTCAACTTTTGTAATTAAATTTGAGGACATCTATGTTCATTTATGGGTTATAGTCCCCTAAATGTAAAAAAAGTTGAAATTCAAAATTCTATGTATTAGTTTAAAATTTTAGATTTTTAAAGAATCTTTATCATCTAAAAGGACTTGTCCGATTTTATAAAAAAACAAGTAAGAGCGCTATATTCGGCTGAGCCGAATCTTATATACCCTTCACATTGGTCTTTAAACATACCCAGCCGAGTAATTTTGTACTGCAAATAATATAATAAAAAACCTTGTGCGAGCTTTAAAGTCCATAGAAAACTATACAAAATTTTAACGTTCGTATGAACAATAGAAATAGATGAATAAGGTTTGAGTTTTAAAAGTTTTCGACATTATTCATATTTAAAGGTTAATAGAACTTGTTAAATGTTATGGGATGTTCTAGTCCCCCTGCTCTTCTCCAACTTTTTCTCCAAAATGTATGAATTTTTGATTATTAATTTTTGTAGAATATTCGAAGTCGATAGCTGTAATAGTTTTCCAGAAGTAGCGTATCGAAAATTTCATACAAATCGTTAATTTGTATGGGAGCTACCCCTCTTTCTGCGCCCACTCAAAAAATTTTTTCTTTAAAGCGTAGCCCTTGTTGTCCAATTACTTGCTGTTGAATATTTGATTTCGATATCTGTTATAGTTTCTGAGATATAGCGTATCGAAAATTTCATACAAATCGTTAACTTGCTTGGGAGCTACCCCCTTTTTTGCCCTCACTGAAAAATTTTTTTCTTTGGAGCGTAGCCCTTGATGTCCAATTACTTTCTGTTGAACATTTGATTTCGATATCTGTTATAGTTTCCGAGATGTAGCGTATCGAAAATTTCATACAAATCGTTAATTTGTATGGGAGCTACCCCTCTTTCTGCGCCCACTCAAAAAATTTTTTCTTTAAAGCGTAGCCCTTGTTGTCCAATTACTTGCTGTTGAATATTTGATTTCGATATCTGTTATAGTTTCCGAGATATACCGTGTCGAAAATTTCATACAAATCGTTAACTTGCTTGGGAGCTACCCCCTTTTTTGCCCCCACTGAAAAATTTTTTTCTTTGGAGCGTAGCCCTTGATGTCCAATTACTTTCTGTTGAACATTTGATTTCGATATCTGTTATAGTTTCCGAGATGTAGCGTATCGAAAATTTCATACAAATCGTTAATTTGTATGGAAGCTACCCCTTTTTTTGCCCCCACTCAAAAAAATTTTTCTTAAAAGCATAGCCCTTGTTATCAAATTACTTTCTGTTGAACATTTGATTTCGATATCTGTTATAGTTTCCGAGATATAGCGTATCGAAAATTTCATACAAATCGTTAACTTGCTTGGGAGCTACCTCCTTTTTTGCCCCCACTGAAGAATTTTTTCTTTGGAGCGTAGCCCTTGATGTCCAATTAGTTTCTGTTGAACATTTGATTTCGATATCTGTTATAGTTTCCGAGATATAGCGTATCAAAAATTTCATACAAATCGTTAATTTGTTTGGGAGCTACCCCTTTTTTTGCCTCCACTCAAAAAAATTTTTCTTAAAAGCATAGCCCTTGTTGTCCAATTGTTTTTTGTAGAACATTTGATTTCGATATTTGTTATAGTTTCCTAGATATAGCGTATCGAAAATTTTACAAAAATTGTGAACTTGTATGGGAGCTACCCCATATTCACCCCCCACCAAAAAAATTTTTACTTCAAAGCGTAGCTTTTGCTGTCCAATTACTTTTTGTAAAACATTTTATTTCGATATCTGTTACAGTTTCCGAGATATAGCGTATTGAAAATTTTACAAAAATTGTGAACTTGTATGAGAGCTACCCCATATTCCGTCCGTCTGTCCGTCTGTTGAAATCAAGTTTCCGGAGTCAAATAAAACAATACAGACCAGTTAATGGTGTCAAACGATTAGAAATATCCCGCTAACAATCGCTATTTAAAATCAGCAAAATCGGTTAACTATTGACCGAGATATAAGCGAAAACCCAGAGAAACCCATTTTTTTAGGACAAAATCCGTGCATATATCCCTATATATCTCAGTAAGTATAGTCACTCTTGCCACAAAACTTGGCACGGATACTCCCAAAGAAGGGACCTAAATAATGGAAAAAATCTTTTTAGATTGGACCAGGGGAAGGGGTAGTTTTCCTACAATTGCGCAAATTTGGGGAAATATTTTATGCACTATATCTCGTAAACTATAAGAGCTATCGACTTAAAATGTTCTACAAAAAATAATTGTACGCAAAGATCTACATTCTAAAGAAAAAATTTTTTGAGTGGGGGCAAAAAAAGGGGTAGCTCCCATACAAATCGACAATTGTTACAAAAAATATTCGATACGCTATATCTCGGAAACTATAACAGATATCGAAATGAAATGTCCTACAAGAAGTTATTGTACGCAAAGATCTACACTTTGAAGAAAAAATTTTTTGAGTGGGGGCAAAAATAGTGGTAGCTCCCATACAAATCGACAATTATTATTAAATATTCTATACGCTATATCTCGGAAACTATAAAAGATATCGAAATAAAATGTTTTACAAAAAATAATTGGGCGAGAATGCCTACGCTTTAAAGAAAAAATTTTTTGAGTGGGGGCAAAAAAAGGGGTAGCTCCCATACAAATCGACAATTATTATAAAATATTCGATACGCTATATCTCGGAAACTATAACAGGTATCAAAATAAAATGTTCTACAAAAAGTAATTGGGCGAGAATGCCTACGCTTTAAAGAAAAAATTTTTTGAGTGGGGGCAAAAAAAGGGGTAGCTCCCATACAAATCGACAATTATTATAAAATATTCGATACGCTATATCTCGGAAACTATAACAGGTATCAAAATAAAATGTTCTACAAAAAATAATTGGGCGAGAATGCCTACGCTTTAAAGAAAAAAATTTTTTGAGTGGGGGCAAAAAAAGGGGTAGCTCCCATACAAATCGACAATTATTATAAAATATTCGATACGCTATATCTCGGAAACTATAACAGGTATCAAAATAAAATGTTCTACAAAAAGTAATTGGGCGAGAATGCCTACGCTTTAAAGAAAAAATTTTTTGAGTGGGGGCAAAAAAAGGGGTAGCTCCCATACAAATCGACAATTATTATAAAATATTCGATACGCTATATCTCGGAAACTATAACAGTTATCAAAAGAAAATGTTCTACAAAAAGTAATTGGGCGAGAATGCCTACGCTTCAAAGAAAAAATTTTTTGAGTGGGAGCAAAAAAAGGGGTAGCTCCCATACAAATTGACAATTATTATAAAATATTCGATACGCTATATCTCGGAAACTATAACAGATATCGAAATGAAATGTTCTACAAGAAGTAATTGGGCAAAAAGGCCTACGCTATAAAGAAAAAATTTTTTGAGTGAGGGCAAAAAAAGGGGTAGCTCCCATACAAACCGATACGCTATATCTCGGAAACTATAACAGATATCCACATCAAATGTTCTACAAAAAGTAATTGGAACACAAGGCCAACGCTTTAAAGAAAAACATTTTCGGATGGTGGGTGAAGAAGGGGTAGCTCCCATACAAATAAACAATTTTTATAAAATTTTCGATACGCCTCTGGAAAACTATTACAGCTATCGACTTCGAATATTCTATAAAAAGTAATAATCAAATAATTCATACATTTTGGAGAAAAAGTTGGAGAAGAGCAGGGGGACTAGAACATTTAATAAATTTTATTAACCTTAAAATATGAATAATGTCGAAAACTTTTAAAACTCTCGACCTCGAATCTTCTTCATCTATTTCTATTATTCATACGAACGTTAAAATTATGTTATTTTTTCTATGGACTTTAAAACTCGCACAAGGTTTTTTATTATACTATTTGCAGTTCCAAATTACTCGGCTGGGTATATTTAAAGACCAATGTGAAGGGTATATAAGATTCGGCACAGCCGAATATAGCGCTCTTACTTGTTTTTTTTTAATTTTGTATGGCAACCATGTAAGTGGCTGGATATAGAGGGTGAGTATGCTCCACAAAGCTGTTTAGGGATGGTCTTACATTTTACCTTTGTAGGACAACCCGGAAAACTGTGGGAGCGATTAAAAAAAATTTAAAAAATAAAACTTTGTATGGCAACCTTGCTAGGAAGCGAAGTTAAGGTGCTAGTATGTTCCAAAAAAGTGTTCGTGGGGAGAAATTGATGGGCATTGGTCTTGCATTGCATATTCTACGGGGCAACTCCGAGGCAGTTGTAGAGGCTCTTATGTACAAATTTAAGAGAAATAAGCAGAAGTAGTCTTGGTTTTTGGCTTTTCAACAGATTTTTGCACAGATATTTCTAATAGCTTGAAACCCCTTACGGGTCTATGCGACATCGGGGGACGTCAGAAAGTTGATTTCAATCATAACACGGACAAACAAACAAAAGGTCAGACGGACAGACCAATATGGCTAAATCGACTAACCTATCTATAAGGATCCAGAATATATATACTTTATGAGGAAGCAAATGGATAATAAGGTAATTACAAACTGAATGACAAACTTATATATACCCTTATCACTTATGTAAAGGGTATAATTACTAAAAGACTTGCAGTAATACTATTGTCTTAAATTCTCAACAGAAATAATTGGCTCGCAATTATAAAAGTGTAAAGATTTTTGGTAAAAATTAAAAAATTTTTATATATTGAATATTAATTAATAAAAAAAATTGCAAAAACTTTCCATTTTTTAGTACTTTTTCATACATATTTAAGCTCTAAAAAGCTTTCCTACGTAAAAATTGACGAATAAATGTTGGTTTTATTTATAATAAAGTGAAGTTACCTGATTTTAGCAAAAATTTTCAGGACTGACGCACCGATATTAAATTAACTTGTGATCGAATAGATAATTATTGTTACAAAAACTACTTTAAAAGCTGGGGCCAAATCGTCGTTTTCGATTCGAATCGAAATTTTAAAATTCTTATTAGAATTCCTATACTTAAAGCATTGACAACTCGATCGATCGAGTGAAATTTCGATTCGAATCGAATGCGACGATTTGGACCCTGTTTGAATATTGAGTGGTTTTAAAATTATTTTACCCAAAATCATTAAAAATATACATTGTTTTTTTCCAAAATCTAAAATTTTTATTTTCTGAAAATAATAAAAAAAAGGTCGAAAAAGCGTAAACTTATAAATTTTATAACTGATTGCATTTTTTGTGACTAAAAAGTTAAAATTTTTTAATTTTATAACTTATGCTGTGAGGATAATGGCCACACTTATTACAAGAAATTTAATATCAAGTGTTCCAATTTCTAATAGAGTTTTATATAAGTATTTTTCTGCTTGCTTTAAAAGAAGGTGATTATTAGTGTTTTGAAGAAAATCGTACGCTGAAAAAATACAAGGAGCTTTTAGTTATTATTTCAAATTTATTTCAAGTTTTGCTTTTTTGCTTAATTTGTAAAAAAAAGTATCTTCAAAGGGCAAGAAAGCATAAAAGACTGTTTAACATTAAGGTTTTTTAATTTAAGCAAAAAACTCTCTACAGTATGTAAAATATTAAAAGACAGTACTTATTCTGATGCACAGCACTGTCTGCGACTTTCAAGGACGGTAAAATACTTATGGGGTTGCGTCTTAGCTAATTCACAATAAATATTTAACGAATGATTGTTGTATTTGGTGTGCCCGACAAAAAGTGTACTATGCTAACATGGTAACACATATTTAAAACAAAGTTTATTAATTTAAATACAGGGTACGTCCAAATATCTTCTTATCAAGGGCTGTTTTTGCAGAACTCTCAAAAGCATTAATATTGAGATACTATTAATTTTGTTTTGTTAAGCCAATTTAAAAAAATTTGCAAGCCTCTAAATAAATAAATAAATAAATAAATAAAATTTATACCGGATATAAAATAGTTTTTTTTCTTTGTTATATTGAAAACTAAATAGAAAAAATTTTGGTTATGTGTGAACAAGACATAAGCTTCAATTTTTTTACAAGATTTTAAAAATTAACAAAGTTTTTATTTTCTTAATTAACACAAATACTTGTTTCGATTCTTAAAAAAATATATTTTATTAGTGTTTGTTTCCATTTTGAAATATTTTTTGCATTATTAGGTAAAATGTGCTAACAAAAGTTAAAGTTATTGAAGTTTGTTTATGTGTCAAATCAAAAAGTTTTATTAGTATTTTGTAGGCTTTTTAGATCATACAAGAGGATATTTAATAACTTTTAAAACTTTTTTTTCCTTTTGTGGTTTTGATTTGGTTTTTCAATTTATTTCAAAATACTTTTCTTTTTAACTTATTCACATACGTTCTTAAGCGCTTCCTTTGTAACAACATTTATATTCTGATTCAAAAAGGAATTAAAAAACTTTTAAGTATTTGTTTTACATACATACATACATACCACCATGTCAACAAATGCTACAAACCTTAAACGATTTCTATTTTTTTTTCATTTCTGTATAAGCCTGATAACAAATATCTTTATTTAGAAACACAGCAATATATCTCAGCGTATTATTGCCCGCTGTAAACAAAGCATACGAGTTGCTAAAAATTTATTTAGTTGCATTTCCTAAGTACATAAAATTGTCCCCTTGTTTTTCTTTTACTTTTTTCATCATTCGCATGTACATAAACCTTTAAAAAACAGATTTGTTTAAACTAGTTGTAAATATTATTTTTAAAGTTGCAATTTGATAAGATCGGTGAGGTTGCCCTGCTTCACTTTTAAAAAACTACTGCTTCAAATTCGATTAAATAGGATTTTAAAGCTTTTGATAGCTGCTAGCATTTTGGTCATAGTTTGGTTTGCAAATTTATCATGCTACAGCAGCGCTCGCAAATGGTTCAGATCGCTTTTGACTAGCTATTTTACTTCAAAACTTTGGTTAGTTAGTAAAAAGGCACCTAGAAGCAAATATTTGACGTGCTTTTGCCAAAATACAGCCTTACTTAGGGCAAAGAGCAATATAAAATTGATCCTTTATGTTACGCTTTGTACGTTCTAACCGCAGCAATAACATTCACGAAATCTGCACATTTGAAGGAACATTGTGTTGTACTGCCAGAAGCGTGAAGCTAGCGATTCAGATATCCAGTTATACGGGGCAAGGGAAAAGTTGGACCAAATGGCGGTAAGAATATGCGAAATAGAGAAAAAATTAGTTGATGGTTAATATATCTTAAACTTCATACACAGAAAAAACTTCCCAAATATTTATTCAAACAAACATTTTTTCAAAATTTTAATTTTTTCAGGCAATATTTTATTAGATCCCAATAAAATCGTTATCTGACTTTTATGTCAAACAAAATAAACAAAAAATAAAAAATTTGTTTTGCTCAATAGCAATAATTTTTTTACTGAAAATTTATTTTTTTCCAAATATATTTTTTCAGAAATCTAATAAAATTGTGTATCTGATTTTACAATTTTATTTATAGGACCGATTTTAGACAAGCAAATTGTTAAAATTTTTGAGCCAACGTTTAAAAAAAGAATAGTAATTATTTTTTTGCCTTATTTTAACTTAGGCTATTATCAGCTTAGTCCTGAGTAGACAAGAAGAAAAAAGGGTTTGCTTCAGTTTCTTTAATAGAGTCTTTTACGCAACCAACTCAGGAAATAATATTCAAAACCCAGCATTTCTTGTTTTTTGGCTAAAAAAAATAAAATAGGATAGAAAACATTCTCACAGTCAAATAAAGAAGAGAATTGTTTGCTTTAAGAGCAAGTTACAGAAAAATACTATTTATTTTCTATTAATTAATTTTTAATGAAGTATTAAAAACTAAAAAAAATCTGTTTCACAATTTATTGTAACAACTGGCAATGTTTTTTTTTATTTTTTTTTACAAAATTAAATATCTTCAACATGTAATTTGGTTGCAAGAATAAATAGGCATCTAGACAGACGAACGGATACGCTTTAATTGACTTGGGAAGTGTTTTTACGTTGATCCCTAAAATGTGGCTCTTAGACTTTAAAAACTAAAAAGACCTTATCAAAAACAAAAAAAAAAAAAAAAAACAAGAAATATATGGTCACTCTATGTTTAAGTTATCAATATTTGCCCTTAAACTATGTGCTTTCTGTCGGTTATTTAATTTGTATTATTTGTCGCCTTCTATCAGTTAGTCTGGGTGGATTTTTTTCTATTTATGTTTCTTACTAGGAAGAACGACGTGAGTAAGTGTCACGTTACATATTTTGCGTTCACAAATTTTCATTAATAAAATACTTGTTACATTTTGATGCTACACACACACAATGCTGTTTAACAATTTAAATAAAATACGGTCAGATATGCCAAATATTTGCCCAAAAAGCATGAAAACAATTTTAAGCAAAAAATTGTTTAATTTTTTTCGCTCTTAAATAAGACTTTTAAGGCGCCGCGGTTAAAAAAATTAAGAGCGAAATTCGATTAATATTTTTATAATGCTAAAGATATATGTATGTATATCTCAAATAACAAAGGAATATAAAACTATAATTTTTAGTGGTCACGCTTTTTTTTGGCAAATATACAACAGATCTTACCGTAGACTTAGTATTTGGTTAGGAACCTTATTTTTTTCTAAAAACGTTTATAGAATTTTATAATTACTTTCCAATAAAACATTTTATTTAAACGCTATAATATTTTGTTTTCAACAACTTGTTTTGTCATTGCATGTTTGCGCTGATATATAAAGCAAGAGAGAAGTAAAACCTGAAAGTGTAGCCACATCCTGCATGAAATTAACGATGTTGCCTGGTGTCGAAGTTAACCTTAAAATCAAAGAACAAACTGTATTTTCTGATTATTAAGTACTTTAATGAAGATACCAAACTTCACTTAATTTTACAACATTTCTGTGGATTTATTTTGTTTGGTTTTGACCTTTTTGAAAACTATAACAACTTCACGGATATTTCGATATTTGTTGTATGTAAAATGACAAAACCAAATAATGTTACAAAATATTCTTAAAGATTATTTATGTACTTGTTTGTGTCTTCCTTAATATTATATTTGTATCAGTGAATAAAAGTGATTGTTTTTACATTCAATCCACTTTTCGTTCACACTTGAATAATTTTGCGGTTCAACGATAAAACTTGTGAAGTTCTTTAACATTCAAAACGAAAAAAACTCACAAAATTTTGTTAAGAACAGAGTTATAAAATATAAAATATGCCTTAAAACAGTTATAGTCTTACTTCTTAACTGTAGCTTGAAAATATTTTTATTCGCTTTTTATTGGGCTATAAAAGAAGGATATAAGGATATAACTGTATACAAATTAACAGTCATTTAATGTAAATTTATTCGCTATTAAATACAGTAATGTGGAATATAATTTCAGGAATTTTATGCTGAAGAGTTTAAGAAAAATATGCTTTTGTTTTAATAGGTATTTTAAGAAAAATGCAATTTAATAAATTAGACTTTTAATAGAAAATAATCTAAATATGTCTAAGCTATATTTGTTTTAAAATTTAATATTTTTTTTATTTCATGAGTAAGTTTCAGTAGGTATACATAATAAAAAAAAGTTGCGGTTTTTATTTTTAAGAACTCTGAATCTTTTTATACAATTAAACTTCTTGAAAACTTTTAAATTAATCTAAATAAAAAAATGTTTTAATGCAAGTAAGAGACTGTTGCTAAAATAGTCAGAAGCAACTTTGGAAAACAGACTAAATTGGATAAAGAAGAGCTCCCAGTAAAAAATTAGATATTACAACTGGAACAACTTGCCACATTTTAGGTTGTCAATTTTCCAATTAAATAAAAATAAAAGATTAGTCTTATGCCTTGTAAAAAGAACCGAATTGGTAATGCAATTGGTAACAACTTCTTTGAAAATACTTAATTCTCTATTCGTTTACACTTTTGAAATTTTTTCCACAGTGTTATTGCATGATCTATATGTACATCTAACATGGGATTTTTAATTGTAAATTATAACAAAAGTGAGAAAGGTAAGATCTTTATTTAATAATAACCCAACAACAGCCAGAACCTTTCATTTTCCATTTAAAATGGATTATATGTATATGAATTATATGTAAGATTATTTTTGTTGAACTAATTGTTTTTAAGACAAGTTTTTGCTTTTTATTTTGGTTTGAGTTCATATTTTTATTTCGTTTAATAAGAAGAAAGCAATATTTTCCGTTTATGTTGAGGGACACTTAATTTTGAAAAAGCAAGTTTTTCTACCGATACTAGATGAGTAGAAAGCATTTTCGAAACCAGCTACATCAAAACTCATCGTCAGTACTCTTTGAACTGTAGTTGTATTTTTGGCAGCAAACATCACCTTTTTAACTTTCATGATATCCAGAAAGGGAAACGGAAATATTTTTATATTTTTGTAGATTAGAATGAGTTTAAAATTTTCCAAATGCACTATGCTTTTTGTATTAAAGCATCTCTCTAATCTACAACAATTTATAAAGATTTTTCACCAAAGTTGCGGTTTGACTTAAATTTAGGTCAATACTTCTAAGTTTCATGTTTCTAGGCTAATGATATCAAGATATAAAGAAGTACAAAAATGGGTGCCCCAGTAGATCAGTGGTAAGTGCACGAGTCTACCAGTCTGGGGAAGGCGCAATAGAAGACGAAAAATAGTCCGTTGGAAAGAGCTAGTGCAGGAGAACCTTTCCAAGCTAAATGTTTAAAACTGGAAAAGAAGCGCAGAAGACCAAAGCTCTTGGAAATCCATTCATGGCCCACATGGGTTTCTTTAAATAGACAGCTTAGTAATGGTGGATTTACGTGGTAATACAAAGTACTTAGACTTTGTACAAAATATTATGAAACTCTCTCCGTTTTTGAGAAAAAAAAATAAAATTCCGTTTTAGCTTTTTTTACAAGGGTGGTGTTGATAAAATCAAAAGCTGTTCTTTTAATGCTTGTTTTTGTATTAACGGCATATGGTTCAACTTCTACAATATTAAAAATATCCTGCGTTGATTTAAATTGTTTGTCTTTTGTTTCATAAAATGTAGCCACTTTCATAAGATAACAACATCACGCTGCCAATCTTTCACACCTCTGATGTGATGAGAATACTTAACGCCTGGTCTACATTAGCCATGAATCATAGTTAAAACATGATGTTATAACACCGTTGATTTAACATTTGCACTAACAATAGTGTTATAACATGACCGTAGGTAAGTTTCTACATTGGTTTAGAAAATTAATACTTACCGAACACTTGTCAAATTTTGCATCCGTATTCTCTCATACTCAATGCATTATGCTTTTACATGATGAGATTTTGTATTATTTCAAAACAATTTTTTTCGACATGTCGTAATACGTGTATTACCATGCAAAGGCACTTTAAGTAAGTATTTAAATACCGCTTCAGTATATATTTAAATTTAAAAAAAATTCAACTAGATTTAGGCAAAAATCGTGGTTATTGTGGCCAGGGTTAATGTGTTCATATAATAACTTACTATTTATAAATAAGGCGGTATGATACCACTTAATTTTTATTACCAAAATATGTTTATTTTTTTAGGAAATTCCCTACAGAACCTCCCAAGTTTAAAAATCGTAGAAGAGTTTAAAGCTTTACAACATTTTGCAGCTTTCCAACCTTTTCATTATGAAGACTCTTAGATGGAAAACACTCACTTAAATACCAAGCCTACGGGTTCAGTCATTTAAAATAAATGTGGTTAAACAAACTTATTCACATAGAAAGTAAAAAGGAACCTTCATTTATTGCTGTCTGCCTGTCGTTCTTCCCAATTACCCAAAATTTATGTGTTTATCTAAAGTGTCTGCATAAATTGGGGCAAATTATATTGATATTACGACTTACTGACATGGACTTCTACAACATAATAAAACGATTTTGTTATTTGGTGTGAGAATATTTAAAAGGAAACAAAAAAATTAATACGTATATGTATATGCAAGCAGATTTTTTTTTCTAATACTTTCATTTTTCTCAGCTTGTATGGAAATTATTGAATTGAATTAGTGATGCTGAAATAAATATATTAACAAACTTTTTTAATTACAAACTCTTACTGAATTCTGTTTAAAATCAGTTCCTAGTTTTGCATTGTTGCTCATAAAAAATAAAAATTTTTACAGCAAGAAATACAATTTCTATGCAAAAATTAAATTTCTTTTATTTAAACTCAAAATGTTAAAAGAATTTAAGACAACAATAGTTAACCTATGAAGAAATCAAAGAAGTTATGAGTTGGGGTTGTTGCAGAGTAAAGAGCAGCTGAAGCACGTTTATTTATTTGTTTTCACTGCTTATTTTCTTTAATAAACTCTATAATATTGTTTAAATGTTAACCTCAAAATGACAACGTTTAGAAATATACACTGACAGAAGCAGCCTTAAACAATGTAAAGATAGAGGCGATAGATGAGGCTCTTACACTGAGGGAAGACACCCTTCAAAAATAACCGAAATTACACCGTTCGTTGTCAAAAATTACCTAGGAACATTTGCTCCTTATTTGAAAATGGATGTTCAAATATGAACATGATAACGAACCATTTGCCAATTCTTTAAATATTTGCTTTGTAAATGGGTTTATTTATTTAGGGAGTTTAGTTTTACGAAACAAAAGTAAGCAAAAAAACTAATAGATAAGGAAATGGTTCGTTATATTTATTTTATAATTAGTTAGGTGATAAACATTTAAATAGTCCTTTGTTTATAGAAAATTATTTTAAATGTGTTATTTTAAGGACTAAAGATAAGGATGTAAGGGTGATAAATACTTATCAATAAGTAAAAAGTAAATAAACCTAAAATTGTATTCTTTTCTTATCGCCCTTACTTAGCCGTAGGGTTAAGTCATAAAACTTGGGTGTTCCTTTATCTGCAGGAATGCTCACTCAAATTTGGTATATAAGTAGAAAATATTTAGAAATTAAATTAATATTAAAAAGATATTCAACGGAAGAGATTAATGTTTAGTTTTAATTCTTCAATGGATGTTGTCAATTTTTGCTATTATTCACTATTATTTTGACAACAGCGTCTCTTATTTTTAACGCTTTATTCTTACTTTCTTACAAAAAAACATATCATAGACCAATCAATTAAAAAACCACTAAGATAAATATTTTTAAATTTAAATAAAATTTATTTTTAACAAAAAAATTTGTGCTGTAATTTGCGAAAAAATCTTTTGCAAAAATTGTGGTGTTATTAAAAGTGCTTTCACACGATACGTATTTTACACATGACTTGCCACTTTTACAATTCACAAAATTATCATTTTACAGATGGTTTGTAATTTTTTCTTTCATACGTACGTTTGTAATAACATCTGACATAACCTCCATACCAAAATAAACAACTTACTTTTCCTTGCTGTTATTATAAAAACAGCTGATGCCACATGCTTTGTCAGATGAAAATAGAGCACGCTCTAATTACAAATTTGTCGTATAACTTTTACATATGTATTTGACACATGCAATGTGTGAAAGCGTTTATCACACGGCATATATCAATTTGCACTGCAAAACTTGACAAGTCATGTGTAAAGTACATATCGTGTGAAAGAACTTTAAGAATAAACAACTTGTTGTAACTTCGACCGACCCTTTACTCACAGCTTGATTGCTTGTTTTCATGTACTTGCTTAATCGTTCAACAAGGTCGAATCCTTTAATTTATTATAAAAAAGTACAATACTCATGCATTTTAACATTCAGTTATTGTACGTTTTGCTGAGTTTTACTAATTCCAGAACTAGTTTTAGACAATGTTTTGCGTTTATTTCCGTTAAACAAATGAGATCATTCATTAATTCCAAAATAAAGCAAAAATGACAACATTTTTATTTAACTGAAGATATCTGCAATTACTAACTCTGTTTTGCTTGCTTTCCATAAATTCTCTTATTTTGCACCCACATATTATAGAGTTTAAATGTTAAAGAAAGAACAGGCCGTTCACAATTCACAACGATTGGTATTTTAAGGTGTTTCGTTCTTGATTTTACAACATTTGGTACTTATACCCACATCACATAAGTGGTCGGAGTATTATGCATTTGTACAGATGTTTGTAATGCCGAAAAATAGCGGTCTAAGACCAACTTTAAAGTATACCGATTGACTCAGAGTTACTTTCGATTTAAGCCTGTCCGTCCGTTCGTCCGGTTGCGTGTTCAAGTTCTTTTGTAATCAAAGCAAAGGTCGCAATTTAGAAGATATTTTTATATAAATTTGGCCTATTAATTGTGGTGAGGATCGGTGTATTTTTTTACAAAGCCCTGAATAAGAATTTTTGACTATAATTGGCTTGAATATTACTTTATTTTGACAAAATTTTGTATGTGTGTCCAACTTTATGCCACCAATTAGTATACTGAATACAAACATTATTGGTCAAATGGCCTCCCTGAATAAGTATTTTAGGCTGTAAATGGCTCGAATAATATTTTACCTTCTCAACATTTTGCCTACATGTTAAGCTTTATGCTACCAACTGAACACAAATTTTATTGGTCTATATTTTAATATATATCGATATTTGTCTCGGGATAAGGCATATCTTAACTTAAGTTATAAAAAGAATCCTTGAAATTGAATTGGCAAAACCTATAGGGTATTGATTAATTTTTATTAACTTAAGTATGTGTGTCAAATTAGAAAAGAAAATATTTAATTTTTTTATCTTTCTTGCTCTTTTGGGAAAGGGTATTTTTGAGGTATATCCTTGAGGTGTATCCTTGCTCGGAATTAAAGGATTTTTAGACAGGTAATGAAGCATGTTATAACTAATATGTTACAAAATTGTATAAAGATATAATTTTTCGTTTTCTATAATGATAACTTTCCCTTGAAGGATACATAGGAAGGACACAAATCCTTGGAGTTAAGGTAATACAATATTAAGTTCTAGATATATTTGATCAATTGAAGTATTCATGCTTTATTATAAAGGAAATATTTACATTTTTGGTAGTTTTTTAAAATTTGAAAAAAGACACTTTTTAGTTAGGAATATTCTTGCTCGAAATTAAAAGAAATTGAGACAGATTTTTAGTAATTTATGGCACTTTTCCTTTGCGTTATTTTTATTTTAAGAGTAAAGGATATATGGGAAGGACACGAATCCTTGGAGTTTATGTAATCAAATTTTGGTCCTAAACAATTGGGGGAGGTTTTAATTTTCGCTTTTGTTAATATACACATTAAATTATTATCCTTTAAAAAAATTCAACGAATTCCGCTGAATCCTATCATTTTTTTCAACAAAATATTTTTTAGTATAAAACAAGTCAGAGCGCTATATTCGGCTGTGCCGAATCTTATATAACCTTCACATTGGTCTTTAAATATACCCAGCCGAGTGATTTTGTACTGCAAATAATATAATAAAAAACCTTGTGCGAGTTTTAAAGTTCATAGAAAAAATAACAAAATTTTAACGTTCATATGAATAATAGAAATAGATGAAGAAGAATTGAGGTCGAAAGTTTTAAAAGTTTTCGACATTATCCATATTTAAAGGTTAATAAAACTTATTAAATGTTCTAGTCCCGCTGCTCTTCTCCAACTTTTTTTCCAAAATGTATAAATTATTTGATTATTACTTTTTGTAGAATATTCGAAGTCGATAGCTGTAAAAGTTTTCCAGAAAAAGCGTAACGAAAATTTTATAAAAATTGAAAAATTTTTTCTTTAAAGCGTAGCCCTTGATGTCCAATCACTTTTTGTAGAACATTTGATTTCGATATCTGTTATAGTTTCCGAGTTATAGCGTATCGAAAATTTCATACAAATCGTTAATTTGTATGGGAGCTACCCCTTTTTTTGCCCCCACTCAAAAAATTTTTTCTTCAAAGTGTAGATCTTTGCGTACAATTACTTTTTGTAGGACATTTTATTTCGATATCTGTTATAGTTTCCGAGATATAGCGTATCGAATATTTTATACCAATTGTCGATTTGTATGGGAGCTTCCCCTTTTTTTGCCCCCACTCAAAAAATTTTTTCTTCAAAGTGTAGATCTTTGCGTACAATAACTTCTTGTAGGACATTTCATTTCGATATCTGTTATAGTTTCCGAGATATAGCGTATCGAATATTTTTTGTAACAATTGTCGATTTGTATGGGAGCTACCCCTTTTTTTGCCCCCACTCAAAAAATTTTTTCTTTAGAATGTAGATCTTTGCGTACAATCACTTTTTGTAGAACATTTTAAGTCGATAGCTGTTATAGTTTACGAGATATAGCGCATAAAATATTTCACCAAATTTGTGCAATTGTAGGAAAAATACCCCTTCCCCTGGTCCTATCTAAAAAAACTTTTTCTATTATTTAGGTCCTTTCTTTAGGAGTATCCGTGCCAAGTTTTGTGGCAAGAGTGACTATACTTACTGAGATATTTAGGGATATATGCACGGATTTTGTCCTAAAAAAAATGGGTTACTCTGGGTTTTCGCTTATATCTCAGTCAATAGTGAACCGATTTTGCTGATTTTAAATAGCGATTGTTAGCGGGATATTTCTGATCGTTTGACACCATTACCTGGTCTGTATCTTTTTATTTGACTCCGGAAACTTGATTTCAACAGACGGACAGACGGACAGACGGACAACGCTAAATCGGCTTCCCTATCTATAAGGATCCAGAATATATATACTTTATGGGGTCGCAAATGAATAATAAAGAAATTACAAACGGAATGACAAAGTGATATATACCCTATCACTATGTGAAGGGTATAAAAATATTTCCTTAATTTATGCCAAATATATCGGCTCCAAACCAATTTAGAGGCTTCTTTTAAAAATCAATATAACTATTTTTTTGAGCACATTGTTGTTTAATATAAAAATATTTGAAAAACATATTAAAAAATTAAAAAGTTATGAATGTGTTTTTTTAATACCCACTAGACTTAATTTAAGAAAACATAAGTATGACTCGTTTTGAAAAAAATTTCAAGTACGATTTCGGATAAGTTCAAGCAAAAAATTCTTGATTTTAAAATTTGTTTTTTTTTGTGTACTACAATTGGGGAGACTAGGCTTTTTTCGAGTTTTTGTTTGTGAAGTAGCCAAACTAAGTAAAATTTTGACCTTACCGTAATACCATTAATATTTTTGAAAAAAATTGGAACATTTAGAAATAATATCCAAATATATATTTTGACCTACTGCCTTGAGATCAATAAATCTTTATTATTAAACCAGTCACATAAAAATAAGGGTACAAAAAGTTTGCCTTTTCGCTTGCAACTTCTTAAAAATTTATTTGAGACTCTGCCGGGAGCAAGCAGAAAATTAACGGAATTGAATTTGGTTTAAGGCTACCAGAAATATTACAGGAAGTATTGATCGAGGTATAAGCAAGTACCTCGGGTAGCCCAGTTTGCTCGAAATAAAATCCATAATTTTAAGGAATGTCTCTATAACTATGGCCTTTTTTCACCAATATAAGTGTGAAGACTTCAAAGTGAAATAACTTATTTTTGGAAAAACTAAAAATGATAGGGACGTACAACCCAGCTTTGCTCGTTGACAATTGTGTTAAAGGTTTGGTAATTGGCTAAAACGTGCAGAGATTCCGCCAAACAGCTTAAGGTATGAATGTTCCTTCGGCCAGGGCCCAGTAGATCTTCAAGGACTTCCAAAAACATTGAATTGGCTGAAAGCAGTTAGCGTGAAATATGCAACTTTCAATACAGAAAAGAGCAGCCTAACTGGGACTTCCAAGAGCGATTATCCATGAAATTTCAAAGAAGGAACTGAAGCTCGAAACTTAAGAATTTAAGTCGTTTAAAAACTGAATGAAAGTGACTTTGATTTACGCAAACATTTTTTTTAAAACGATTTTGGAGCGTTTTCGCACTACAAGTTAAATTTTTTTTGGCACAACGAGGCATTCAAGAACTCGCAACCCTCGATTTAAAAATGAAAAACCATTGGATTGCCCCAGGAAAACTGTTTGGTGTGGCTTATCCACGCATGGGATAATTGGATCATTTTTTTCAAAAATTCTTGAGGGCAGCCGACCAAAATTTTCGACACATGATTACGGAATTATTTTTGCCAAACCTGCGGGCACATATATTGTATTCTTCTCACATGTGGTTTCGTTGTCTTAAAAAAACATGATTTAGTAATTAAACTATTTGCTTGTGAAGTTTTTTTGTGTATGTTTAACATACGTTTTTGCCTAATTAAAACATATTGGTTTAAAGTAGACCAAGAAGATCCCCAACCTTTGTAAGTAAAAGCGCTCGAAAAAACTTACACTTATCGAACTACTATAAATTCATTTAATAGCTAATTTTGGTATGTGCCTTAATATCTAACATTTTGCTACAACAACTGCAATCAATTTTGGCCTTGATTAACATTTCATCATATCATATATTTAGTTTTTCCACTTTCGCTTCACTAATGTGAAAATGTTCACAAAGAAATGCACTCTAGAGACTTTAATTACCTAAGAACAACTAATTTATCTCGTCAGTGTATCAAGCAGACATCTTATAAGAAAATTAAAAAAATATTGAACTTGAACTCAAATTAAAATGTAATTAATTTTAATTAAATGCTTCTTAGATAACAATGTGGTAAAAAAAAGTGTCCCTCTGTTTACAAAAGAAATTCTAACGGAAGCTTATGCACGAATGTATACATGTGGGTGTGCTTTTTAGTACACACATACATTGAAATACCCTAAAGAATAACTAGTATATAGTAATAAATATGCTAGTTGCTTTTGACTTTAGAATAGTTGCATATCTGTCCCTTTTTATATAACGAAATATGGATTTTAACATTAGGTTGTTGTAAAATGGCAACTAGCTTAGTTGCATATAGTTTCATACAGGCAAAAATACTAGTTTTTGTTTTTTCACTTATAGTTTTATTCCTGTATTAAATTTTTTTACACTTATTGTTCAGCACAGTCAATTTTTTTTGTAATTTTGCTCTTTTTTGATTGGTACAAACCTATCACTTTTACAACAGTCCTGGTTACAACTATTACGAGTACATAACCATTCTAAGTCTCTACTAGTTACAGCTTTAGCTTCAGGGTAATTTTGGGATTTCTTATGAATGGTAAAATGAGAAGTAAACTAAGAAGTCTTGTTGCCTAAGTGAAACACAAGCAAGAGAGAAAAATTCAGTCAAGCCTGTCCATTTTATACGCTAGACAAAAATTAATTTTATTGTAAATATCACCGCATTCCCCAGATGTACGCAGGTTGAGCTGGGTTTTGTGAGAGGAACTACTTGATTTTCAGATAAGCGCCGACCACGGGATTTATGTCTAATTATGGACCAAAAAAGTTCTTTAGATCATTGCGATTTGAAACAAGTAAGAGCGCTATATTCGGCTGCACCGAATCTTAGATAAACTTCACATTTAACTTTAGAAACCCCCAACTTTTTTTTATTTTTATCCAATTTTATTAATGAAATATTTCTTTCTTTAAAATAGGGATCGGTGTCATATTTTAAACCTCTTAGGGTGATTGGTGCATCCGTAGGGGTTTTTACCCTGATTTTTTCAAATTTTGTACCGGTTTTTACTGTAATTTTTTTAAAATTTTGTATGGCAACCTCCTTAAGTAAGAGATAAGGGGTAAGTATATTCTAGAACTATGTTTGGGAGGAAAAACTAAGGGGGACTGTGATACATTTTAATTCTCTAGGGGAAGCTGTAAAGGTTTTTACAATATTTTTTTAGTTTTGTATGGCAACCCTTTTAAGGCTTGGAGATAGGGGGTTAGTTTGTTCTAGGAATTCGCTTTCGAGGAGAAACTAATGGGGGTCGGTCATACACTTTTTTTCTCTAAGGCCAATTCTCGGGAAGACTTGGGCATAGTTTTATATGCAAACCCTGCTAGGGGGCGGAGATAGGGTGTAAATATTTTACAAACAAATGTTTGTGGGGAACAATTAATGGAAATCGGTCTTAAATTGCACAATGTGTGGGCAACTCCGGGGCAGTTGTAGACGTTTTTATGTACAAATTTTAGAGAATTGTACAGAGGTGGTCTTGGTTTTTGGCTTATAGCTCGGTCAGTTATCGGGCGATTTTGAAGGATTTCAAAAACGGGGTTTTTTTTGCAGATATTTCTGATACCACTTACGGGTCTATGCGACATCGGGGGCTTTATAAAGTTGATTTCAACCATAACGCGGACAGACGGACATGTCTATCGATAAAGATCCAGAATATTATTACTTAGTGGGGTCGCAAATAGATAATAAAGAAATTACAAATGGAATGACAAACTTAAATATGGGTAATTCCAGGAAAAAAAGTAACGTAAGGCCAGAACTCGTGTATCGTTTTTCAGGGGAAAGCTTATATTTTCTTTTTCAATTATAGTTTAAGCGAAAGAAAACATTTTTTTAATAACTTGTATACGAGTACATATTAATATAAAAATTAATGTATTTTCCTAACAAATAAGAATATATTATTCTGGTTTACGTTTCTTTTTCGTGGAATTGCCCATATACCATTATCACTTACATATGTAAAGGGTATAAAAATACTTGCAAAATTATAAAATATATAAAAACTTTGTTTTGCAACTTATAAAGCTTTTGCAATTATATGGCACCCACGGTAAATCTTAGATTGTTTACGATATATGTGGAGATAAAGTAATAGTCGCCAGAGTTGTTTCGCAAAATGCCCATTTCGGGAGAATATTTGAATGGGGGCTGTAACAAAATGAAGCGATAATATTTGTGTTTAATAAACTATTTAGCTGGTGACACAAAGTAAGAAATATACAAGATGGAGTAACATTCGATTCAGTTATGGCCCGAAATGCTAGTTCCGGGAGGATGTTTGTATAGAGTTTATATACAAAAATAGAAAGATAATCGAAAAAATAGATCGTCTTTGTGACAGTGCCGAAAAACTTGCCTGTGTAAACAAGATACATGAGTGCCCATCTGGATAGATAGACATGCTTAAATCAACTACAAAAGATAATCTTAGTGGATCGGTACGCATAAAGGTGGGTCTCAGACCAATATTTTTGCAATAACAAAAATCTTCACCAACGCATAATACAAATGCCCAATTAAAAAAATAAACCTTAATTTACTTATTAGTTTATAATTTATTAAAAAAAAAAATGGACCTAATTCTCCTCTTAGTTACTTGTTACAGCTGATTGGTATGCCGCATAAAATATGCTGACAAAAAATTTTTTATCTCTATATTCATATGTAGGATGACGAAAAAATTCATCGTCATAATTTATTCAATCCCACTTTGCCTTTATTTCGCCACAATTAATTACCAATTGTTTACATAAGCCATATCAATTTCATTTAATATCATTATGAAAAATTTGGTGGAAAATTTAAACCCATGAGTGAAGATTTTACTATTTTAACAACAGCTAATATGTGGTGGAAATGACACCAAAAAATAGCTTCCCAACACATGCTTAAATTCACATTCATGTACAAACAGAGGAAATATAAAATGCTGTTACTATGTTAAATATTTTGCAATTAGAAAACAACTAAGCAAAAGTAAAAAAAACTAGAAATATATTTAAATTAAATTCACAGCACGCAAAATTCGCTTGCATTTCAATGAGCAAGAGATTGAATTTTAAAGTTTATCAAGTACAAACGGCTTAATTATTTATAACGAAATTTAATTATTTTTGTGTTTTATTTAAAAATAACATTTAAAACAATGGACTAATATAGGTTAATGCAGGGGATGAAAAATTTTAAAAATAAATATTTGTTTCGATTTTTGGTTTGTCCAAAATATCAACATATATACATTTTCATTGAATTGCGTTGCACTTGGCATAAAAAATAAAATGATATGAAAATGTCCTAAAGTTTTCAAAAAAAAAAAAAAAAAAAAAAACAAATTTTTCTTATTATATTAATTCACCTGGTCATCAAATGATTTTCTGGTACCCCGACTATACTGCTCAAATCAAGGATCAAACGCTTATTTACGAAATTCCTCTCTGAGCCCTAAAGCTAAGAATACCCATATGAAAGAAACTTTTCTAAGCTTTGCGACCTCATCAGTTGATCCGCCTAGATTCTCAAGTCTAAAACATCAATCAAACAATTTTTATATATATTAAGGCCTTCGCTTAATAGCCGTTGTTGCCTACAATTTTAGGCAAACACATAGAAACTCCCACCTAATTAGACTTAGTGGTTGCGTTTTGTATGTTTCTGTATAGAAGATGGAACTGAATGTAGTTGTATGGAGAACCAACTGACTGGCCTGATGACCAAAATATAATTCCATACGAGACAGCCTTTCGTCTGATCTTCTTATGATCCTCTTAGAACATTTTATATGATACGCAAATGTGAACTGAACTGGCACACTATTCACAAAACAACACGTGTTACTTGCAGATAAAACTAAATTATTGATATCCACGCACAAAGCGTCAAGTAGACGTGGGCCGACTCAGCAATTTGAAAACTATAACTTTGAAGAAGTGAACGATTTTAAATATCCCAGCACCGCAATAAATAACATAAGCCACATCAGTTTTGAAATTAAACTAAGAACAATAGTGGCCTTAAAATTCAATTTTGGACTGATCTAGCAGTTGAAAAAAACCACCTCCCGATAAACAAAAATTACTCAATACAAGACACTGATACTACCCGTGCTTATACAGGGTGTCCTAATATTTTGTTTTGCCACCATTTTGATAAATATTAGTCGTAAGGGTTCATATTTAGCGATATTGAAGTAGAGACGTAGCAAATTTTATATGGAAAAATATTCGGTCAACAAACGTGTTTTAATCGATAAAAAAAAACTCCGATTTTCATGAAAAAAATCATAATGAGTGACGAGGCACATTTTCATTTGAATGAATATGAAAATAAAAATAAAAGTCGGTTCTGCACAATGTAAAACCCTTAAATAATTCATCAGTCACCTTTGCTTCCACCAAAAATGACAGGTTGGTGTGCAATTTGGTCAGGGAGTGTTATTTGACTTTACTTTTTTGAAACTGAAAACGGCGCAACGGCAACTCAGGTGGGTGTGATAAAGTGATATGATTGAAAACTTTAATGCCACAACTGCATGCTTGGGTTTTTTACATGTGGTATCAACAAGACGGTGCCACATCCCATACATCCAGTTAAAAAAAATGGTGATATTGATTGCCCTCCACAGTCGCCTGATTTGAGTGCTTTGAATTTTTTTTATGGGGAAATCTAAAAGCGAGGCTTATGCAAACAAACCAGAAATGCTGGAGTTATTCAAACAAAATGTTTGTGATGAAATTAATGAAATGCCGCGTGAAATGTGTAAGAATGTAATGAAAAATGTGCTCAAAGGGTTC